>VXAV01006248.1:0-51330 GCA_013399715.1 Alectura lathami
GGGCCCTGGGCAGCCTGATCCACTGGGGGGCAACCAGCCCATGGCAGGGGGCTGGAACTGAGCTGTAAGGTCCCTTCCAGCCCAAGCCATTCTGTGATTCTAAGATTCTAAGACAGTAGCATCACCCTTCCGCTTTCTTACCCATACAATATTACTGCAGTTGTCATAGAAGTCTAAAGCTTTCCCCATCCTCTGGGCAAAAAGGTGCCGGTGCGAAGAGGTCACTGCAAATCATTTTCTGGCCCTCCATTGGCCACAAACTTCCTTCTTCTAAGTGCCAGAGGAGATCCACTCCTCAGGTATGAAAGCTTGCCTAGAAGCTGAGAACCAGGATGAGGATGCTTGCTGAGCTGTCCCTGTGCTGCAGCACCTCGTGGGGCTGGGTGCCATCAGCACCACGGGCTCACCTTGTGGCCTTCCTCTATGTTCACCTCACTGCTGCCCTGCCCGCTGTATTCATTATTCATCCCATCAGCATCTCCTCCTTCAGATCCCTAACAGATTTCCACGACCTATTAAAATTGTCTCAGAAGCAAATGGTCAAGCTTCTTAACTGAATGGAACTCACCTTGCTCCCAGTATCATCTGCCACAATATATCTGAGAGCCAGGCTTAGATTTTCATTACTAGCCCAAACACTTTAGGGAATCTGCAAATAAATCTGAATTCTTTTGTCATACTGGATCTTCCCCTCAGTTGTTCCTGAGCCGAAAAACAAAGTTTAGAGCAGCAGATGAACCACTGTGTTCTCACTGCTTCACTGGCATGCTGTGTCTTTGCTGAAGGTGCACACAGCAGTCTGGGGAAGGCATTCCTCTCATGAAGATGCAGCACACAGATGCCTAGGTCCAACGCCCCACAGAACAGCTCTGTGCATGTTCAGCTGCAACAGCAAAACCATTAATGTCTGTAAATCAGAACCCTCACAGTCCGACCCTTCCATTACAGGAGCACAGCAGCCAGGAAGCCACTGGCAAACACTGCAGGCTTCTTGTGTGGTTTTGTACATCACAAACATGTTATGTTGTAACGCAGCTCATTTATTCTTAACCCACCAAGTACTGCAGAGAATGGGAATCTAGGCTCTGGGCAATGCGAGTCGGAAAACTTCAGGGCAAGTCACCCAGAAACTGCTTTAAGACTCATTCCTGCTTAGCAGACATCTAAAGATAGAGCAGAGCTCCCTGCAGGAGATGGAGATGGGGACTGATTACCAGGAGGCTCAGATTTCAGCTCTGGGTTCCTAAAGATGGGACGTTTCCAGCAAGACTGTCTCCTTGCATCAGCTCTGTGCTGTGAGAACACCCTTGAGCTGATCAGTACCAGCTGGCAGGGAGGGGAAGCGAGGAAAAGCTCCTTGTGGCGAGGGGCCGCGAGGCAGAGATTTCACCTCCTCTTCAGAGCACTTCTCAGCACTGGAATCACTATTTAAACAGCTGATACGAAGCCCTCGCTGGCTGAACATGTGGTCTGTGATAAATCACATGAAAAATAAACATTTAAACAGAATCTGCCTTTACATACCCATACCTTTTGCAAAGAGTGAGACAATACTTCAAGTTATTACAATAAGTAGAATGAATTTTATTTTCATTCATCCTTCATTAATACCATACAATAAGAGAGCAATATCTGAAAAAAAAAAAAAAAATCTTGAAATAATTTAAAACAGAAGGCACAGAAAAACAAAACAAAACAAAAAAAACTATGCAGCTACAAGAGAAGGGGGAAAAACGGTTCAGGAAAGAATTCAGTCAGAAAAAGGTTTTAACGCTAAACGTTCTGATCAAAAGCTACAGCACACAAACAGAACCGCACAGCTTCAGCTAACCCATGCTTCTGTTACATATACTTATAAAAGAAAAAAAAATTCTGAAAATCCAATTTTTGCAGGGTTTTGAATGAAAAGTGTTACTTTTAAAGTAATAATAGAAAAGTTAAATCTAGTACATATGCCAAAGTCTTCCCTAAAGCCTACACTAAGACGTATGTTACAAAAAGTCTGCGTTAGGAGCAAAGTCTACAATTAAACACTGTTCTGGAATGGGAGGAAACTTGTTCTCAAATCAGCTAACGTATCAAATGAGTTTGGTGTTCGCTTCAGAAACAAAGGTTCTCGATACAGTAATATACTGTAGAGGACATTCCTTTGTATTTTAATATTGTGAAATTAAACTGGTATCATACATTACAGAGAGGAATAAAACCACTTCATTCAGATGAGATTGTTACTGTCTTTTTTCTTTGCAGAAGAGTAACTTTATTTCTTTTTAAAACAAAGCTACTGGAATCAATGACATGCGAGAATATGCCCCAGTATTACAACGGCTAAGGTTGAGAATAAAGTTCATGCTTCACCATTGAAATATGCTGTGATTCTCCGCTACGTTCTGGTAATGAATAATACAACACAGAGGTCATTCATAAAATCACTTCAGGTTGGGAACCTGGTTTATAAACAAAGCTGTTCTTTAAATACGCAGAACACTGACAGCATACAGGTTTTGCTCCGGGTCTGCACAATACTTTTTGTGTCCCACTCCTCTTTCTCTAAATAAATGGGTGCTTAGCCTGCAAATACCACAGAAAGGCAAAGTCTAGAAGTTATGGGTTTGTTTTTAAAAATACTAAATACGATCCAAGATAAACAGCATTACTCGTACTGACAGCTTAACAGCAGGTGCTCTCTAAAGGACAGAAATATCCTGCAATGCAAGACAAATCGTTCCAGCATTTTATATCAAGGCGTTGCACGTTTGTCAGGAGGTGACGGAGGAAAAGTGAACACTGCAGCTCACTCTGCAGTTGGACTTGAGTGAAAAGAGCCGTCCTTCCAGCCTGCCCACCTGTGACCCACAGCGCGTGTTTTCTGAACAGCCTGCTTTCCTCCGCAAGGAATTCTCTCCCTTACAAAGCACAAGTCATAGCACTGCTTGCACGTGTGAAGAAAGAGCTGACAGCTACAATATAAACGGTAAAAATGATCTCAGTAAAAACGTTCATCAAAATTCTCTGACTTAGCAAAACATTCACGTGTAAAGTCAAATTCTGCAAGCCATTCACTCGACCTCGGGCACGTGTCTTCTTGCCAGCCAACAGTAATTACTTCCATACTTCTGCTCATTAGAGGATACAAACTCTGTAATATATTAAAGTTTCCTAACAAAGAGTCCAATTATTGCACTTAATAAAAATTCCAGCAATATCAGGCTTTTGTCCTACTTTGCTATGAACACTGACACCCTGCAAGGGAAAACGCGGGGACCAAGTAATGTCTTACGAGCACGATGGATTCCTGGAAGGAGTCTGCAATACTGACTCACAAATGGAAGGCTCACGACATGGAAAGGAGTGCCTTTGGAAACTGATTCACAGCAGCAGGTGGATGCTTCACTGCGTTACTGGCACGTGTCCTCCCCTGGGGGACGAAGGGGCACATGGCTGTTACATTTTTCTGTTACAGGGAACCTTAGGGCTGCTCAGAGAAACCCAAACAACAACTGGGTTCTTCTGCTGGCTCTGCAAGGCTATTGCTTGACCGGGGAGGCTCAGTGAGAGCTGTGTGGCAGCGGGAGTTTCTGTACCTGTACTCACATCAGCAGCGGGTGCAGCAAACACAAATGGCTGTTTCACGAGGGGAGGGTACGTACAGCGAGTCTGAGAGGCCCGTGGAAAAAGAACAAAGGAGAAAGTGAATACAGCAGATTTGGCCCTGCTTATAACCAGCTGTGTCAATAGGCGGGGAAAAAAAGAAAAAATAAAAAAAATGAACGAGACTTTTGTGCCAGCTATCCAGAAAATGAAGCTGCTTGAACCGAAATGATTTCATAAATCTATATGAGGCTTCCAGGCCAGCAAATCACGGTTAAAGTTACTTTGTTCCTTTGCTCCTTCAGCATGGGAACAAGTGCAGAATGGCTCATTCCAACTGTTGATAGTCCGTTTACAGCAACAATCATATCACCACACCTAAAAAACACAAGAAGAAAACCCATTCATGAGTGCTGCTCCGCAGTAACTATCACACACCAGCAAACAACGGCACTTCGTCTCTGGGGAGGCAGGTTTCCATCAGGTTTGAAATGTAGCTAAGAAACCCAAAGGGGTCAATTGTAAGTCTGTTGTACTAGTGAAACTCATCTGGGAAACTCCCCGATCGCTGGATTTCAACCCAAATACCAAAATAGTTCTGTACATTAAGAGCTGACTGTAGGGAAACGTGAGAAGAGGGAGGTGGAAAGTCAAGAGTCAAGAGAAGATCATGTGATAGCCTGTGTATGTCAGAGCATTTCTGTTCGTCTGTGTGAATTATAACACCTTTACACCAAACATGGCCTTACTGTTGGATGTAAGTAAGGATACTCATGGTTACCAACCACATTCCAACCAAGAACCCTGTTTTCAATGGGTCGTGATTTTGTCCAATGACATCTCCTACAGCTGATGGTCCAACTGAGAAGCTGTAGCAGTTCTGTGTTTTGAAGCAGGGAACAGAAATCTGTGAGGGTGCTGTTCGCTGACCTTGAAAAAAAATCGGCCTTGGAGGGTTATGCTTCAGTTTATACAGGTTCAAGAGAAATTTCTTCCCGCACGGAGCATGCTCCGTCTGGCAGGTATCTCTTCTCTACAACTTGACCCCGCGTGGGGTCCCTCACAGCAGCGGAATGTGACGCTGGACCTTCCCTGAAACTGACTCTCCCAGCTATTGGAGGCACCAAGGTGGATGGCAAGAAGATGCTCTCCTGAGCTCTCGTAGTGCCCTCCACTAGGGCAGAACAGAGGCAGTGTGACTAACCCTGATCAAATGTGCAGCCAAGAAGCCCTTCTCTGCCTGAACCAAGGCATCCCATCACCCAAGAAAGCATCCAAACCACTTTGCTACAGCTGACTGAGTTGGGTCTCAGCCTTTCTGGGGTCATTTCATCTTCTATAAAGCCATGCCAGACTGATACTGTAGGCAGAAAACTGTCTTACCTACTGGACTGTGACATTTTTTCCTCACTTTCTCTCTAGTTTAAGAAAACATTCAGGTAATTTAAACCAAAATGGAACAGCTTCAGAAAGACTGATCCCATGATAATTCATGATGCAGGTTCTAAGGAGCTCCCCTTGTTGCTGGGAGAGGCCCATTTCTACGCGCATAGTCTCAGTAAGAGATTTGGGCAGAAGGTACCTACTACATCACAGTATCACAAAGAGTATCTGTTCCACTCCTTACAAGCAGTAAGGCTGACCACAAGCACTCTTCCCTTCTTCAGGATGATGCTGACACTTCCGTTTGTGTTAAGACTTCTAGTTATTAATTCCCCAACCCAAAATGATTTACTCTGGGTTGAACTGAAATCTTTCATTTAATTCAAACTGTTTCATAGTTGGCCAAAAAAAGTAATTTTGTGTTCAGCGAAACTATTTTTTTTTCATTTATTTATTTAGTCATTGAAATTGAAAAATCAATTACTGGCAAGGCTCTAGGAATAAGCACATTTTTTTTTCTTCAGTTACTGCGTAAGTAAATCTGCATGTGAAAATCATGCCATAAAACTTCAAGCTGCATAATGTTCACAAATCCAGGGCATGTTGTTTACTCCTACCTTTACCAAACAACAACAAAAAAATCAGTTTATGAACAGGAGAACCTTAAAATTCTTACTAAAGTCCTGATTCTGAAATAACCCTACACAAGGCCGAGATGCACATATAATAGTAGATCCGGGGACTGCATCCAAATGTGAAGTGTAACCAGAATCATACAATCTCTAAGGCCAGAAGGGACAACCACCTCAGAGGCCCCCACAGAACTCGCCCCATTTATCTACGCCTTTCCTGCCAGCAAACAGCTATCAGGGTGCTGTTCCCTAATGATCTCTTCAGAGGTACTGACTTTTTCATCTACTCTCACACCTTTCTACTAAAGCAGCAGCATCCATCTTTAGCACCGGAGTTTTCAGCACTGGCTGCAGAAGGCTTTATGAAAGGATAAAGCAGTTTCCCCCATTTTATAGGAAGAAGTTATCTAATTTTTCAGCTGTTCCATAGGAAGATAAATACTCGATGAAGTAACCAGTCCTGCACTTAGAGGTTTTTGCAATGTCTCGTAGCCTAAAGAAGAATTACACAGACAGATTGAGACAGGAGGTGAACTCAGAGCTGCAGCTGGGGAGGACGACAGGAGACGGCAGAGGTGCCAGCAGAAGCAGCACCCCTGTGACTGACACCCCGGCCTCCACCGAAGCAGCCCGTACTGCCCCAGAGCACACGCATGGGGCAGCCAAAGCACTGCTGGGCTGCATGAGCCCCCCAGCACCAGCTGCTGCAGTTCATTGAGGAATCAGTTGCACCAGCAGGTACCTCCTCACAAATGTTGATCACTATTATTATTGCTGCTGCTTTAACTTACTTCAATCTTCCATCAAAATAGGCGGGAGTCCCCAGGACGATCGTTTTAATGAAGAAAGGCTGGTTTGTGTGGTTCTCCTCATAGCCGCCGACAATGCTGAAGCCCCAGCTTCCCAAGTTGCTCCGCCGCAGCACAACGTCGTGGCAGCTGTGCAGGCAGCTGTGGGACGGAAGCACAGGACAGCAAGAGAAAAGCCATGTGTAGCACACACAGGTATTTTTGTCCTAGGCACAGCACCTGCTCTCACATCACCGCTGCAATAAGCAGGGAGACAAAGGGGAGGGATGGTGATTAGCATCCTGTTCCCAGACAGGGTAATTCTGCAGTATTCAAACTGATTACCAAAAAACCCCACATTCTTCAGACAGAATCATGCTTAAAAGGAAATAATGTGGTGCTAGAATAATTACTTAAACACAGTTAACTCTGTAAGCTGACAATAATAACACAGCATTATAGGGATTTCACAGGTGGCAAGAGTGTGGGTGGAAAATGGATATTCAATGTGTTTACTCTGCAAGTCAAAAATGCAGTGCATTTTCTTCCACCCCCAGCCAGTTTAGACTTTTTCTACTTTAAGTAAACATCTCAAAGTCCATGCATCACCTTCTCTATCTGTGAAGTGATGCACCACTAGTAATAAAAGTATACGTGACTAACCATTTTGTTACACAGAAGGTAAACAATCCTGTACTAACTATACTGGTATATGTACTAACTTCCTCAGTGAAAATTAATTTCTGCCAGTGAAATAGAGACTGCAATTAAAAAAAAAAAAATAGAAATTAGCTTTTGGGTAACAATGATGCAAAGTTCCTTGCTGCTGCACAATACTCTTTAAAGAACAGCAGCACAATGAGTAACACGGGAGCAACACATCATCGTCTGTAGCGTGTAAGGAATAAATCACTGCTAGGGCACGGAAAGCAAGTGCAGCTGCCAAAGCTGAGAGCTGTTTATTGGCATTATGCAACTCATAGCTCTGTTATATGCTCATTTCTTCTTGTTTTACACTTAAACTACAGGTCTGAGCCTGGTGACTCCATCAGAGGGAGAGGAATCAGCCCGCACACTGACTTGAAGTTAACAGCACTATTCCCTGCAGTGGGAGCTCTTCCTGGTAGCAAGCAATGCCAGAATGAGTTTATACTGAAGTCACAAGAGACTGAAAAACAGAACAGTAAAAATGAAGCATGGTGATGTCAAGCAGACTGCAGATTAGGAAAGGGGAGGGAGGGAGCTGCAAATCTTGAAGAGTTTTTGTGTTTGGCAGAGATGGTAATGGGTTCCTGAAAAAAAAACCATGAGGATTTGTAACTACAGGCTTGTGTAGAAGAGACTTGTGTAAAAAGTCTGAGAATGGAAAGTCTGATCCAGTATTCTAAAGTTATGCATTTGGCCTTGTAAATTTAAGTAGTAATCTGGTACAGAGACACATGGGTAAATACTTTGTGTTTTTATTAATTATCTCTCTGGTTTTAGACACTCTACTGGAAATTATGATGTTGTTAAGCAATGGAAAAGATGACTTCTATTCCTTGAGAAGAATCCATGTGGGTAGTCACTATGGTTTATGAGGGGAGAAACTGAGTCTCTTCATCTCCCAGTTTCCTAAGAAAATATTGCTCCTGGTCATGGTCCTCATCATAATCACAATGCAAACAAATACAATGGAGATGGCTGGGCTGGCAGAAATAAGGGCAGACATGCTGCAACTAATAATCTCTCTGACTTGGTTTAAAACAGGTGACTAATTACTGTATTAATTCATGCAGTACCTTGGAAGTCCCAGCCACATGACCCACGACGGTGACCAACTGGCATCGTATTCATTTTCACTGATGGTGCTCAGCTGTTCCTCATTAGCCTGGGGCTGTTCTTCCACAATCTGGACCTCCAGGGCTTTCAGGGCAACCACGGAGGAGGCCGCGCTGGCTTTCAGCATGGCCACCGCCTCGCTGTGGCTGAGGTTCGTCAGGTCGATGCCGTTGATGTTCAGCAACACGTCACCTGTTCGGGGGCACCAGTGAGAACACAGCAGCCCATCAGCAGCTACTGCACCTCTCTGACCAAGACTTCTCCTAGCACTGTATATTTTTTGGAGCTGAGACAGTCTGAACTTGGGAATGTGAAGAGCAACGTTAGCTCTCGAGCTTTACCCTGTCAGTTTAAAATATTAATGCATAATCATTCCCAATGGAGCACCTTAGGTCCACCCCAACTTTACAAGGGAAGGAAGAATGCTGAAAAGAACAATTCAGGCACCACAACGTAACTAAGTCTTATAGATAAGTGGGGCTCTGTAGAATGTTTTGGGTCATCTGCTTCTTTGAACTTGTAATCTGGGAGAACAAAAAGGAATTGAAACTACGGGAAAGGTTGGTGCAAACCCCAGACCATTAGGAGAAAGAATGAGCATCGGTCCAAACGTAATAATCTGGAAAGAGTCCAAGACAGTAAAAAAAAAAAAAATTGCGCCAATTTTTACTTTATTTCAGAATAATTTTCAAATGCCTCGGGGTGAAAACAAGAATGTAATTTACTGTTCAAGCAGTAAGAGTCTCCTCCTTCACACAATGTCTCAGTTATTGATGAAAGCAAGGAAAACCAAAGCAAAAATGCGAACACCTGAGTCACAGCTGGAATGAGACTCATTTTTTAAAAGTTTCTGCCTCCCAGGGAAAGCTGAAGTTGAGGTGCAGCTTAACTTAAAACCACTTTTGTTGCTGCTGTGGCTCCTTTAATATTACATAATGAAACAGTAATTGTGATTCCTCCATCAATTTTTTCACATTAGTATAGAAAAAGAAAGACATGCACTGTGGTATGTGGGTGTAAATCCCCCCATCTCAGAAGCATATCAGGAGTTTCCACGCTGTTCTTCAATTTGCAATTAGTAAAGATTTTTTTCCCCCCTGTATTTCTTTCCTAGAACAGTCTGAGATTCTGTTAACTCTGAAACGTGGAGATCCCATTCGCAGCCTTAGCTCCACGCACAGCACCATGTTTTAATCACCAACGCTTTGCTACTGATCAGCCAGGACTGTCTTCTCCTACCTCTGGCTCCCCATTCCCTGTACCCTTCTGAAAGCTGAGGAATAGGGACAGGTGCTGCAGCACAGCTAGAGACCAGCAAACTGCGCTGGACAAAGCACAGGAGAGCATTTAGGAACCATGGCCACTGCAGAATAGCTTTGGGGATGAACTTCACATGGGTGAGCTACAACCTATCATCAGGAACCCGTGAGCTGTTTGGTTATTGTAGTGAGGAGCGGAGATTCCCCAAACAGAGATGGGGCCCATCCCTCCCAATTAAACACAGAAACAGGATGTGTGCACTACAGTACAGGGCACCACATCAGGCCCCAGCTCAGGGGACCACAGCCAGCTTTAAAGAATTTAACCAGACATTTCCTGACCTCCTGATCCCCCGCTATCGTTCTCTAAACATCCCTTTCCTAGAAAAGGTGTGATGCCAAATACTGTATTTCCACCACTGAAACACGAAGACAAACATCCATCACTGCTTTGTTACATTTGTTAAAAGACTTTACGACACCAACTGATTTCAGTGAAGGTACTCATCAAAACGCCATCAGAGGCCACCCATGCCACCAGGAAGGCCAAGCCCTACCTCGTTTAATCCTGCCATCTCTTGCCAAACACCCATGAGGCTGGACGCTTGTCACGAAAATGGGCAATTCGCCACTTTTGCTGCCTCTGCCTCCTGCCACTGTCATTCCCAGAGATTCATGCGGCTCTTTTTTCACAGTAATGTGCTTTTCTTGGCATGTAACACACTGGGAGAGATCCTGTTTGACAAGAATAAACACTGTTGTTAAAGTTTAAAAACAAAACAAACAAACAAAAAAAAAACAAGAAAAGCCAACAGAACAAAAACACAACTAAGTACATCTCAAAGCTACACTTCGGTGCTTTAACAGAACGGTTTAAAAGGACCATGTCTGTAGTGCAAATTGGCTTCAGCTGCATTTCCTCCAGGTCAGATTAAAAGAAAAAAAAAAAAAAAGCTACTCATGGCATTGCTTAAGTATAGACAGAAAGTTTATAACGTGAAATCGAAAATCCCACGAGTTTCTTTTAGCTCTTATGCTGGAATAGGCTGAATTTGAACACTGTGGTCAAAAGACTAGAACCAAACAGAAGCAAATCTTTTGATGTCTTGTTGAACATCAGCATCACCTCACTTGTAAGTGGAATACGGCCCACAACCACAAAGAAGCTCCTTAAGAAATGAAAACAAGTGTGTTTTCATGACCACACCCTTGTATGTCATGTTTGCTTTTGCAGCTGATATGTGGCCTCTCTCAGGGCACAGACTAGCTAAGGCCAATCAATGCTACAGGCTGTTAACAGCTGCTTTGTGCAGACTCCCCAGTAATTACAATGATAACCAAACCTGAACCAAGAAGAGAACACTGTATTCCGCTTTCTAACGCATGAATTATAAAGTTGAGCTCATATTTAGTTTTTCCCTATCTAAAGGATTTAGACCTGAATCCAAGTGTATTTTACTTGCTCAAGCCTTTTCTCTTCAGTTTTTTTTGTGATACATTCATGCCACTGCACACACACCTGCAGTAACACCTTAAATCAACAAATGCTTGGAAAGAACCCAAAATAACAGAAGAAATAGCCTGGAAGATTCTTCCAAATACAAATACTTCTTTATTCCCCCACTTTGCCTTAGAGAACGGAAGCACTGTTTCCTCCTATTTCCAATGCCACATGCCTGATTGAGTCTGCTCCTCGCACATTCCTGTTAATCACATAATGTACCTGTCACAGCTTGTAAAGACAGCTCCTGAAGAAGTCTTCAGGCTTTGGGACTAGCTGTCTCATTCTGCCTTTCTCTCCCATCTTGACCCTGCAGAACTCGGCAGTCTTGCAGCCAGCACTGTTGGCCCCTGGAGGAGAAGACGCATCCTCCAACATGCTCCTTACATTCTGGGTGGTGTGCGCTGCATCTCCTGTCCTTGCTGGCTGCAGCCAGCACAGTGGCAGGAACAAGAACACTCCTGAATGACAGCTCTTCCATGCAATAGCAACACCTGACCCACTGTCCTGTACAAAGCCCAGCAATTACAGCTGTATGAGCTCAGAGAACTTGCTTTTTTCACTGCAGTCAGGAAATCTGAATCATACTGAAATGCCGTTGCATATCTTTTGTTCCTACTCCAGACACGATGCAGGACTTGAGCACTTCGAATTCTTTGTTGGTTAAGTAGGTCAAAAAGAAGCTGCAACTCTTTCCTCCAATCTTGCCTTGCTACTCACTTAGACCACATGACTAAAACTGTATTTGTACCTCTTAAAAGAGAGCCACCTACCTTGTGTGAGTTGGGTCTGCTGTGAAACAGCTGCTGGGACTGGTGCTGGTGTGGGTTGCTGTTGTGAGTCCCTGTGTCTCGGATAATACTGACCGTCTGTGACTTCACGGGTCTCGAGATGACCAAATTAACTCTCTCCCCGCTAGCCTGTCAAACATATGAAGCAAAACAGAGAAGTTGGTAGGATATTGATAATTAGCAGAGGGGAAGGAAATTATATAATGAAATAAGAAGTCAGCAGAACTTGTTTTTCAGTTCTGGGGCATGTCACAAGTTTCTCACACTGCACTGTCCCTTACTTGACACTTGCTGCAGTTCCCCCCAGAGCAGAGGGGATGCTAGCACTCCTTTACCTCTGATGTCACACCTGCATCACCTGGAAATCCTGTACAAAAAGACTGATTCTCTCTGTGTTGTGAAGACTCAAACATAAACAAACAAATTCCACTTGCAGCCTTCTCCCAATTTGTGCAAGGTGTGTCAATAGAAGAAGAAATGCACACGATGGTTCCAGGATCTGCAGATTTTTGTCAGAAGATCTGAACACCTCTGGTATCCCCCAAAGAGCCTCCAGAGAAAGATGTTATATATGAGCAGACCATCAGACTCTGGAGATTTGGGAATATCAGGAGACTCGGATATCAGATGTTAAATGATCAACTCCTTCCTTTGCTGCAAAAACACGCCTCAAGAGATGCAAGTTAGTTGGTGTAAAAACCTGAGCACTTCACTGTATTCAGAGTCTGGGAAACTAGCACTGAATCCCCAAGATCATTGTTACTGTCCTTTAACTGTAAGGGAAGCTCTTAAAATGATACCTGAAACATGTATTTTCTACTCACTTGAACCATGGTTCTTTATTTTGTGTTGGAACTTGGGGTTAACCAAAGGCAACTGCACTAGACTGCAAGAACCTGCTACTGGTCTATCTCAACTTTATCAAAATTAAAGCATTTTTTCCAAACATCCCACCAGCAGGAAGTAGCGATGTGCTGCAGCTGTTTCCTTGCAGATCAGGAGAAAGGTGTGGAGCAGAGGTTTTCCTGCAGGAACAGGGAGCAGTCATGTGCCCGACTGCATCATGTTTTGGATAATATTTGTGCCCAGAGCAGAGCCATTTGGAACAGCCCTTTCTTAACGCTCAGGAAATGAATTTAACTGCAGCAGATTAATGCAGGCTTGACTTTTTCTTGCTGCTATCTGTTGCTTTTATGAAGTCTGGCAAATCGCTTTCCCATGCTAAGCCCCCATCTCCATGCACAGGTAAGTCAATGAAAACCAATGTCCAATTTATTGAGCTTACTGAGTCTAGAAATTAAAACCACAGTACATCCACAAATATAATAATAATCTTCACTTTTTTTTATGCTAAGCAGTGGGCTACACGGCTCCCTCCTGGCTCACATACGCAGCCTTCTAACATTCAGGCTGCGTGCTAGGGAAGACTAATGCACTTTTCACTTCTAATGAGATGAACTTCATCTGCAAGATGCCAAAGCTGGCCCTGGTTTGCAGTATTATTTCCAGAACACAAATCACAGCAAACTGCATTGCTGCAGGCTTCCAGGTGTTACACACACGCTGTTCTGTCTGGGACAGACGCTCCCACAGGCTTCGCCCCAAACACAGAGCCAAGCTGAGGCTTCAGGAATGCAAATCACCTGTATAACCTGAGCAGCAAGCTCGGGTGTCCCGTGCTTCAAGTCGTGCCCGTTGATAGCCAGCACTCGGTCGTTGCTGCAGAGCCGGCCGTCCTGGGCAGCCAAGCCCCCTTCCAAGAGGTCAAGGATGAAGACCCCTGGCTCGTCCGTTCTGCGGACCAGCTTGATGCCAAGCTGCTCGCTGGAGTCGCGTTTGTGCAGCGTGACTTGGAAGCTGTCGTCCCGTGAGGAGGAGGAGGAGGTGGTGGTGGTGGTGTCGGCGTGGCCGTGCGTGCGGCTCCCGAAGCGCCGCTCCCGCAGCACGGTGAGGTGCAGCACCGTGCAGGGCTGCGACAGCACTGCTCGTGCGTGGTTGTGGGACACATTGCTGATGTCAAAGCTATTCACCTGCCACAAGAATAAACAACAGTAAACAGAACAGTGGTCTCATGAGTTTAACTGCTCCTCATCATGGACATGTCTGTGCTGGGCTTCCTCTCTCTTCCTTCCATCCTTTTTCTGCAAACCCACTTGGTCTGGTCGGTCTACACACCTATTTCCCACAAAGGTGAACTCCCTCCATCCTCATGCTCCAGGATTTTTGTTCTCCTGGACTCCTGTATTCCTCAGATCTTCACCTAGTTTGTTCTCCAGAACAAGAACTTCACGTGTGCTTTCAGTGTCAAGCCCAATATCACTTCAACGTATAAAATAATAGCTATAAAAAGAATTCACCCAAATCTCTGAGGAAAGCTTACATCTAACAACATACAGTGCTTCCATGATGTGAAAAATTAAAAAGTTGAAATCCAAAACACTTAAATTTGTTCATGAAGACAAAAGAAAAGGTGGTTTTAGTGGTTCTGATTCCTTAGCATGAACTTAGGCGTTTTTCCACTGACTTCAGCAAGGCCAGAGACCTGTAACATGTATCATTCAAACTTCAGTTGTAAATGAAAAACAGACCTAGCTCTCCTTCCCTATACACAACAACTGTTTGTTACGTCGCCTGCTGATACAAAGACCACTTATCTTCAGTCATCTCTTCCACTGTAAAGTGAAGCTAAAATTTGGCAGTGTTATGAGATTTAGCAGAAAATAGGACCACCACAAAAACGAGCACAAAAGCAGTACTTGCCTCGTTCTGTAAGAAGGGGTTCAAAGTCAAAACTGAAATGTTATCCTTGGTGCACATACTATTGTGCCCTGATGGAAGCGCCCCTGTCCCCATGATTTCAGTAGAAAAAAAGTACCAAAAAAAGCTATAAAAACTATAAAAATTAATGCCAAATATTTACCAAAATACCATACATTTAAACCAAATTATAAAACATAAATAGCCAAAAACTAGGCAGAGAAAGGACCCAGAAATCTATGCACAACAACCATCCCACTTCCACCTCACATCTGAGCTCTGGGCGTCAAGAGGCCAGTCTCGAACAATTTGGCTGCATCCTGTCCTGTGCTGCCCTGGCAGGCTGTCACCTTGAGCAAGGGAGAGGAGGCACAGCTTGAAGAAAGAACAGTTAAAGCTGCCACCAGCAAAATCCACCGGGGCTCTTCTGTCAGAGCCCTTAAATTAAATTTAGTTTTATTTTTAGCTGTCTCTTGCTGAAGTAAATGCATAAAATATGGAAGCATGCAAAGGGCATAGAAGAATGTACGCAATAAAATTTAATTCTTCTTTCTACAAGGCAGATCACAATTTCAGAATAAAACAGCCTTAGTGTTTCTTGTAAAAACAGATTCTCATTAGAACATATTTTAAATGAATTACTGCCACAGTCCAGCATGGAAAGGGACAATTTGTAGAGCGCTTTCAGCCACCTATCTGTATGTCGTACACAGCACGCACTTTTTTATGCAGCAGTTACTAAGTGCTGCTCCCTTAGATGCTAAAAGGGTAATACTTCTGGTTTGGCCGGCCAAGAGAATGCCAAGTTTCACCTTGCAGTCCTTTTGGGCTTTCTTTTAGCACTTTCCTCCTCATAAAAGTCTTTGAAGCCATTTTCAGAAACGACTGACTGAAGCATGTAGCTGCATCTAACTCTGTACTTATTACAGTCTGCACAGACCAAGCCTAGTAATTTTAATACAACAGCTCAGCACCCGCTTCGCAGGGAAATGTGAAGCAATAAAGGTACTGTATCTTCCAAAAAGTTTGGCTTTTGCCTCCCACACTTCATCCTCATCGTGACAAAAGGACTCTGATGAAGGCTTTCCTAGCATCTGGCAGCCTCAGTGTCAACGCACTGATAGGGAGAACACACTGCAGCTTCTAAATCCTATTTAGAGTCAATTTATTGCCACTTACGGCTTTGGAAACTATAATTGACACCTGCCCAAATGGCAAGAATTTCCAAAGCTTCAGAGGCAAGGTCCCTACTCTGCAACCAACGAGAGCCCTTGAGTATGGGAATAAATTAGGGAGCATTCAATCAGTGCCTGCAACTGCTTGTTAAAAAGGCAACATTTTGGAAGCCCCTTGGGTTACTCTTGGCCAGCTACTCCCTTAACACTCAACAAGAGAAAAAAGGCACGTTTCTCAACAGAGAATCTATTTTCTGAAGTGCAAACTAATTTTATTCCAAGTGTAACTACATTGCTTCAGCTACTTCTCTCTCCTGGATTTCAAAAAAATTGAAATGAAAAAGGCTGATGCTATTTTTGGACTGATCTTAGGCTATCAGATCAAAAGCAAGCATTTTTAGTGAAGTCATTTTGAAATGATGGTAATGTATTTGTTTCAGGTGGAATGATTCAAAAATAGAAAAAAGGTGGAGGACTGCCTTGTTTATGTAGAATTAAATTGCTGTCATTCTTCAGAATACTGTATTTAATCCCTTTCTCTAAGGTAAAAAATAACAAATTAGATCTTTTTACACTGTCTTTGCATAGTTACTTAAAACTGTAACAAAAATACACATTCTATCATACCCAACCTAAATTTTAATAGTTTGTGAAAATCTTCAGGAAATTATTTAGAGAACTTTGCTTCAAATCATGCCAGTGAAGAACATTACTGACTCTCTCTTTCACAAATAATGAATGATGCAGATCAGCTGCAGAGGCTGTTCAAAAGTAACATTGAAATCAGACTAAAATAATACAAATTGCTTTTTACAGGGGACAAACTGTGTCAACTTGTTAGCCAGAAGAATCCTTCAGGTTTTTTTTTGGAAAGCATTCCTGAAGCTCAGATGAAGAACAAGACCCACAACATTCAAAAACAGAAAAATAAGCTCATGTTTTAAAATTGATAAGAGGAAGAAAGCTAATTCTAGGGGGCTGATCTTATGAACCACACAAAGCATCATAGCCCAAAGTGCTAGAACAACAGGCTCTGCTCTGAATATTAATTGGCCTTCCAACTGATAATTGCAAAGCTAACATTTACACAACATAGTCTGACAAGGAAAATCTCCCATCTCATTTAACAGGCAGTTCTGCAATGACTGAATGTAAAGTAAGCAGACAGAATATGTAATTAGATTCCATACTTGAAGTATTTGGTCTCCAGCAAGAAGTCTTCCATCTCTGGCAATGATCCCATCCCGATAAACCTCCTGAATAACAATGTTGATCAGAGGCGTTTCATTGCCACCCACTATGCTAATTCCTAATTCAATATAAGGATTGGACCGATGAATTTCAATAGTAGTGATCTCTCCTTCAGGCAAGGTAGGTGGCTGTTGATTTGCTGCCAATTATTAAAGAAAAAAAAAAAAAGAAAGAAAAAGATTATTAATATCCTTTATACCTTTCAACAAAGCAAATCACCAGAGGACAGTACGGAGCACGGCACACAACGGTTTAACAACAAACTAAACTAGTGCGACTGGATTAGTTCCACGATTTGTTGGGACACCTAGATCACTACAAATAATCTATTCCATCTTAGCAGCAGCTGTGCTTCGTGAAACGGGGTTATATGTTTTTTGAAAAGGATATTCTGAACCCTCTACAATAAATTTCAAACACTTCATTTCCAATTTGATCATTTGTGTATTCACATTTGATGATGACAACAGCAAAAATTCATTTGGGGCCACACCCCACAGCGCATGTCTTCACCATGCTTCTTCGTTAGCCACTATTACACCTGAATTATGCGCTGCCAGCGAGCTAACAGGTGCCAAGAAGGAGCCCATTTCTGAAGCAAACATGGAAACAACTAAGGAGCAAAAAGGGGGGTGCTAAGGGATTGGAAATACGGAGGGAAAGGAAGGGGAGATGACCACCTTCCTCAGCGGTAAGGCTGAGTGCTTCCTCTCTAAGATCCCAGATGCTAGAGGTGTTACTGCCAGCTCGGAGCAGGTGGATGCAGGAGTTACTCAGCTGCCTTCTGGGCCGAGCAGGGCAGCACTCCGTGTGCGGGAAGCCTGCTGAAACGGTGGGGAGCCAGGGGAGAGGGGAGAAGAAAGCTCATCTTAGAAAGCAGCTTCTGCAGGTTTACAGAAAACATGTGGCTTCAGCCTCACTGCCTGTGTGTTGACATGAAATACTGTTCAGCACGTGGGTGTAGCATCCGGCACACTCAGACACACACACACAGACAGTTCTCTCCCTTCCTCGCTGTGACTTTAGCCCAGCTGCACACTTGCCCATAACCATAACCCACTAGCATTTCTCCGGGAATTGCTAAAGAAAGAGCAAAAAATCAAGACACGCATTCACAGTCTTCAAAAGAGAGAAGCTCTGACACCATAACCGCTTCCACCTCGGATAAAAGCAAACCGTAGCAGGGCTTGAGAAGATGACTGAGGACGTACTGTCTGCTGCCGTGTTCTCTTCAAAAGGAGGATTGTCGATGCTGGGTTCGTCCCCCCAGGCTGGCACGATTCCCTGCTCGGCGTCCGGGGACGCGCTGCTGGGCTGCTCGGGCCCACCGGGCCCGGCCTCGCCCTCAGCCTCGGCCTGCAGCTTGCTCGCCTTCCGCCTCTCCAGGGCAGCCCTGCGGTGAGAGGCCCCGGGGCACCTGTGGAGAAAACGTTTACGTCAAGTCTGCAGCAAGACGTGGAACACCCCAGTTCTCCATCAGTCAAAATCAGTCTATCTCAAAGCCTCAGCTCTAAACTAATCATAAAAAACGTTAAATGCGCTGGATTTTAAGGCCAAAATGTATGCCAGTGGTCAGAGCCCCAAAATGATACTGCTTACTTCACAAAATTTCCACTACGTAGATTCCTGGCCATGAACTAAATGTGCCCTGACACGTTCTGACTGTAGAGTTGTTTTGCTATGCATACTTCAGTTCCTGGAAGATAAATGTTTCTGAAAAGACCGGAGAGGATCAGCACCAACTTCCACAGAACAGAAGCCCTGTTCCAGGGCACATCTGGGCACCCACCGAAGCCACCACCTGTGGCCTCAGTAAGCCAAGAGAGAAGCATCACATTCTCCTGGGGCCATCTGGGGATGGAGAGGAAGAGATGAAAAGTTTACCTATACTGCAATCGAAGCATTAAAATACTGAAAAACATTACACTTGTCTAGGCATTTCCATGAAAAGTTTAATGCACATAAAAGTTCATGACCTCTTGAGTCAGTAGAGTCTTCTATTCTCCTCCTGTCTCCCTTTTTTATTTCTTCCTGACTTCAGATAGGAGGTCCAAGTTTTGCTCTTCCTCAAGAAACAATGTTCCCTCAGCTTTCTTTCCCCTATAATCTGATTGTCATGAGCTCCCATTATTCTTAAGGCAAAGATTCTTTGCTTACACTTAAAACCCTATGACAGCTTATTGTAACGAAGGGCTGCTATGTGGCAACTTGATGGAAAGCCTTCATGTATTGAATGTCCTACATCTGCCTGCAGATGACTGGATGCAGACATCGATCTTACATTTGCCTGTGTGACACAGTTTTGCCAGCTTCTGATATTTCACATCTTACAGCATTTGATGTCCTTCTTAAAGCTTCTGCTTCTGGAGCTGCTCACCATACAAAGATGCTTGTACTCCAACAGTGTCAGAAAAAAAAAGAATCATGCTCTTGAAAGGATTCCAGGATTCCTTGGCTGGGAACTTGACTGAAAGAATTACAGTATCAAGCTGGTCTCAATTTATTCTAGTGGTCTGAGACACAAAGTTACAGGCCAAACTCAGCAGCAAGTTTTTATTGCTGACCACTCCACAACACAAACTTCAAGAATTCCAAAAGGCCAAGAAAAAGAAAAAGGCAACTTCTTATCCCAGATTCACAATATCTAAAATACTTTAACTTGGTGAGTTAGCCTTATACTCCTCCATAATCTTAGCACTGGACATGGGAAAAAGGAAACTCCAACATCACTCACTTTTTGAGCAACATGGGAAGCGGTAAGGTTCTTGCAGAGGAAACATCTTATTCACTGGGAGCTCAGACAAGTTAGGACAAAGTCACCCTACGCTGCATGTCTGTGCTGTCCCTGAACTGGAGTGGCAATTTTAGGCACAGATGTGAATGAACTGCTCAAAAACCAACACTGTCAGGGGAGGATGCTTCATTCCCACAGAGCCTGAAGAAGGCCAGAGCCCTTTACTGGACTACCTCTGTGAAGCTGATACTTCCTTACACATCTACCAAAAAAACCCCTGCTGTTGGCTCCAATGCAGCCAGTTCACACTGCCCGTGGATCACGGAGGAGCAAGAATAGATGGCAAAGCTCACCTTGGAAATCTCAACAACGGGACATCCTTGGAAGTGTCCTGTTTCTGTCAAAGCTTCCCAAACCATAGACAGGTTCTCCCCTCCCTCGTTCACAGAGCACATTCCCCTATTATTGTCTGGCAGCTGATTAAAGTTGTCACATGAAATATAAATAGATTTGAAGTTTATTTTTGCCAATGATATTTCATTATCATTTCAAAGGCTAAAGAAATGTAAAGAACCTCCTGAGCACACCTACTTAGCTCAATAAAATCCTTTTATGCAACACTCAAGGCAAAGAAAAAAAATACAGAATTAGCTCTGGTAACAGATTCTTCCTCCTCTGCTTCCCCAGATGAATCAGTAATTGTAGCAGACTAAGACTTTCAGCCTGGTATTGTGGAACTGCGTGGCCTGAAAATTAGCTGTCTGGTGGAGATACCAACTCACGACATGCCAGTTCCTGGGTCTTTAAACACGATATGCCACCTACCAAGCAGCAAAAACAAGTACTGGTATTCAAGCACATAAGCTTATGTTTTTTCATTTCCACTGCAACATAAAAATATACTTATTGGCAGTAGGAATGTATTATTCACAGACAGTGAAACCATACAGCAGGTGTAACAGCTAACAAGCGCCAATAAACCTCTGAAGGTACACACCGTCACTACTCTTGGGATCAAAGCTAGCATCAAAGATTCTTTTTATGGATACAGGAATCTATTCTCCTACAACAAACTGCATAAGTAAGAGATTGAGACTGAAATATCTCCTCCAGGAATGGCATTTCATATCTATCTACAAAGCCAGAATAACTTGGCTATGAGCGAGCACTAAACAAAGCATATTTTTTCTTACAACTTACAAGTGATTACTTCATGAGTCTAGATGCCCGAGAGTAGAAACGCTGCAATAACCAGCACCTCAGTGATGTTACTGATCAGGAAACTTGAAAGACAGTTGAGTTGTTCTTGGGATGCAAAATGAGCTTCTGCTTGTTGACTCCCTCCTCTCTTCCACTCAGCAGCAGGACTGGCTTTTGCTCAGTTCTGGATGTTACCTGCAACCTCTCTTAATCCCTATCCTGACAGAGAAGGTTTTTTTTTTGTTTGTTTTAAAAAACAGCCAAGTCTGCTGGTGTCTCATTTAAAAGCTGACCCCTTGGAACGCTAGCAGCAATCCCTCTCTGCAGAGAAAGGCGCTTTCACACAAAATTAAGCTGTAGTTCATAGCATATTCATTGCAGTAGCAGAAGGGGCTTGAAAAACACATTTGCTCACTGACTACTGAAAAGAAAGATTTCATTGTAACTTATGCCATCAGTTTCTGCCCAGTCTAGAGGTTTGATAAAAGCAAACACACCAAATAGCCTCAAAACAGTTGCACTACATTGTTTTCCAAGTATGAGCTGAATTTAAGCACACACTGCAAAGCAGCAGCTGAAATGCCTGTGCTATTGCTCATAAAACTTTGCCAGCAAAGTGACCTTAAACAGTAATTTTGGCAGGATTTACAGCTGCAATTCAGAGTAAAACACGTTGCCTCTCTGGAAAGCTGAGTGTTTGGGTTTTGTTTTTTCTTTTGCCAGGGAAGAAAAGAAAAAGGAGGCACTAATTTGGGAATCAAAGGAGACTTCGGGAAAAACAGACACAAACAGAAGAGGGCTTTTGTTGCATATTTGTTTCTCACATCTAATGACTTGCGGAGCGCACAGGGAACCAGGTGGCTTCCTAGCAGAAACCAACCACAGACAGATCCAGCAATGGAAAGAATCCGTAGGGTATGGGGAAGCTCTGAATATGTTGCCTACCTCCTACTCAGGTGTAAGAAAAGACAGCCCAAAAGAGAGCTAAACACCGCACATCCTCCTCAGCTCTCTTGGTGTTCTTGGTGTTAAAAACAAAGCGTAGGGACAGTGTTTGCAGCTAGCATGAGAACAGGTGAAAAAAAAGACTCAGAAGCTCTAATAAACTGATATTTGCAAGCTTTGTAGTGACAAGTTTTTCTACTTATACAACTAATTTTCCTGTAGAACTTCTCAATCTAAATCTGTATAATAAGTGCGCTGATTGATGCACAGTGCATAGCTCAATAATTCCTTCATTTTCAGCAAGTGTAATCTTTTCTAAATTAAACCTTCCTCAAAACTGGCCTGCATGTTGGCCTTGATGTTAAAATACTTGGAAAAATGTCTCTATCCAAAATGAGAACTTAAACTACCATAACATAGGAGAAGAAAATTGAAGCCCATCTAAAAAGGAACACATAAACACAATAATTAACCCTCTTCTTAGAAAGTTGTCCAAATTTAGGAAAATTGTTATGTACAACGGAATCATTCAGGACTGAATAATCTGAAAGAATTACCTGAATCAAAATCACACAGAGAAAAAGCTCTATGAATTTCCTTGGATTTTGTTCTGATAAACTGCCTGTGATATTTAGAAGTGGAATTGGCATTTGCTAAACATCACCAATTTTTCTTACCTATCACTTAGCAATCAAGTGACAGGGAAAAACAGTACAACCCAGCCTTATTCATGCGCTGTTTCCTTTAAGGCAGACCACATGCACTGTGTTCAGCTTCAAAGGCCACATTTCCTAAATGAACCCGAGGAAATCATAAGATAATAAATCAAGAATATTTTCTTCAAGCAACGAGCTACCATGGAGTGCAATTAGTGACTGTGAAGCAATCAAATTATCTCTCATGCCTCTTATTTCTAGAGTAGCTGCAGTAACCTTGCATTCCAAGTTGCCTGGTGGACATTATGACATTTCCTCCCGCTTTTATGCTCAAAGGGAATAGACTGTAGTAACACCAGAAAGCCCGACTGCGAATGTTTTTAAACCCCCAAAACCAATCAACCATATTCCATTTCTTAGAAATGCAAGCTGATTATTTAGTGCTTACTGAGACTCATTTATATCAATCTATACTGAAAATTACAATAACACTGAATTTTATATTTCTATCCTAATTTAATAATCAGTAATATAATATCACTAGAGCCACTAACCCATTTGAAATCAAACAGTTACTGCTATGTTTTATGACAGCAATGATAATTTACAGGTGTTCAGATGTTTGCAAATACACTTAATTGAAAACTGAAAATCACCATGTACTCAAAATGCACATCGACATCCCAGGACAACGGAAGGAATTCAAGATGAGCAGCTTTCTGAGCTGAAAGCTTTTTCCACCTGACAAACAGGAAAAGTCAGCGACTCCGCTCACGTAGATTTCATAATAATCTTCTGCATTAGGAAAATGAGCATTTCATACATATCTGAAGTGGGCATACATAGTGTTCCAAGTACAAACAAGTCGTGTCCTTGCTGTGAACAGCCCTGGTGCCACTCAAAGAGATGCCAGTCAAGGAAAATGAGTACAACCACCAGCAACACTCAGGCAACTCCACGCTCACCCCAGACTGCAGGGATGCTGCACGTTCATGGTCCTCCCAGCTTCTGGAAGTCTTTGGGCTTAGAACAGGATGGAAGAGGCTGTGCTGAAACAGGCACCTGGCCAAACTGTTTGGACCCCTCCCGAGCCTCTTTAGCATCAAAACCTGTGACAGGGGCTGGGGCACGTTGCAGGTGCTGGCGCTGCCTCCCAGAGCCCCTCTGAGGCCGGGGAGGTAGGACAAGCCAGGTGGGACTGAGAAGGAGGCCCACGGCCAGCACTGCCTGCAATTTGGAGAGTGACAAGAGAGGGAACCTCTCCCGTGTCCCACTGCAGCCACTGCTGCTCCTCCCTCTGGGCCTCTGGTTTGAAGCTCGTGCAGGTGCCTTGGTGTCCAAGGATGGGCACAGAGTGACAGACCAAGCAAGGAAACACCCTGCATGGAAGGGGCAACTTCCGAGGCTCAGGCTGGTTTAAAAACCCAAGGTATCAAACTGGAACAAAGCAGGTAAGAACAAAGCCCGTGATGAAATTCACGTGGGATGGCAATGGGGAGATCTCGTCTCAGCGCAGTGACTGAGGGGAGGAAAAGAGTTAGGACACGTACCGACCACTTCTGCCAAGAGTCACCAGGCAATGTGCTTGTTTTTACAAACACTGCTGACAAATGCTCACACACTGAGTTTTGTTTCTTTTGCATTTTGTCTACGTGCAACAGATATGCATAATGCTTACTCTTCTGCTTTTGATGCTTTTTTTGCAGGGACAGTTATATGCTTTTCTGAAACCTCTCTCTGCAAAATAAACACAGCTTTTCAAAGTTAAACACAGTATGTGAGCTGAATTGAAGGCAAAAATGCACAGATCGTGTTGAGCTGTACACAGGAAATACGCTCTGATATCAGATGCAATTCACTTTAACAGGGTCCTTTGGAAGCAGAGGCATTTCCTTTGGGTACATTATTTCCTTCTCAACATTCTGCACTCAATTCCTCTTGTAATTTCTTAAATCTCCCATCAGTTTAAAAATGTGCTATTTGGTTTAGACGTGCATACTATTTTTTTAGCTCTGACTCATGAATTCCATCATGTTTTAGCTTTAACATTAATGTTATGTCTCGTAAATGTTAATGGCCCATGTAATAAAATAATATCTATATATTTACTTTCTGAAAGTATCCTCCAAAACTACAGAGAAAACATGAGCAGCTAAATGCACCCCTCAAAACAAGTTTAATATTAATATTAGATAAGTGACAGTGCTTTACAGAGAAAAACAAAACAGTCATGTAGCAAAGTACCTCACCCAGTAAAGGGAGGCTTTCCTTTGCTGGAAGAATCAAATGCACTAGTCTACACAACATGAAATATTACTCTGCCTGAATTTGATAATCTTACTTCCTTTTTTTCTATCGTGCCCTGTTTTCAATACTTGTATGTTTAAGGTGGAAAGGCATAAAAGAGAAGAACTATAAAATCATTAACAGTTCAGAATAAGGTCCTAACCATCTAGGTGTAGGTAATACTGGAACTCTGGGAACTCTGACACAAAATTACTCACAACAACTGCATCAAACTGTGAAGTGTTGAGTTTCTACCTAACTAACAGGGTGCTGAAGGTGATCTATAAGCACCATCCCCTCACAAAAGAAAAATACAGATCCTTGAAACAAACTGTGGCATATTCACACAACTTGTGAACAAGTTTAAAGGCAAAACAACAGCAGAAACCCAGAAAACAGGTCTTGCAGGAGTCTCAGGAGATGCTCTGTCCATTTGCTATCTCAAAGCAGAATCGGTGCTGCCATAACTGTTCCTGGCAAAAGGTGGTTTAACGTTTGTGAGCACTTCTGAGAGTGTGAAACCACCCTGCAAGCAATCCATGCCAGTGCCAGATTGTTATAAAGTTTTGTTTTTTCCTAAAATCTGGACTAAATTTCCTCTCCTCCTACTGCACTGCTTCCTTCCTCTTTGCAGACGTGGTCTGCATTCCTCTCGTTCCCCAGTCTTTATTTTCCCCTATCTACCTTAAATAGCCCCATTTCCCTTCACTATTCCAAGCCCCCGCTGACTCATGTTGTTCTCCCCTCCCCATGACTCTCTCCACCTGTTCCCCGCTCCTCCCGCTGTGCGATATCCAGGACTGGACCCAGTACTCTGGCTGTGCTCTGTTACAAACTGAGCGTTTCCTACAGTGCTGTACTGCAGATTTCAAAGCCACCACCAACGCTCACCCCCCAGTTCACCCTGCGCTGCGAACCAGTGTGTAAGCATTAGTCTCCCAACGCCATCAGCTGCACAGCTCACCTGTTTTTGAGATGTGCCGCCAGGTCACATCGCTGCATGACTTCCTGACATACTGATGAGAAGGGGCACAAAACAAATAACTTGTCTAACAGTTTATGAACAAGAATGCTGGATTTTTTGCAGAGTTTAAAATGGAGTCTTTTTCGATCCAGCGGGCAGAAATCCTTCTCCTGCAGAAAGTTTCTTAGGCACTTGTAGCAGAAAGTGTGTCCACAGGGAGTGTCCAATGGCTGCAACAAGGGCTGAAGGCAAATGTGGCAGACCAGGTCATCATCCACTTCGTTCTGGTAGTTGTACAGGTGGTTCTCCCTCGTCCAGTGCTGCTGGCCACACTCGAAGCACAAGGGGTTCAAGGAGGCATTCTGCTCCACTGCAGCCATGTCGTCACCAGTCGACCCCATCATGCAGCTAGGAACACCGAGAGGTCTTCCTCCTCCTCATAGGATGGGTCTGATCCTGCAATCCCAGAGGGAAGCAACCTCTGAGAAGGTGGCTTCAGTTCTTCAATTGGGTGCCACTTCCTGCAACAAATAAGGCAGTAAAAATTATCAATGCAGCACCAAGTATGAAAGTTCTTGTCGGAGCTACTGACTTGTTCTGGGCTTACCAAAACCCACTGAGGAACAACAGTCAGATTAAGACAACATTTTTGTTTTCTGTACATCTGTAGCGGAAGAGAGCAATGAAAAATACACCAATACTACTTGTTTTAGGAGAGAAACATTCTGCACCTTTGTAACAGTTGCTCCAGCACACAGTTTTCACCTGCAAGAGAAGCAGCCTGCCCAGAGCAAGGACATCACACTGTGCAGTGTCACACCAGACACACGCAGTCAGCGTCTAGCAAGACGACGCTCCATCGTGGCACTCTGGTTATGTGACCAAGTAATTAAATGCGTTCTCTAATATGCGATTATGATTTTGTTCAGCAATCTGGTCCCACTCTTTCTTTCAGATTTTGTGTATTAATGTAGAATATTACACATTAAAGTCTAAATACCTTGTATTAAAAATAATAGAAATGATTGCTTGCCCTGTTATTTCCATTAGTAATATTGAGTACATGCCACCATTTACCTTCAGGTTCTCTCTGTGGATTCTCACACAGCAGGAGGGGCTGATTCTATCTAGTATGACACAGGTGATTTAGTACAGAGGCCAGAAATAAAAATAGGGAATAAACTAATCACATGAAGCTATTGGTTCTAAACAACTAACCTGTTTTGCTGTGTATCTAACAAAATTAAATCACAGCATACTCAGACAAGAATCGTGTCAATCAAAGGACAGTATGTCTGTTATGATGGGATTTATTCCCTAAACTTCAGAAGTTTTAAACTTTGTCCATCTTAAAATAGCTCCATGGACAGGAAACCGTGCAGCCATCAGTCTACAGCTTTGAACACTCAATCCTTACCCCTCCCAACCTTATTTATCCTTCTCTCCCATGCAAAATCTCACTGCTTGAATCTCGTAACGGGATGATTTAGAAAACAAAACAAGCTCTCACATTCTTAAGAGCCCTGTTAATTAGTTAGTTTTGGTAAATATTCTCACTCAAATATGAAAAATAAAAATCAAGTTGGAGTGAGGCTTGTTTTGTGCCTAAATTCTTTATTGAAATTCAACAACATTCAGGAGACTGACTGTACCCTAGCATATTAATAGCAAGCCTACAGTGAAATGAAAACTGCTAGCTTAGCTACTAGCCCACAGTCTTTATTTTTAGCTGCTGAAATGTAGTAAATAAACATGTCCCAAAATTCATGTGGAACACATGCATTTCACTATGTCTTATATTCTCAGAGAATTCCTGTTTCAGTTTTTGCTCCCTAACCTCACACAGCCAAGCATAAGACTTAGAGCACATTTTGCAAGGATTATTATATCCTTTGACGCAAAAAGGATTAAATAGTAATTTGTAATCCAGGATTCTATTCTGCTGTGGAAACTGATGCTCTTCATTGCCCTGCCTTGTAGCAGATAATGTGCACCTTCTGGAAAGGATTTCACGAGGGAATAGCACAGCAGTTCTTTGTTAGTGAGACTAAGAATGCAAAATGAGACCCCTAAAGAGATTATTCAAAACCAGTCTTAAATATATTATGTAAAAATGCAAAGATGGGCAAGCAGATAATGAGCCCAGCACACAGGGCCCTCACGCACAAACCACAGCTCTCTAACCACACGTTCCTGCTCCCAGATAAACACAGAAGGAATGAGACCCACCTAATGGCTCTCCTTTAGGAGATGCAAAAGAAACCAGCTCCACGTCCTAGAAAGACACTGCATTCATTTGGGATTTTACCATATGATTTTGCCATGCAGGCTTCAACCAGCACAACCAGCAGGGAGGGACAAGGCATGCAGAAGGGGCTTAGAACGCCTCTTAAGAGCGTGGTGTGCAAACACGTGGACAATGATGCGTTGTCCAAACTGCTACTCTAACTGATGAAGACCAGGACTCCTCCTCCTCTTCCAAGTAACCAAGATCCCAAGACAGGAGCAAGTCCCACATCAGCAAGGCTACAGAAACGCCCCAGGACTGCCCAGTGCACTCCAGTCATGGACTCCTGATGGTGAGCACCCGAAATTCATAGAACCACAGACTGATTTAGGTTGGTAGGGGTCTCATAGCCCACCCAGCCCCAACCCCTGCCGTGGGCTGGTTGCCACACACTGGATCAGGCTGCCCAGGGGGTTACTGAAGTGGGTTACTCACAGCAGCAATATGCAGGGCACGGTGCAGTCCTGAACAGTAAATACACCTGTGGTACTCCTGCTGTGGTCACAGATGCCAGCACCAGTCTTTCAGAGGGCTGCAATTAAATTCTTTTAAAATAGTTTACTATAGATTTTGAATGAAAAGAAAGGAAAGTCATCGAGACAACCGGCGTTCGCTGTGATGTTTTATGTCATCAGGATGAGTCTGTTTGGGGCAGCAGTCACCCGTGGTCACCAGTCGGGGTGGGCTCTGCCGGGCCTAGTGGCAGCTCAGGACACAGGCAGACGTGCTCTGCCAGACCTATTTCTGCTGGCTGCTGATGTGTCCTCTAGCTGCTTCCCACTGCTGTTGGTGCCAAGGATCAATAGGGATCACACGAGCTAACCTAAGCACTTCTGCAGCTGACCCGCCAGCCCTTCCACAGCCTCTCTGTGGCAGGGGCAGGCTGCAGCAGGAACGGAATGGCAACCAGACAGTTGTGGCTTTGACCTGTGGGACTACCTGAGAAAAGAATGTCTGTCTGTGGCCCAAACACTCTCTGCTCTTTTGTAGGATTGCTTCTTCCATGCCAGCAGAGCCTTTTCTGAAATAGAGACCTACTGTGCTGATCCTCCCCCGGGAGCCCCTGCTTGCCTCTGGATTTATCGCAGAATCATTAAGGTTGGAAAAGACCTCTAAGATCATCTAGTCCAACCGTTCCCCAAACACTGCAGCAGGGCTCACTGCAAGAAACAGACAGTCCATCACCACAAGAGATTCAAACAAACAAACCAAAAAAAAAAAACCCAACCCCAAAACCAACCACACACACATCAACCAAAACAAAAGAAAACCCTAGAGACTTCTTCACTCCAGCACTGCTGCCTGCTTCCTCTGAATTTAGGGTGCATTTAGGGCAAGCATATTCAATAACAGAGGAATTATTCACTGGATTTTTATTGATTATATACCACAGAAGCCTAATTATCAGTTCCAACACTTCACAAGCTGTTCCAAGTGCAAAATATCAGTGGATTTACCAAGCCCACAAACACAATATTTATGGTCTGAGCGACAATTGGGACAGCAGGAAGGGTCTAAATTTCCCTAATGTAGAAGCACCATATTCCTGAAATATGCAGCATCAGGGCACTGTCATTTATAATGCAGTACTTCATCCCTCTTTATGCATCCCTTATATTGTTTGCTGTCTCTCATATCTCTGCAGATCACCAGCTCCACAGGATGGTATCAGCTCAGGAGAGCTGTGAACAGTAAAAAATAGTCAAATTAAAAAAAAAAAAAAAAAAAAAGAGCCAGCCAGAACTGGTTTTCAAGTCATGTAATTCCCTGGAAAGTAATTCACCTGGGACTTCATTACAACAGCAGAACAGTGCAGGTGGTGCCCTGCTTTCAGTTTTAAATCACAATTCATTTGGGAACTGGGCAAGACTGGACATCCAACTGTGCAATTTTTTATTTATGTATTTTTTATGCAGAGCACACAGGACAGCAATTTTAGACTGAATGAGGTAGCCTTGTTCATGGGTCTCCTCTAGGTCCGATTTACTGGTTCAACCAACAGTCTTTGGAGAAGCTTTGCAAATACTTCCAAAAGCATTAAGTGTCAGGCTTTACAGCTACATCAGATCTCATGATGATTATTCCTTCCCTCTGCATGGCCATGATAAAGAACAACCAAACAAAAACCCAACACACCACAACTTGTATTATTTCTTTTTCCTGTTTGTTTTGTTTCTGTATATCCCCTTCTTATTCCTCTGTGGTGGGAAGGGAAGGGGACAGAAAGCTACTAAGAAGGCTTTCTATGACCCTGAATTCATCCTCTTCTGGTCAGTCAGATTTGTTTTTGCAAGGCAACGCATAATTGCTCCTATTCACCCATCAGTAACTCTGGACAGTTGCATGGTCATCATCCTGGATATCAGCAAAGGTTTTCTTAATGTACAAATGTTGCGGTATTTCTGAAGCCTGCTCTCAGTCTTGCACTACATCCCTATTTCCAAGGCATTCCAGATAGAAAAGGGCTCATGTTTTCTAAATTCCCCTTGCTCAAATGCTACAGCTGTGAAGACTGTCCCTGAGCAGCCAGGAGTGGATAAACGCAAGCCAGGGGAGAGGGAAACTAGACAGTGGTTACATTCATGGCTTAAACCCACATCATAACATGAAAAATCAGTCCTTTGTTCCCAGTCCAGTATCCTTCACAGGAATTACAGCATCAGGCTGATGATTCAGAACTGCTTTCAAAGCATACCATAGTTTGAGTGGACTAACACAAGACAGCAGGAACTCTGGAATAAAAAAAAACATTATGAGAATAAATAGCTGGCATGCAGCACGAGGGGAAAAGTGTTATGCTACATCTTCCAATAAGCGTGACCTAGCTGGTTAGATACAATCTGTGTTTTAATATTTAAGCCATACAGCAAACAAGTGGAGCAGAACCAGCAACTTGTGTTGACTGCATAACATCCATGTTAATTATCCAGATGTCTGAGGGCTCCGCTGTTATCCAACACAAAACCCAACTTGGCTCCAGTGCAAGGCTGTGAGAAAGTAATCCTGCCCGACTCCTGCTCTTGAAAACACAAACAGAACCCAAAGTTATGATCTCAAAAGATGACATCTGTTAGCTCAGACTCAGAAAAACACGGAGAGATGGGATAAGCACAGCAATTAGATTTGGACGGATTTATCTCAATGCACCAACAACACTTTTCCTGAATCTTGATTGTGCTTTCTGCATGTTTGAAGTCATTCTGCGGAATGAATGGAATTTTTATATTCAAGCTAAATCCAGTTGTGCCTGAGGAAAACTGAACCACCATTAGGCGATGCTGGGCTTACAGTGAAACCATCTACTAGCAGAGTCTTCATCTCTCTGCGTGCCTTCTTGTTCCACCGAGGCAATGCCTACACAGCCAAAGCACTCGCATGATGCCACGTATCGGCATGGCATCCCTGCCAACAGAGCCCTGCTTAAAGCTGGCAAAAAAAAAAAAAGGAGCATTTGGGAAAATGAACCTATGTTTGTGGAGTGCTGTGTTTCCACGGCAACGGGGACGATGGGCTTTAATTACAGCAGGGGTGGCCCTTGGCAGGGCACCTGCTGCACGAGGCCGCAACCCTTGTGCCAAGGCAGGGAACCCAGCATGGGGACACCTGTGCCACATCCTCTGACCGAGGGGATTCTGGGGATCCAGGCATTGATTTCAGCACCAAATAAAAAGACATAAAGAGAAGTGAAACCGTGCACTGCGGGAAGTGCAGGGCCATCCTTCCATCGGACCGCACACGGATGATGCCTGTCTCCCAAAGCTATGGCTCCACAAAGCAGGGATCCCTGATCATGGGATGAAATGGGAGGAAGCAGCTCTGTGAGATTAGGGAAGGAGCCAGAAGGTTTTGGTCAAAGCAGGAGAAGATCATCAAGCAGCCATTTTCTACAGTGCAAATGGAATGGCTTCTATTTTAGGACTGGGAGATTAAAATAGCTTTAGTTTAGTCAAATCAGTCTCGAACGAGACAGGGAGGATCAGGAGTGTAACCATATGAAAAAATCAATTCTTTATAGCAAATACAGGGCTGCACCAGATAAATCACCTCGAAATAGATGATAAAGAGACAAGAACATGAATCTTTAAATGACGATACATCTGCACATCAAAAACCACACAGATTAAACTTGGAATATTCATACCGAACAAGAGAAGCACTGAAAAAAGAACAAAGTGAGAGGCAAAAAGCAAGCTACAGGAGAGGAAATCCCATGCTACCCGATAGTCAGGAAATGGGGCTCTGTAAGCCCTTTGAAGGAGAAAGGCATCAAGCTTGCCCCTTCCTGGCAGGTGGGGATAACACCACTGACCATGGCACTGGGATTTGCCCTTCTCCACTCCCCAGTCTCGCACCAGCTGCAGGCACAACAGATTTGCAACCTGCAGGCCTGATCCTGCACCAGACCTCCTCCAAGGCCCTACGTTCCTTTTGGGATTTGGTGAAAAGTAAACAAAATGATGCAAAGTGAAATGAACATGGAAATGATGCACACTTACCTGGCGGTAGAGCTCAAGACAAATGTCCTTGCATACGAAGAGCACAGCAAGAGCAGTTACCACTGCTGTAACAGGTGGGCTTCTACATCCAGTGGGAGTGACAGCAGTCAAGAATTAACAGCAAGGAGTCAATCAGTGAGGCCTTCTTCTCTCTTATGGGGTAGAGGAGAAAGGCAAGCAAGAGCAACGCATTTGCTCCTCCAGCATGGCTCTGTTCTGCAGCGCAATCGGTCCGACAGCCCCTGACATATGTGCCACCTTTCTGCTCGAGAGATGAAAGCAGCAGAAAGCTGTCGATCAAGATGCTAAACCTTCTGCAAAGCCCTCCCCTGTGCTCTTTGCCCTGAAACAAGGACTTCCATGGATGAACAGAAAACACTTAACTAGATTAAACATAGCTGGTTCCTGGCTGTGCACAGATACAATTTGATTTGATTAATAGGAATTTTAAGGAGCTGAAGCCATTCAAAGAAAATATAGAAGGAACCCATGATCTATGTTCCCCTTCCCTGCTCATCTGTATAATAAGCCCCAATCACTATGGGTGCGAATGGGGAAAAAATCAAGGAGACAGCAGCACTCTTGGATTATTCTCAGAACAGCTCTGATGACAAAGAGAAGCTGGGGGTGGATGCAAGGACAGAAGGATAAAAGAGCTGTTGGGGTGGTTACACTGAAGAACTAGCTATTTTCAGGGAGACATCAGCCCCATCTCTTCTTCCAGGTGTGTGTCATCGTGACATGCCACATCTGGTGTTCCCTGCCAATGATAATGGAGAGCTGTTGTGGAAGGTAAACCACACTGCTACCAAGCTGTCCTTAAACTCAGGCAAATAATTTAAAAATGAAGATCCTCCCTATTGAGCAGGTATTAGGTATTTAAATGCACAAAGAAATAAACTAGAAGAAAGTTGTTCAGCAGAAGCACAAGTGCTCAGACCAGGGCACTCATCCTACAAAGAGGGAAAGGGTCGAGAAGAGCACAGTGGAGTGGCGAGGTACCACAGTAGGTCCACAAGAAAGGGCAGAGTGCCTGCTTCTCCCAAAACCCATCCCCACTTGCTCTGCAGCCGGCTCCAGCCACTGTGCCCCAGAGAGCAGGGCTGTGCTCTGGTGAATGGCAATGGAGCTGAGGACGCTATGGACCCGAGGTCACTTGAACGACCCCACTAAAAAGGCAAGTTTTTGGGCTCTTCACTCCTTAAGGTGGTGACTGTCTGAAGGCTTAGCTCTGCTGAGGACACCTGCACCTATGGATCTGAGCAGAGAGGGTGTCCTCAGTGCCAGCTGCCTGATCCAGCTTCATTGCACAACATCTCCTCATGCTCTCTGATATTTATTCAAAACATTCCCACAGTGTTTTACAGGACATCTGTGAGAAACTAAAAGCCTTCTAATCAGGACCTTCTGCTTAAGCTCTCTAGATGTCTGTACATCATACCTCAGACACATGTACTCTGCACCCAGACACTGAAAATGAACGGCTCTGTGCATAATCAGAGTTTACATAACAACAGCCTGTTAGATGTAGAAGTTGTAGTCTCAGTTATTACCTTGAACAAAAAAAAAAAAAAAAAACATTTAAATATTTTGTATGTAAACAGCTCTTTGCATAGACAGTGGCTAGAACTTGATCTGGGGCCTTCAGACAGGGTTCAAAGAGGGAAGTGGATGCTGAGCCGACTCTGTGAAGTCAGGTCTGGTTATACAAACAAATGGGACAGAGAAAGAACGGGAAATCAAAGACAACACCGTGCTTGGTTTTAGTCAGACTGCAGGAAGCATGCATCTCCTCTTCTGTCCTTGTAATTCCACACCCACAAGGAAAGAGTGGAGATAGCATTTGCTGAATGAAAAACAAACAAACAAAAAATCCATGTTTTTCCTAAAGCATTTCTCTATTCCCTATCTATGTCTGTAAGCTGTTTATTTCAATTACTCTCCCTATTATCCTGGCTGACTGCATATAAATACACACACACCTATTTACATATGTATAAATAGGATTTCAGCACTGATCAGAGAGCCTTTTGCAGTGCCTTTATGCATCTGCCTGAGGTGCAGTTTGGCTGCTGCAGCATCTCCCCTGAATCCTGTTACAGCCTTCTTGGAAAGAAACTACTTCAGTAGGAGAACTGTTGAAAAACAGTCCTTCAAGATTCAAGGGAAAGCATCAGCAAAGATGCATAGCGTTAGCACTGCACAGCAACCCAGCAGGCTCTGCTACGAGCGACAGCGGCTGAGTATTAAGCAACAATCTTCTGCGTCCCCCTTACAAAATGAATAACGTGGAGCAGGGAGTGCTGAACTGCTGTTACAGCATTCCTGCTCACTTCTTTAGCAGGCTCATTCTTTGTTTCACCAAGAAAAGTATGATTCTTAAACAAAGGCAGACAGAGGGGAAGCTGCCACAGCAGGACAGGGTTCCAGCTGCTTGTCCAGCAAACAACAGCTAGGTCATTAAAAAAAAAAAAAAAAAAAAAAAAAAAAAGAATGCCTAGAATTACAAAAGAAAAATACCCTTAAGTTCTCAGATACGTAACCATTACTTTGCAAAACATACAGAAGGCACTTACTCTCTTCACTAGGAAGTTCTGGTTTGCCACATTTTGGGAAGAGAGCAGGGAAGGAGCAACACGCTCCTTCCAACAGGTTGGGCGCTCCGAAGCCTAACTTTAGGCACCGGTTTTCTATGTGCGTGGTCAAAACGGCTCCAGCAAGAGGCTGACAGAAGCATGTCACCTTTGGGAAGGAGCCAAGCTCCTCCCTCCCCTCGCCACTGCCCAATCTTTTCTCAGCATGCTGAAATTTGGCATTTGAGATTCTGTTGGGGATAATACAGTTTTCACTTCCTCATTTATTCTACGTATCCAACCCTCAAGTACTAGCTCTTAAAACACCAGTCTTACTTTGAAGGGTATTACTTCATTAGCATTGCTTTTGGAAAAAGGTCTTTAAGAGGCAGACGATCCAGCCTCAGGAGTACCTACCCTCTTTGCATTCCCTAACCACAGTGCTCATTTTCCAAGCCAAGCACTTCTCAACAAGTTAGGTTAGGCTCACAGAAATAAAAATTCAAACTCTCACGTATTTCCATAATTTTTTGTTACTCCCAACCCATGCTAAATGTTTTCACATGTTCTATGCCAGATACTTAGATTAAACATTTTTTTTAACTTTACAACCTTTTTTTTTTTTTTATTTGCTACATCATCCAAGAAACTGTAACAGACAAAACTCCTTCTGTACTAGGAGCTGTACAAACGAACCCAAGGGAGAATGCTGTCTCTGTGAGATAAAGACCAGTATCCACATGGGAGTGTGCCCAGTTAGTGCCAAGTTAGCCCAATGTGATGGCATAAGTACGTGATGGAGGATTTGGAAATGCTCCCAAGCATCAGAACGGGCTGCCCAGGACAGTGGTGGGGTCCCCATCCCTGGAGGTATCTAAGACATGTGTGGATGTGGCACTAAGGGACATGGTGCAGTGATGGGACTCAGTAGCTCAGGCTGATGGTTGGACTTGGTGTTCTTGAAGGTGTTTCCCAGCCTGGATGATCCCATGATTCTGTGAAACAACAAACTTCCAAGTTTCTGTGCTCCTGTGAGCAGCATGAATATATAAAGCAAGGAATTAGTCAGAAGTTCGCCCTCAAAACAGTAGTTCATAAATTGCAGACCTTGTCAGAAATGACTCCAACCCGCTACCAGGTTCAGAGCAGTGTACTTACTGCCTTACAGGAACAGTCCAGTGGGTCACAAAGACTAAACCTCAAGTCACCTTCACTTGGCACTCACCAAAGAGAGGAGGAATAACCAGAAAATCAGTGAGCACTTTATCCTGAGATAGGTCCCTTCTGCATTATGCTTGTAGTAAGAGAAGTGTGAAGGAATCCACACCAAAAACAAAACAAAACAAAAAAAGAACACCAGTCTGCTAGATAGTTATTAGTTTCCATATAGACACCCTGATGGATCAGAAAAACACAATTTTGCATTTCTGTAAATAGCTGCTTAACACTAAAATAAAAGACAGCCTTGTTTTTCACTGGCTTTGAGAGTTAAAAAGTTAATCATTTAAATTTAAATCTAATAAACCAAAAGGTGGGCATATATGATAATTAAACATCTCCATTCCGTGTGCAGCCTGAAAACCAGAAACACAGTCAAGAACACAATGAGATCTTCATTCAAAGGAGACATCTTAATGTAAAAGCAGTAGACTCAGCCACAGACAACACTGCTTCTTACTATTAACCTTCTGGGACGAAATGAGAGAAACAACGCCCCAAGCAAGCAGTCTGCCTCCAGGTATTGAATGGATGTTGCTGTAAAGAAAACATCTGAGGAAAAGAGTCCTCAAGAGGCCATCCCAGCTGAACAATTTTGAGACAGAAAAGGTAAAATCCTTCATAGAATCTCAAAATTACCCTAGAAACTTACTGCAATAATGTAGCATACTTGGGCTAAGGGGAATAATTACATTTCCCTTTCTGAACTTCAGAACTGGGAACTACTGATTGAGAACATGAGATTTTCTAAACATGAGATTTCCACTAAATTTTAAATCTGAATTGATGCTTACTCTGTTTTGGGAGCATGTCCTGTTGCTTTGGCTTCAGCCAATGTTTACTATTAGAAATAAATGGAAGTAAATCTGAACCTACAAGGGTTTACAGTGAGTCTTGCATTTTTCATCAGTTAAGTGAAAATAAATCACTGCAACTTTCCCATAGGCTATAGAAGATGGATATTTTTAATGCTTTATTTGGAGAAGGGCATGCCTGCTGGGATGCCAGCAGGGTCAAAGCACGCAATGAACTACCTATAAAAGCCTGATAAAACTGCTGAACCTCTCCAACAGTTCCTAATCTTCGACTGGAAATCCTCCCAACAGCCAGAGCTGACGGCTCACTTGCTCTCCAGTTTCTCTCTCTCCCTCCTTCTCCTCCCCAAATCCCAGAGAAACAGTGAAGCAGGAATTATTTGCCTGGGATTGTCCCATTTGACAACATTACATACAGTTATTTCAAAATACCTATACATTTTAGTTCTTACCTTTTGTTTTTCCAACTAAAACACTCTGAGAAACAAACAGAAGAAAAAGAAAACAAAAACATGATTGATCTTATGTTTCTGATTTTATTTTTAAAAGTATCCTGCATCTTTTTGGTTTAAAACGCCTTTACCAGAGGATCCATGTTTCTCAAAGTCTGCATGCACTGCACAGAGCACAAAGAAGTCAGAACCTGTCTCTGTAGGGGAGTCATAAAAGCTAGGTGCAAGTTTAACAGGGTTTCCGTGATGTCTATGGGAAAACCTTATGGATAACTGTACAACCACTACTGCACGCGTATCCTAGGAGACCAAAGAGCTTTCACATTTAAGCGCTTATTTCCCAGCCACGCTCTCAATACCCATCTCATGCATTTATAAACAATGCAAACAGCTGTGAGAGGAGGAAGTTGTTTTAATTTCGGCCAGAACGTACACTGACCTCTGCTTACATCAGCACAAACGCTTCATTTTATTTCACTTCTACATCCTTCTCACTAAAAAGATGTCAGTAATCTCCTGTAATTCAAGAAATGTGGTTTTAAACTTGGATTTGTCAACTGAGCAAAGCTAAAATTCTTAAGTAAAAAAAAAAACAAAAAACATACACATACTTGCAAATCACCAAGAAGAGCCCTCATTTTCATACTAGGGAAATTTAGACTCTCGTGCACAGCATTTTGCAGAACATCAACCTCTTAAATACAATCTACAGGAAAACCATACAATTTAGGAAATACCCTCAGAAAGAGGAATAAAAAAAAATTACAGAGAAAGCACAAACCAGCTGATTTCAGATTCCCTTTACGCTTAGGGGTAGAATCTCCTTCCCACTCCAAGCAGGCTGGATTAAGGCATTTCCTGCGTTAAGCGTTTGCAGTTCTGCCCGAGGGTCCAGCCTGCAGCGGAGCGCTCCGGAGAACAGCCTCTCTCGGAGGCAGAGCCCCCACCACCCGGGTCCAGTTTCTCGCCAGCCCCCAGGCAGCCAGCACCGAGCACCCATCCCACAGCCTGTGACAGCCCCTCTGCCTCCTGGCTGCTTCTTACCCCTTCGTTCCCACATTTGGAGGAAGACAGGAGGGAGCCTTGTATGCAGGGCAGGGAGAACATGCTGCTGTTCTTGTGGAGGAGGAGGAGGCGGTGTCTATCACATGACAGCAGAGAACTTCAAGGAAAAAGGTTGTCAGTATGCTGCTGTACACAACTGAACTCACCAGAGGGCAATTAGAACAGGGCCAGCCCCTCCTACAGCCGCTGGACCATCCCACAGGCTTTGCTTTGCATAGAATTCATCCCATGCCCAACCTCACGAGGACAGCTGGGGCTCGGGGAACACAGACAGCAGCCAGCACGGAAGATGCGCTGCTGCTCTCTTACGCTGTGTCCTTTTCAAACATGAAACCTAGCATTAGAATTAACCACGGGCTAAAATGTCGTCAGCAATTTCTCCTGAATGCATAAGGAAGCAGGGCTACCAGACCTGGTACCTTGCATTTTTTTAAGCACGCCCAGGGAGCCTAAGCGCTGTCACACACACAGCAATAGTTACAGGAACTCCATGCACGCTGCAGTGTGGCTTCACAGCACACACCCAGGACATCTCAGCTCTCTGTCATGCTGCCATGTGCTGCAAACCCTATGAAAACCCTATTCCAGACACAACCTTCTCCCCCCACCCCCCCCCCCCCCAAAAAAAAAAAAAAAAAAACAACTAATCGATCAGATTATACAACATTTTCCTATCTCCTCCTCCTTAAGAAAATTATATTAAAAAAGGAAAAATATTTCAAACTGTTCCCAGAACTGTGCATACTTTCTGAAAAATTCAGCTTCTATAGTTTTAAAATTCAGTACCTCAACACTAGAGGGGTAATCAGTGCAGAAAATGCACATCTTGAAATTACTCTTTTTTTCTTTCAAAAAGAAATCTGTTTTTCTTTGAAACTAATTCACTTGTTGCCTTTCTGAACACCAGATAGACTGAACATTTGCAGATTCACAAACTACAGACTGCTGTGTTCCACAGTAGCCACTACTTTTACAAAGCCCAGTATACTGGACTTCCATAACGCCATTTCCAAACTGAATACCTCAATATTATTATCCCATTTTACTAGGCATAACACAAAAGCAACACACCAGTCTGCTGCCACGTAAGTATGTCACATCCCTCTAGAACTGTCCTCTTCCTTCACTTAGATGGTTCTATCACACGGGAAAAAAGCCCTGAACTTACACACAAGATAAAAACCTGCAGCAGAAAGGTGTGTTCCACGCGACAAAGGTCCAGTTTGGAACTCAATGGATGCTTCAGAAAAATTCAGGGTGGTCTTCACACCATTCTCTGAAAAGGCATAACTGACAAACAAATTACACATCTGACAAAGCACTAAAAGGGTTTTTCTTGACTTTTTTTGGGTTGATATGGTCTTAAGTGAGGCTGGATAAAGAGCATAAAGAAGAATAATGTCTTTTTGGATAGCGAAGACACCACCCCAGGGGAATAAATTGCCAGATTAGAAGGGGGGTCATTCCCTCCTTCCTCTAAGATAAGATCTTCTCTTAGTACGTCAAAGAGTTAGGGAGTGCTGCAGACAATTTTCACATCTGTTAGAGACGTTTACAAAGGCACTTAAATGATGGCATCGCTGGTATTTACACCAGGCTAGGGGGTTTTGTTTGGTTTTGAGCATCTGACAGTAATACACTATTTCATCTGGGGAACCAATATAGACTCATCTGGCAAAAGCATTCATTTGTTAGCACACCTACACTACACCTGCATGGGGGTTCCTTTAGTGTGCAAGTATATCATTAACTGAAAAATAAAAACAACAAAACAATCACAGGATAGGGAAATTGGGGAGAAGGTGTGTGAGCAGCAGCTGAGGCCCCTTGGTCTGTTCAGCCCAGGGCAGAGGAGGCTGAGGGGAGGCCTCATGGCGGCCTACAGCTCCCTCACAGGGGAGCGCAGGGGCAGGCGCTGAGCTCTGCTCTCTGGGGACAGCGACAGGGCCCGAGGGAACGGCATGGAGCTGCGTCAGGGGAGGGTCAGGCTGCGGGTGAGGAAAAGGTTCTGCACCAGGGGGTGGTGGGCATGGCACAGGCTCCCCAGGGCAGTGGGCACGGCCCCGAGCTGCCGGAGCTCAAGGAGCGTTTGGACACCGCTCTCAGACACAGGGCTTGGGTTTGGGTGGTGCCGTGTGGGGCCAGGGGCTGGACTTGATTCTTGTGGGTCTCTTCCAACTTGGGATATTCTGTGATTCTTTGTCTGTAAATGGCATTTACTAAGATACCAAGACTTTTAGGATGGATAGCATGGATCTTCACGCTGTGAAATTCTCCAGCCAAACTTTGCACAGCAAAGCGAGTAAGTCCAGAGCCCTCACCACACTGCTGTCAGGCTACCCTGACATTCTTTGTTTGAGCCCCAGAATTGCTTTCAAGAGGTGGAATGGCTCTGGACAACCTGATCCAGCTGTAGATGTCCCGGTTCCCTGCAGGGGAGCTGGACTAGGTGGAGCAGCAGGTCCATAGAACCACTGACTGGATGACCTTTAAAGGTTCCTGCCAACTCAAACGATTCCATGCTCCTATGTTTTAGGACACTATGTCCTCTCTCTGACCATGAACCTATTCCCTCCATCAACATGGAGTTCATCACACAGATTCTGTAGATTTAGCAGTGTGTGCAATCAGGAAAATTCCTTGATTTCAAGTAAGTATGTCACACGATCACATCATCTAATGTCCCAAAGAGCGTCTAAGATTTTATTAAAACAAGCAAAAAAAAAAATATTATACTAATCTCAAGTAAAAAAAAAAAAAGTTACTTCATAAGAAAGAGGTAAACAACTTTTATCCTCATTAAAAAGTTGAGAAATGTGCACACCATCACCAAAACATAATTACTGCACAGCCTTTAGAAGAGTCCAAAGGAGCAATTTAATTAACCGCCCGCTGATTTCATAAATGACAAGAACACACAAAGGCAATGGCACCTTATAATTGAAAAAGTTCCTGTTTATTTAGCTATGCAATTGTGTTGCTCTAAGTTGTGCATTATTATGAGGAAAAACGGTTTGAACTCATTACATTCTAACTTTGTAAGCGTGAGGGAACAACACAATAGACATGATGTAGGCACAACACTTATTTAATGCCATTACCTGAGAAGCTCAAAGTCACCAGCCAATGTGAAGGTCTTAAACTTCTACAAACTCATTTGATGGGTATTTTTTACTCAGTTTACACAGGGAAGTAACAAGCTTATCTAAAGATACTTGCTCATGGCACATGCCTTACCATGGCCATCCCTAGTCTGAAACTTCCAGCCCATGGTGACACAGAAGAGCAAGGAGGAAAGAAAGAAACAAACAAAACCTCAATGTTATCAGTCTGCCACTTCAAACAAAATATTGCCACATGGAGGGACTTAGTTTATACCTGCGGTTCTCTCACGTTCATACAATGGGATCCTCTATAAGCCCACAAAAGTATTTCTTTTGAAGTTTTTTGTAAATTCATTGTGCAGTTCCTCAGTCTTTTTATTCTTGTGGGAAAAGCTTCCCTTTGGCTGCTACATCCTCTAGTAAAGCTGAAGAGGAGCAGCTTTTAGCAAGCTAGGAAAATAATGTAACAAAATACATGAAAGGCTTTTCCTCTCTCTTTTTAAAGCTTTTCAGGAATAAAGTGAACTGAATTCACATTCCTGCTTGCTCTCACAAAACTCAAAATGACTTTGTGCTGCTACCTTATAGCCATCTAAATCTACCTGAGTATGAAATATTAACAACTGAATTTATAAGCTGTCCATCCCCCTACCAATGGGCACAAAGAAAGCATCCATTTATACCTGCTTTGCAGCATACAAATTTAAGAAAAAAAAAAAAACAAAAAAAAATGAATCCAGCAGACCCCTAGACTAAAACCCTTCACTTGCAGCACTCAGCAGCCCACCACAAAATGAGCTGCAGGGGCCCGAGCCCGCGGCAGCCCTGGTATGCGAGGATGTACGTGCGCAGCTGCCTCGTAAAGCGGCCCCAGTCGCCGGTCCCACCTGTCCCCAGCATGACACACATGGCTGTACGTGGCCCTGGCTCTCTGCCCATCTGCCACAGGAAGAGCGTCCCTGAATATAAATTATGCCATTAAGTGCTGATCCCAGCAGTATTGCTGGGTGCTGTATCTAGCTGAAGCAATGAGTTTCCTTGCGCTCATAAAACTGCGATTTTGCATCTAACAGAGAGATCTTCACTGATTGCTATGAGCTATTTGTGTTCGCTGTTCCTGAGGGTTTCCCATTCTTCAGCACGATGATATTTACCCATGCTGCAGCAGACCACTGCCAGGCCCTCCCAGCCGCGTTCGCTGCCCGTCAGCAACTCCCAAGTACCCCCGGATATGTGAACTGCCCTTTAAAAGGTGAAACTTCCCATTACTTCCACACACCATGGTTTCTTTGCTAATTAGATGAGGAAAGAAGTGATCTTAAATAAACACCATAAGCCCCCTACTCATTTTTGTAACTCTTCTCTGAAGTCTTTCCAGCTTTCCAGTGTTAAACCAAAGTGTTCCCACCAAACTCGCAGGTCACAGGGACTGCCCTGCCCCAGCCCCTCGGTGCTCACTTCCAACACTCCCTCACCCATTCCTCTGAGGACTGGGAGGCACCTTCCTGCAGAACTTAACGTGGAGCTGTTTTCCAGTGGTTAATTCTGATGAGTCCTGCATGTTTTCGGGATGTATTCAGCCTGCAAAAATTGTTTAGATTTTCTGCTTCTAAAAGCTGGAAATAATATATCGCTTCAATCATAAGACATCATTCAGCTGCCTGCAGCCTCCAAAATGATCTGGACTGCTCAATATTGCTGACTTGTTCCTAACATTTACTACTGCAATAAACTTTATAAGAAGTGCTTGCTTTCTTCCATGCCACTAATATATTTCGGAAGAAAACGATGCTCCAGAACTTCTTAAAATAACTCCGCTTACTACATTCCTCACCAACAACTGCACTCAAAGTTTCTTCGGTGGTTGTACCTGGAATAAGCAGCCATGTTATGTATATTTCACTAGGACAGGTTAACCAGGTAACAAATCTTAGAAAAAACGACTGACCACAGCTGGAGGAAGGCTTAACCATACAGATATTTGTTGTGGCTTATTCCACTGGGGAAGAGTCTTAAAGGCACAAGCTGTTAATCAAAAGTTACCCGAGATGTGGGGCAGGGGAAAAGGAAAAGGTAGTCCTCAACAGCGTAGGAAAGTCCTGAATCTTTCAGAGATTATCAAAAGTTGCCTCTGAAGAAAGTGGAAATACAACTACGTACCCTGAGAATGACTTTCCTCAAAACCTGCCTGTGGGAATTCTCGTGCTGCTCAAGTTTTCGTTTTAAACAGGTCAAAGGCTGCCTATTTCCCCCCAGCTGATAGGCAGATTGATTTCTCCCAGTCCTTCTACAACACAAATTTTAAGAGCCAGAGCTGTGGTGTTTGGGGGCTTGTTTGTGGAACTGCCACTTGCTGTCTCAACAGGCAGTGCAGAGGGGAAGCCAACCAAGTCCTCGCTCTTGCCTCCTGGTGATCTCTGCATTAACTTCTGTGGAAATGGAGGATGGATGCAAGAAGGTAAGTTATAAAAATACATACAGAAAAAATAGTTCCTTTTACATATTACCCAAGTAAAATGAGCATTACATAGGGGAAATAATTGTTTATTCTATATTAATTTCTGCTTCCATTAGGTTGTGGCACAGAGAAGTAATAAATCAAGGGACTTAAAACACTTCCAATGAGTATTACAATGATAAAGCTCGCAGTATATATTCACCTATTTAACTCACAAGAGCTCTCTCTTTCACTATTTTATAAAATTAGTTTAAAAGTAAAAAGTAAAATGTATTTCATTACCATTCCCAGTAGAGAACCTTATTTAAACTGTACTTGAGTAATGAATATCAACAACACAATTTCATGTTTAAATACAGCTTACACCTTTAAACTCCAAACTTTTCACTTAAACACGTCACAGTGCTTACCACTAAAAATGACATTCTTCCAGTGCATTAATAGTGCTCTTCTGCCTTCCTGCCCTCTCTGCCACCAAAGCAGGCTTATATTTGATTTCTACCACTGAAAGGCCACATTAATTGGCATTTCACTGCGGATCATAATTTATGAAGTGGCAAAGTCTTGATTTGAGCTGGAACTACTGCTGCCAAAAATCTCATCCCTACAAAATTTCCTTTATATTCTCAAAATTAGGGTGAATAGATACCAAAAAATAGTCCAAAATGTTTTTCAAGTGTTCTCTGCACATCAACAGCCTCACTAACCCGACACGAATACTTCTGTACAGAATCCAGCCTCGGACAGCCCACTGAGATTCTTCAACCCAGTCATTTGTTATCTTTTACAAAATAGCTGCTACTGACTGTTTGCATTTCCCAAGCTTTCCCGTAACTTCGAGCTGTAAGAACAGCCTCAGGGTGGCTTTCACTAGCATTATCTGACTTTAGATTTCACAGGACCAGGGGAGTGTGCACGCTCAGCTCACCTGAGGTGCCTTCTAGCTCACAAAACCAAAACTTCTCATGCCATCTCAGATAAGCATGGCTGTCTCCCAACACCTCTTATGAGTATCGCAGCCAGAGGAGTATTTTAAAACAAGTGCCATATGTATTTGTGTTTTTTTTTTCTTAATGAAATAAAATTTAGAAGGAAATTATTAGAACAAAATATGCAGTCTCCCTGCCATGAAACTGAACTGGCAAACAACCTTAGAATTCCTTAGGGACACCAAATGTCCCTGAACTCTCATTTGAGAGGAATTCACTGTACCAGGCACATTCCATATGCAATTTCTTATTTATTTATTATTTTAAAATCACATTAAGAGTTGAGGACAAATTTAGTTATTTCCATGCCAAATCCTGCCTTCACTTTGTGGCCTTATAAGCTTCAGGACTGTTAAACCCATGGAAACCTCTTAATAAATAAAGCACCGAGAAAATTTTTCTTCCAGAATTACTTCGCAATGTAACTAGAATGGTACTTCTCCTTTGCTGCAACATTATGCTGTGGTACTAACTCAAAAGTTCAAACCATTTTCATTTCTTTATTACCAGTAGCAATCTAGGAAATGCTGCCATCAATAGTAAATCTACATGAAGTCGCACTCCGCTGGTGCATTTTGTGCATAGCAATCAGTTCATAACGCAATCTTGTGTTGTTTAAAATTCAGTTTATTCTTCAATTACTCTGCTAGCCCAATTCTAATTTATTATATTTTCTGGTACATTTGATTTTGGGTATTATGACATCCTGGCTCATGCCATTAGAGGGGAAACATAAAATGGTGAGGATGTCTAGGGACAGCTAGAGAATAAGATAGCAACAGCCTGGAAAATTAAGAATATCACTGTCTGTACTCAGCTAAACCTCTCCTGTGTTAGCAATAAAAACACGGCAGGCAGTATTTCTCCGATACCGGCCTGACATCCAGCACCAGCCTCAGAGGCACCATAAAGCTCAGCAGGCACAGCACGGCAGCTCAGGTACCTCACGGGGCGAGCTCAGTGGGCATGCGCAGCAGGTCCACAGCAATACTCAAGGCCAGTCTAAACAGACCGGCTGAAGCTTGGCCTCGAGCTGATCCTTCCCCTCCAGTCAGAAGTGGTGAGGCCACACCTGTTGTCCTGGGTCCAGTTCTGGGCCCTCCAGTGCCAGAGAGACCTGGACATACTGGAGAGAGTCCTGTGGAGGGCCACCAAGATGATGAAGGGCCTGGAGCACCTCTGCTGTGAGGAGAGGCTGAGAGAGCTGGGACTGCTCAGCTGGAGAGGAGGAGGCTCAGGGGGATCTCAGCCATGCCCATAAACCCCTGAAGAGAGGTGCCAAGAGGCTGGAGCCAGGCTCTTTTCTAGTGTCACCCAGTGCCAGGCCCAGAGGCCATGGGCACAGCCTGGCACACAGGAGGCTCCCCCTGAGCACCAGGAGCACTGCTGTGCTGTGCGGGTGGCGGAGCCCTGGCACAGGCTGCCCAGAGGCTGTGGGGTCTCATCCCTGGGGATCTTCAAAGCCGCCTGGACGTGGTGCTGGGCACCCTGCTCTGGGTGTCCCTGCTGGAGCAGGGTTGGGCCAGGGGACCTCCAGGGGTCCCTTCCCACCTCAGCCATCCTGTGAAGCCCTTCTGGAGCCATCCACCTACATGGGAATGCATGGGGATCAGCTGTGGGTGCCAGGGAGAGCTGCTTGTCTTTCTGTCTGCTCCTCTCTCCAGCAACAGCCGGGCATCCACCTGCTTTTATCACTTGCTCTGGCTTCAGTGCCTGGGAGCCTGTGAGGACTGCATGGGGTACATGACAAAGGGGGGTGGTGTGGAGGATGGCTGAGGAGTGGGAACAAAGCTGTGCAGGGGTCAAGCGACGTCTCCTGCTCCAGCCTCCCTGCTGCCCTGAGTGCCAAACAAAGACGTAAAATGCCAGCCATGCTGCCGCTCAGCATGCACAAAAGAAACCAAGACATTACCAAACGCAACTGATACTACATAAATTGATTTTTTTTTTTAGCCTTGCATATCCTTGGTCCTAGCTACCGAAGGCCTTTTCGTTCTCTCAGCATCCAAGGTGAAGTGACAGAGGGCAGCTGAAGCCCTCACAAGGGATGTTTCTCGAGATCACAGACAGAAGCAAGGGCTTGGAGCGCATTCACTTTCGGGCATAGCGCCAGGCCCACCTGCTTACTCAGGATTTTGCCAGCAAAGACAGCTATCACCATACAGATTCGTCCTTCGAAGATGCATCCCATTTTGCTTACTTTTTACTTCTGCCGCTACGTATCTTATGTGCGAACTCCTGCATCCAGAGGAAGGATGGGGAGGGCAGATGCTGCTAGGGAAGAGGCCCTCTGAATATCTGATGGCTTTCCCCACGGCAGATGCTGATGATTTCAAACAAAAAAAATCCCATGCACCTGCACAGCTTGCACCGTCCCAAGAAATCCCACACAGGGCTTTGAAAAATTTGTATTTACAGGGAGGGCCGGGATGGAGGGACTGCCCCCTCTCATTAAGCACTAAGCCTTGCCCCAGCGTAAGGGTGCTTCACACTGCAGAAGTGCCACAACAGTCCTTCTCATTTTAGCATACGAGTATCATGAAAAACACGCTGACCAAATTCTTAAAAAGCAAATGACAACGTCACCTCTGACCACCTTCTCTCCTGAATTCCACATGCTCATGAATAACTTGTCTATATTTATACTGCAAATCAATTCACACGCTCTGTTGCCCTAGTGCACCTGCTCTTGTTACCCTGTGTTGGAAGTGAACCGTGAATTGAGACAGGACACATGATTTCACCTGTCAATGTGAAGACAACAATCATTACTAATGTACGTTAGCCAACTTCATTTGGGGCACTGCCACAGAACGCAATGGAGACTTAAAAGTACACACCAAGACCAGTAGGATTTGTATATAGAATGATTTGATAATCTGAAAAATCCCTCAGTAAACAAAGGAAGTTTACAGATAATCGTATTAAAGATTAGAGTTGTTTTAAAACAATGCATAATGTATTCTAGAACATCTGGGAAGAAAGATGGTACTTTTAAAAACCAAAACCTTGGGGGAAAATGTTTTTCCCCTCGAACAGAAACAGTAATTCACTTTATTAAATCCTAATCCTCTCCAATTCATGTTCAGGCAGAGCATTTCTCCACTAAAGAGTTTTATCAGTGCACTTAAATACACAGTTATAAATAAATGTTTAAATACATTTAAGTGCAGTTTTAATATCTGTGACCAGTACCCACTGTTCCTGATGAAATAATCTGTTATTACACTTTTTCTTGGTTGCTTCCATTTTCAGATTTGAGAAGCAGGTTTATTTTCAGTCAGAAAACTAAGCGAGTTTATCCCTAGGATAGGATAAAAAGGATAGAACTTAACTTCTGGATTACAGGAAAATAAATGATGCTAGCAAAAGTAACCTGATGTCTTTTTATATGCACCCATGCATCAGCTGGAAAATTAAGAGAATCACTGATGTGTTACCTTATGGAAGTTCATTACTTTTCCATCACTAATGATACTGTTTTCCAAATTTTTGTTGTGGTGATTTATGTGGAAGTCCCCCCAGTAAAGCCCGTTTATGACATTTGCTACAATCAAGGCTGACAACAATTTTTATACAGATCTCCTATTTAAGCAACACATCGGTCAAGCCCCTCACTACTCTAAGAGCTGACAGCACCAGAAGAATAAAGTTACTCCACAACTAACAAGTAAAAGCAAAGCTACAGAGGGAACAGCAGTTAAGTTGGTAAAAACATTTTGGATCAGATTTCTATGAAGTGTTTTACCTACTGTATCTCAATTCCTTTATTCCACAAAAAAAAAAAAAAAAAAAAAAACTTAATGCAAATAAGTTTGGAAGGACTTCTAAATTAAGATTAAGGAAAGAAAGAAAACAGCAAAAAAAAAAAAAGCTGAAAGAAAGGATTAGGTACATGGTTGTAGGTTTTTTATTTAAAAAAAGGACTTTGTTTTATTTATATATAGTAATTTGTTTATACGTTGAAACTTGCTATATATAAAGTTACAAGAATAGAATGCTAACGAGATTTGTACCAGCAGCAACTCAGCCCTAGCAAAGCAATCATATAACTGGGCTGAATTCAGTTCTCTCCTGCAAGCAGAACCAGGCAGAAGGACTCTGGTGCCCACAAAGGACCCCATGAACTCCCAGAAGGGGATAAAATACAGCTCCAGGAACGAGTAAGCATTATTCAGCATGTGATGCATCACCTAAAAACCAGCATACACGGGATAGCAGCTACTCCTAACACCTATCAGTGCATTGCAGTGAAGCCTCTTCTCCCTTTCATCTCTTTTCAGCATTACCTCACCTACTGGAACAAAACACCTCTTTTATCCTCACCAGAGTCAATATCACAGCTAAAACTTTCCTCTTTGCCCCTTCGAGGCCAAAAATCACAGCACAGTGGTGTCGTTACTGTGTCCTAAGCACACTGGAGCTCTGTGAAACAAGCTGCCTTCACTGAACTCCAGACTGTTCTTTAAAGACAAATGATAGCTGTTGTGAGATCTGTATTGTTGTAATAATTTATAGGAAATAACATGTCATACCAAATCCAAAAGCTCTTCATCAAACATCTTCCACTTCATAATGTCATGACACCTAGTGATGAACATTTCCTGGCTTCACAGTTTTCCAAACTCCTCAAAATATTATTTAGGAAAGTACTACACTTCTGTGGCATTTCTATATTAGCATGGCACACATCCCTTACTGCTGAAGAAAGGACTGTAACAGTTTCATTTCACACTCCAGTAATCGAAAATTCTGCATTACCACTCACTTTAGTGTTAATTTTCCCATAGATCCTCTTTTTCTGCTTACATGGCAAGACAGCTCAGGTCAAGAGCACAGACAAGCTGTGCTGCTGATTCTCCTTTTTACCGCTACTGATTCACCTTCACTTTTGCTTCATTGGAAAGTTATTTTCCCTGCAGAAAGCAGGAGAGCCACAGTCAATAGATAAGTCAGCAGCTATCAGTCAAAATGGATTTTAGAGGGGGGAAAGCTTCCCACAGCTAAAAATGCAAGTATTATTTATACAGAACCATGCCCATGGTGTAAAAATATACCAAGACAGCTTGGTGAAGCCTAACTCAGCTCGTCTCAGTTCCAGCTACAGATGCACAGCGTAAGCTGGAGGGTACAGAAGTATCAGCACTGAGCAGACGTGCTGAGCCGTGCAGCAGATAACAGGTACTGCACAGCGGCTGTTTTGCCACACTAAGTAGAACGATGCCATTTTTGTAGGTGATTTGGAAAGGAAACACATTCGGTTGCTTGTCACTGAGTTCTTAGGAAGCTTTGTAACGTGCATGTGAAGATCCAGCATAAAAACTTCTTCATAAGACACTCATAAAATGCATGACAGACCCACAAGCATGCCTGTATTTTTAGCCTCCTATAACCTGGATGAGCTTAGCTTTACTTTTAGCATTTAAAAGGCACTAAATAGTTAAGCAAAACACAATTCTGGAGGCATCCAATACCGAACATAGAGTATTTTATGCTCCTTCACCATAAGGCAGGAAACCTTGGGATTTTCAAAGCTTCAATCTTAATTAGAAGCAGCAGTGACAGCTCAGTAATGGACTACTTGTAAAACAGTCCTGGAATGGACTTAGACTAATTGTAATTAACATAAAAGCAAGATTCAGTACAGATACAGAACTATTTTATTAATTCATCAAGATCCTCACATTAGGTGAGCGTCATTAGCTTCTGTCAGTCAAAATAAAAGGCTGAGAAAACTCCTCCAGAACAAACCAGAAATAAGGACAGGAAGAGGAGGCTGCACAGCAGGCAACTTAACCAACCTGCTCTGGAAGAAGGTTGACTTAGAAGTTTAGAGAAAGTTATTTCAATTAAAAATAGGGACAGCTTCATTCTTCACGTTGTGGGTTTTCTTGGTTTTGCTTTGTTTTTGCTAATGCAGCAGGCAGCAATGCCAATGAGAGGAATGATCCGGAACACCCCAGTGCAGGTCTGTTACACAGCCACAGAGAGCATCTGCTGGTGCAGCTTGTTTCACCTGGTACTAAAACAAGGCACGCAAACAAAAGCACATTCACATCATGACAAAATAAACGCATTGACCAAAAAGCCTCACTGACACCAGTCACTTTTTTTTTTTTTTTTTTTTTTCTTTTTGACA
>VXAV01006248.1:56740-68105 GCA_013399715.1 Alectura lathami
GGGCTGCGGGGCCTTGGGCCCGGCCCGGTGTCGCCTCCCGGCCTGCAGGGAGTGCTCGGCCCGGGCACAGCTTCGAGTCCTCGCTGCGAGAAGTGCGGCCCGGATAACTGACTAAAATAAGGCAGATTGCTGAGATTAGCCCTCTGCAGCAGCAAAATGCTAGCCGTTGTTCGATCAAAAAATAAAGCTGGTTCCCACCTTGCATTTCACGGGTCTGGATGGTTTGGTTTGTTTGCTGTGAGTTTTGGTTTTCTCAAATAAAGTGTGGGGAGTAAAGCGCAGATTTCTGTGCTTGGATGTTGGGCCGCAGAGGGCCTGTCTGGCTTCAGCTTTAGAAATAGCCTGCAGGGGCTTGTGGCACAGGTTTGGGGGCAATAATTGTGTCATATCTATCGCAGCATTGCCTGGATTTTTGTGCGTGCACCGGCTCGTTTGTGGCTGCGTGCACTTCTGTAGCAACTGTGTGGAACTGTTACAGTGAAGTGATGGCTCCAGGGCCTCATGGCTCTATCCTGTAACTTTTCAGAAACCATATGTGAGAATGCTTATGGAAAGTCACTTGTTTCTGCTTAGATCTCATATTTTAAATGGGGTAAATGAGGTGCCACTGGGTTGGTGGAAAAGATGGAGAGCATAATGCTTTCTAAGAGGCCTTTAATTCTTGGTAATCTACTCGTGCTCTCGGATCATCAGTTTAATAATTAAAGCTTCTTTCTATATAGGAACGGATGCTGGGTTTTTTTAGTGCTGCTCCAGACTCGAGCCCTTTTCACTTGCAGCCAGTTGATGCTTTTCTGCTTCCAGTACTTTCTTCCTGTGCCTAAAGGAAGCTTATAAGCAGGAGGGAGAGCAACGTTTTACACAGTCTGATCGTGATAGGACAAAGGGGAATGGTTTAAAACTGAAAGGGGGAAGATTTAGGTCAGGTGTTTGGAGGAAATTCTTCACTCAGAGGCCGGTGAGGCCCTGGCACAGGCTGCCCAGAGCAGCTGTGGGTGCCCCATCCCTGGAGGTGCTCAAGGCCAGGCTGGGTGGGTCCTGGGCAGCCTGATCCACTGGGGGGCAACCAGCCCACAGCAGGGATTGGGCCTGGGTGAGCTGTAAGGTCCCTTCCAGCCCAAACCATTCTGTGATTCCACGATTCCCTCTGTGTCACCTGCCTTCTGCTGCCGCCTTGCTGGGACTCACATCCCTACTCAGTGGTTACAGCAGGCCGCTCTCCCTGCCAGGAATCCCATTCAGAGTTCTGTCCTGCTTCAGGCTGCTCCAGAACCTGCAGTGCCTTCCCATGGCAGTGTGGTAGAAAAATGAGGGATGGAACTGTGTTCCCTGTGGAGCGATGCGCGGTCCCGTATCTTCAGTCTGTGCTGCTGCTCGCTGTCATGATGCCCATGCACATCACATATCCAGTCTGCCTGGCAGTTATCGTGCCCTGGCCTGGATCCGCCTGTCATTAGGTGCTCAGCGTTCACAGCAGCTCCTCTTCGGTAGCAGCACCCTGAGTCCAGTTTGTGCTGTGTGCTTTGGGAGTCACGTTCGGGTGCTTCTTGCTCTGAGCATGCCTCTCCGTGCAGCCTTCCAGAGGCGGGCGCGGGCCTTTCTTTGTCCTTTGGCTGCAGACGTTGCTCCTTCATCCAGCACCCACCTGTCGATCACGTACTGCTGTCTGCTGACCTGAGAGCTAGGTTTCATCATTTGCAGACCCCTGATAACATGGCTGTAGCCGCAAATAATTGCATTTCTGTTCGGTGGCCAAAGTGCTAACTATGGTTTAGTGTTTTGAAATGTTGTTTTAGGAGTATTTTTAGTTGTCTGTGTGTGGGCTTTTTACTTCACCTGTCAATGGTGGGGACACGGGGGTGTGTTGTGGAACTGTGACTATTTTTGTGCACATTTTTTCAGGTCTGAAGTGAATGTTGTGTCCCAGCATTCCAGACAGGGATCTGCTGAGAGAAACAAGCTGTCCTACTTTCTTGTGATCATTTAGGGAGAGGTCTTTTCATCCTGCTGGTCCTGTTCCGTCCTTACCGCCGTGTTTTCCTGTGTGTGACTCACGCTTGGTCTTGCGTCTGATGCTTTCGTCGCTGTACAGAGGTGGGAGTGACTGCTGAGGGTGGATACTAACCTGTGGGTTGCCATGGGACTGTTGCATACTATGGATTTAAAAACTCTTCACTATGGATTTAAAAACACTTTTTCAAGCTAATTTCTACTAAATATCCCCACTTTTTTTTTTTTCTTTTCACCCTTTCTACATTGTCTTTGAGCTTGGTGTCTGCGTTTGAAGCGCAGAAACGCGAGATTTCTCTCACAACGTAAAGGAAGTGACTTTGGTTTACCTTGTCTCTGCATTTTTCCATAACCAATTCTGTCTCTCATCAGCTGTAAATATTTCACAGCCTTAGACATCATTCCCTATTAGAGTTGCCTGCCACGCCTGCTTGGAGCATCATCTGCTTGGAAATGAGTGTTTCCTGAGGAGATACTGTTCTGAATCCCAAGGAATGCTATTACTGGGTTTTGTAGCAAGTTTTGTAACAAGCGGCCTCTTGCTGAGTTGAGAGTTGATAGCCTAATATTTAGCTCCACAGATCTCCCAGTTACGCTTCTTAACAAGTAGGCTTGGCACCGTGGAGAAATTAATATGTCTCACTATTGCTTTTAGCAGTTAGAATCCGAGTGTCACAATTAGGTCATTCTTTCCCATCTTTCTAGCAAAAAAAAAAAGTGGTCTGCAAGCTGGTATCATTGTTTGCAATGGAGTGCTATTCTCACTGCTCAAACTGCTGAGAGTACCAGCGTGGAAATGTCCTGGAAACTGCCCTTACGGGACTGACAGATGGAACATTTCAATAAGCGAGAATCGTGATCTACAAAAGATGCATGTTGTGGAGTGTCTCTGCCTTTGAGCGCACATCAAGCGGTTTGTGGTGCAGTTCTGCCTTTTTCTCTTCTTGCTCTTAATATTCTGGCTTAAGCTTTTTTTTTTTCTGACATCCCTTTTCATCAGCTTTCATAGTACGTGTGCGCAGATCGGACAGACTAGCTCACAGGAGCTCGTTATCAGCGCCGCTGGCCTTTGTTACCACTCCTTCGCTGCAGAAAGCAGAGTCTTCAACCTTTGCTTCACTGAAGGTCCTGGATATTAATTGCTTGGATGTGATCAGGATGGGGTTGCTGCCGTTGGGGCACGCTCAGGGCTGCAGCACCTTTGGGACTCCAGGGTGTTGGTGACTGGGGCGTGGGACGCGTTGTGAGATGCAGGGGAAGAGCGTTTTCAGGATGCAGAAGGCTAACTGTGGGATGTTCAGGTGAGGAACCAAAGGCAGGGAAAGGAGTGGATTTTTGTGATATGAGGAGAACCAGGAGTGGGAAAATAGAGGAGTAAGGGGATGAACGGGGTCACCTGTTTGGGTGAATATGCGTCTCTGGCTGTGCCCTGTGCCTGGCCAGCGCCGTCTGTCCTGCCTTACATTCCTTTCCAGCTATTTTCGGGGTGAGGGCTGTGTTCTGCATGCGTGGGGCTGTGAGCACAGCAGCTGGAGCCAGGGTGGGGTCAGAGGGACCTCGTGTCCGTGGTGCCAGCACCCAGGGAGACTGGAGTGAGTGGGAGCAGGAACCCGTGTGCCTGCTGGGAACACATTTCCAGCCTTGCTGCAAGTCGGGGCACAGAGCTGTGAGGCTCCCCCCTGCTGTCAGACCCAGCGTGATGTATTTTCCCTAACAGACGTGACTATATTTAAAAGCATGTGTTGGCCTCTGGTTTCGTGCTGTTTTCATCGCCTGTAGCTGTATAGGATGGGCTTGTTTACCACCCGTAGTTGATACTTCAGTCTGTATATTTGTTCTTTCAGAGAAACGGTGCGGCCCAGTTCCTGAATGAGGAATGGAAAACAGATGTGATTCTGCCTGACTCTGGAGCCGTAACGTTCTGCCATCTTTTGGGCACATGCATTTATGATGCAAGTGATTAGGGTTTATGAAATGGGAGTTTTACCTGTGGCCTTGCAATATGGATGACAAAACGTCATCCCTCAAAAATGTAAATAGGTCTTGGGCCATACTCTTGAAGATGAAAAACATGCACGCACTTGTACCGTCATGTTACTGTACTTTGCTAGCAAAACGTGATTGCTCAAAAATAATCGTCCCAGCAAGGTCTGAGTAGTGCTTGTTGTCCTTGCTGTGAGAGGCGCCAGAGTGATGACGGTGCTCTTAAATGTGCCCCTGCCCTTCATTTTCCACTCGTGATTTCCCTCTGTGTTTGGGTCCTTCCCACGTGAGAGTTGTGTGCTGAGTTCCCTGTGATGTTGCTCTTCTTGGAGCTGGATCTGGTGGCTATAGGAATGCTTGAACTGTAACCAAGCTGTAAAAATGCAGACAGCAAGCAATGCTGAGTCCCAAGAGGCCTTTAAAAGCAAATATAAAAACCCTGTTTGCATAGCTTTTAAGCTTTTAACTTGAGCAGAGAATGTGAGTTCAGTGAGTGGAAACACATCATTTCAAAGATGATCTGAGCATTTTTTCCCTTTGTTTGTGCAAGTCAGGAGGGCTTTGTGAAGATGGAGTGATTAAGGGTAATGTTAAAAAAACTGTCTTAGGAAGCAACTTCTGCTATGAAATGAAGGTTGGATGCTGAGGCAGTCTGATCTGTGATATAAACATTGCAGAATAATATCTCATGGTTTATGGCTCGTAATTCCCACCTAAGTTAATAGAACTGACGTCACCATATTAATTTATCCTGATGTTTCCACTAAAGCTGAACTGTAGCTGTTTAAAATATTTATGTGTGTGTGTTTTATTGGTGTTTAATAGCTCAAATGCTTTGGTTTATGATTTTTATAAAGCTGTAGCAGATAGAGTGGCTTTTAATTTGACTGCTGTAGGCATTTCTTATAACAGAATCAGAAAGTCTGGTCTCACCAGCAGCAAAAGCCAGGAGTTTTTTCCCCTCTCCTGCCCTTTTCCGATGCTCCTGTTTGAAGGCTCAGGGCAGGTTTTCAGAGGGGCTGCACGCTCCTGCTGTGCTCACTATATACCAGCTCAGGCTGCTCATTCTGGGTCTGGAGAGAGCAATACATTTTGCCATGATTTCATAGAGGCCTGTGCACGTAACATGTGCCACATCCCAGGGGCTGAGCCTGTGTTCCTTACACTTCTTGTGGTGCTGGGAATAGCTGTGCCCCATCCCTGCTGCTGGGAAGGCAGCAGTACCCGGCTATTGCTAGAGCGGTGCTTAGCATCTAGGTGCAGGTGACTCTCGCCCGTGCTGACCCTCAGTTTTTGTGAGTGACTGGATTCTCCTCCTGATTCCAGTGGCTTGTTTAGGAATCTTCAGCTAAAATGTTGCTTGCTGGAAATTGCCATGAAGTCACGAAGTAGCTCTGTGATAGATGCCTGCAAGTATAGAATTTGAAGACTCTGCTCATGCAGAACTGCTGTGCAACTGTACAAAGAGCGGTTGTACCTTGGTGAGTGTTACACCTGTGCCCATTTAGCACCACTTTGTTACCAGGGAAAGCCAAAAAGTGCCCCAAAACAATATAGACAGAAGAAATGTTACAAGCACACACACGTTTTCACCGGCCAGTCCCAATGAATGCAGCTGGGAAAAGCTTATGGTAAGACCATGACCAACTGGAGAGGGTTAGATCTTGGCTGACAGATGTAAGCTGCTGTCAAGTTTTCTCGTTAGCTACTGAAGGAAATGTGGTACTGCTGAATTTAATTCCCATGCATTTTATTTCTTGCATGTGCAGTGTATGCAATTAAAGCTGGGGCCTCTTGTGTTTTCTGTGCAGACTTCAGTAACCTAAATTGTAATAAACAACTGTGACAGATATTCAGAGCCCAGCATTAGATCTTCACGTGGGCCTGCCACAGAAGCTGCTTGCTTTCCGTCTCAGGTCTGCTTCTTCTGTTAATTGATGTCTCTTGACTCCTCTAGCCTGTTTTGGCTTGACATCAGAATAGATGCTCAGGTGTTGGGTCTTTTTGTAATCATTATGGCAAAACAGCAGAATCCTAGGACGCTGATAATACCGCAACAGCAGGATGGGACATGGCTTCCTTGCAGCTTGAGTTGAAGGCTCAGCAGCTCAGAGCTTTCCTTATCTTGCACTGTGTGGATGATGGTGCTCTTCCACCAGCAGCCCTTCTGGCACACCACAGCAGGGAGGGCTGAGCAGCACGTGTCCCTCTCACTTTCCTCCTGCTTTCAGTCCCTCCAGCCTTCGGTCCTACCCGTTTCGGTGCTGTTGGTGCTTAGCTTCCTGGTCTGGGTTCATGGCCGGGCGCATAGCTCTCCTGCTCTGTCGCACAGTTCTTGATGACTGTAGTTGCTTACAGTTAACCAACTAATTGTTGGCTTCTGTGTTCGATTTATGAAATAAATGACTCACATTATCTGCTTATTGGCTTTCCCATTAACTTCAACCACAGACTGTTGAGCAGTTATTAAAGTTTTCCTTGAAGACTGAAATTAATGTGTGAAGAGAACAGAAGGAGGAATTAGCTCCAATTTGCATCAGTTACACTCTCCGATGACTTTTTAAGTAAGCAGTTATTTAATTGCTTTAGTGTTAGTCTGGCTGGTTTGTTCTAGAAGATCCTGGTGATGTCAAGTCCTTTTGAGTGGCAGCGGTTCATAAGCACAAAGATGAGCTCTTTTCTTCCCCCGTTGAACCAGAGCGAGTGCAGTTTAACAGCTGGTGAATGTAGTGATAGAAATTCTGCCAGCTGACTGCTTGGTATCTTACCAGTGTTGTCTAACCGAGCTCCAACTCGATCTGCTGTGGTTGGAGGACTTTAGGAAGAACCTAGGTGAAGTGACAGCAGGGGAGAGCGTTCCCAAAAACCCCAGAGATTGTGCTTTTTAGTGTAGTATACCAGTTCTGCACGCTAATTTCTGCTCTTCAGTGGAAATCAGTATTGCAGTTGTATTTGCAGCGTTTCCTGTTTCTTCCCTGTGATGAATTAGGCAATAAGCTCTCCACTTTATTTACATAAGTGCATAAAGTAGCAAGTTCTTGTTTTCCTCAAGTGGTAACTGTTTTCCTTTCCTCATGTTTAGGAAGGCTGTGGAAGAGTTACTTAAAGAGGCAAAACGTGGGAGAACCAGAGCTGAAACAATGGGAGCTATGGGTTGGTAAGTAGTGCCAGGGGGAAATGAATGCTGTGACTAGTGCCAAAACAAACGTTGCATTTAATGGGTGACAGAAGTCTTTATGTTTTAATTTGCATCACGTTTAAATAATATATCTTCATCCAGGTGTTAACTTGTCTGGGCAAAATTAAGAGTCCACATAAGAAAGAAGTTGAAGAAAATTCTGCCTACATAAACTTTCTTGACTGAATGTGTTGAAGGCAAAGCAAGTGGAGAGCTGGGCATAACACCTGGAGTGGTATTTCCTTACGATAGGTGGAGTTGTGTTGTGAAGTTGAGATCAGAACCCTTTGACTCTTTATAAATATTGGGTAGCTTCAGTATGCGTGTGCTTACGTACTGGCCATGTGTCACTTGGTTAGATCCTGCTGAAATTAAAAGAACTGGTAGCCCAATAAAGAGCCTAAGCCCCTAAAACAGCAACAATAATAAATTATCTTCTAGTGGAGAATCCACGTATAAGTTACAGCCAAAAATGAACTGAAAGTACAGTCCGATTTCAGAAGGGGACCTTTTTTAATACTAAAAAAATCAATTACCCAGAGGCTAAATTGAATGGGAAGTGGGAAAAGAGCTTCAGTATTTAAATCCTATGTGAAATACGGTATTGGTTTTTGAATGCAGTATGTTGGGTTTTACAGCCAGATTATCATGGAAAGTAATGAATATAATTGTAATTAAAGAAATAACTTGTTGAGAAGAGTAATTTCTCTTAAAATCATGTATATGACTTCGATAATAGGCTATTGGATCTAGGGATGTTCACACAAGCAGTGCACCAATTGACTGTGGTAAACTCATTTGTAGATAAGGTCTGGCTTCCTCTGCCAGCCGAGGTACAAGATAAGCCTGTGCTGTTTATGTAGTTCTTGGCTGATTTCTCTGCTATGTTTGTTTTAGCAGCTCTGAAGAGATTAAAATTGTCTTGCTCAAAATGTTAATCCTTTATGTTTTCTAAACAAGTTTTGTGTTTTGTTTTGGTTTTGTATGTGTATGTTTTACCCAATATTTCTGCTAAAGATGCAATTTATAACCTGTATGTGAAAATAATTAGATGGCTGTAATCCCCTGGAGTGGCTGCAGCATGCTTCTTCTCTGTGAGCCTTGCCAAATGACCAGGTAAAACAATGCAGATAGTTAGCAACATGGAGCACTGTATGCATCGCATCCAGCTACCAGCACTTGCGAGTTAATTCCGGATGTGGAGCTCTAAGATTTCTGCTGAAAGATACTCAGGTGTGAATGTGACTTCACTGCCACTTGTGCAGCCTGGAACACCTCCCAGGAGTGTGTATGGGCCTCTGCTGCTGGCTATTTCTTCTTCCTTGTCTGCATGAAAGCAGTGCTCCCACTCAGCTATCTGTGGTTATTGCCATGGGGATAACATGTGGTCGGTAAACACCGGGTGCCAGAGACCTCCAGAGTCAGGGAGAGCAGAGGGCATCCTGCTCTCCAGAGCAGCAGCTGGTGAGTTGTGGTAAAGAAGTAGGAGAAGAGGATTGTCGAGAAGGCTTCAGGAAGAGGAAGGCTGTTGGCGTGAGGATTGGCACGGTGGTATCCTGAACTGAGGCTGTTGGAGCAGGGATCCTATTAACTGCAGAGGAACATGAGAACAGCTGTACTGGACCCATCCCTGCAGAGCCCTGCCTCCGTCAGTGGCCAATAGCCAGTCCCTGGGAAATGGGGTGGGGAGGGTATGAGAAAAAAGCAGTACATCCTCAAGATACGGTCCCAGCTTCCAGCAGTCTGCAGCTCAGGATATTCTGTTCTCATAGGTGATATGTTGTATACTCCAGGGGTTTTTCTCTTTTTTGAGTTTATCCATGGAGAGACTCATTTTAGTAATCCCATTTGTCACAAATCTGAAGCCACAGAGTTTGTCATAGGCTGGTGTACAGCTGGAGTTGGTTGCCGCTGTAGGCAGACTCCCAGTCAGTCTTTGGTGCCTAGTTCTGCTAGCACAGGGACAGCACACCAGCTGGAAGCTGCCATTGCTCTCCACCCTTTAAAGGGATTTATTAAATATGTTTGTTGTGCTGTTTGGCCTTTCTGAACTGGCCCAGCATTTAGGCATTGCATATATACGTAAGAGACGAGATAACTAGTAAAATATTTGTCAGAAAAATTAACTATGCACAGCTGAGTATCACAGTGCAGCAAAATGCCATCAGGTGGAACTGTTGTTACAGTAAACAGTAAATCCTGAATTACTTTAGATCCAGGGCTGATGTGTAGCCTTGCAACTGTAAACTGCTGAAAAGAAGGCAGCTACTGCTGTGAGCGTCGTGGATGCCAAATGAAGTGAGCAAAAAAGTTAGTTCATCAAAATAATGTATTGAGAGACCGAATCCAGGAAAGCATGAACTGGTAGAAGCCAACAGATGAGATCATCACCACCTTGGACTAAAGCACAGTCTTAACGGGTAAAATATAAATCCTTCCTTCCTTGCCAAACTCAAAATGCTTACAGGTGTGTTTAATGAGGACTTGTGGGATTTCCTCATCCTTTTGTCACAGGAGTCAAGGAGAAGCAATGCAAAACTCCTGGAAACGTCTGCTATCCTACATTGGCACTGCATAGTGGAAACAACATGGCCTAAGGAAAGAAAATTGGTTCTGACATCTTTCTTCGGGTGAGGAGAGGCAAAGGCAGCTCTTGTCCATACTACACAGATCCCAGTTTACATTGCTTTCCAGTAGCCTCCGTGTCTGGAGTAGTGGTGTTTGACAGGAGTTGGTTAGTAAAGGAGAGCGAGTGGTGAGGTGTCCTGCACACGGAATTCTATGGTGCGTACCATTACAAAGGAGCAGAGTCAAACGTGGTGTAGCTGACAGTCATGAGAAAGATGTGCGAAGTGGTCCTCCTTCAGCCCATAGTCTCCAAGACCAAGATTCAGCCTTGAGGTATGGGACGGTATTGGTAGTTCCTTTCAGTCTGGGAATGTTTTGCCACTGTTGCATCGTCTTTCAGGTTTGCTATGGATGGTGTGGGTAGATGCTACAAACCGTATGGTTCAGGTGTTGGCAGAGGAGAGGCTTGTCCCAAACAACGAGATGGGCAGTGACATCAGGCAAGAGATGCAGAATGGATGTTATCTGAGACTCTTGGACGTGCGTATTGGGTTTACGTGGCAAGATTTTGGTGGGATGAGGGGAGATGGCTGTGGGGCTGGCCTTTGTGAGCAGACCCTCACAGCTGCCCTGTGTCAGGAGGAGGCCTGTGGGAGCTGCTGCCTGTGGGGCCCCATGCTGGAGCAGCTCTTGAAGGGGGTCCCGTGGTACAGAGCCATGCTGGAGCAGGGCTTGGAGAGCTGCAGCCTGTGGGAAGCCCACGTGGAATCAGTTGAGGAAGGACAGCACCTGTGGGAGGGACCCCACAGGGAGCAGGGGCAGAGAGGCCATGGGGGAGCGTCATGGACTGACCTCAGCCCCCAGTCCCCTGTGCCACTCAGGGGGAGGGAGCAGGAGAGTGTGGGTGTGAGGAAGGTGTTTGTAGCTTGCTTTTAGTTCTCAGTGCTCTTGTTTGTTATTGATTGCCGATAGATTAAATAAATCTCCCTTACACAGAGTCTGTTTTGCTGGTGGCAGTAATTGCTGAGTGTCCTTACCTCAACCCACGAGCTTTTTATTGTAATTTCTCCTGTTCTGTTGAGGAGGGGGAGTGAGAAAGCGGAGTTCTAGTACTTAGGTACCTTAAACCACCACACCTGGAGCAGCTGTCAGTATGGGCTGCATAGCTCCTGGTTAAGAGTCCTAGCTCACTGGCTTCCAGGCTTTCAGGAACACTTAAGGCATCAGAAAAGACATCAGAGCAGCTGTCTGAAGTTATCGCTTGAAGGGCCAGCTGGATCCAAGATGGGAAGTTAGGGACAAAGTTAGGGAGTTGGAACCTTTGAAACAGACAAATGTATTCTTGATTTATCAGAGAGCGTTGGACACAAGTGGAGTAAAGCCACAGGATATTTGGGGATTTGCATCATGTGTCTTTAGGTAGAATCAAGCTAAAAGCTCAGCATTCCTTAGAGTTTTTGTCTGTCCTATCCATGTAATTCATAAGCATCCTTATAGCAGTGGAGTTCGGTCTCATTTTAAGGGGATGTTCTGCTTTGAGAATGACTGGCAAAATGCCACAAGAACTGCTGTGTGGACGAGTTCTAGAGGATCTAATTCTTTTTTTTTTTTTTTTTTTTTTTTTTT
>VXAV01006248.1:68187-83187 GCA_013399715.1 Alectura lathami
GAATGACCATAGTCTTCTCTGCTTACTTTAAAAGCTTACCTAAAATAAGACATGGAAAACAGGATATTTTGGGATGGTTTGTTCAGCTCTGCATTGTCAGAGCAGATGAAATAGCAAAAAATGACATAAATGTTGAAAGCATTAAATTATTTTTAGCCCTCTTTCTTGCAAAGCACTGCTAAAATTGGTTTCATGCCTATAGTTTTCTGTTCAATACCAAATCTGTTGCAGAATACAAAATAATGAGGATGAGAAAAAGTTCTGAGAGCATGGGAACCGTGACGTGTTGTATTGCATCTTGTCTTTGAAAGGGTGTTGTCTCACTGTGCAGAAGCACTGCAGTGTAGTGTCTGTATGTCTGTTTTCATTTGCATGTAAAGAGGAGGAAGAACAAGGTACAGACAGACATTGCGAAGTAAGTATGTTAAAACGCCGTAATCAGAGCACAGACTCCCATGCAAAGTCCTGCCAGCTGTATCTGGCTGCCAAGACCATACGTAAGAGCTTGCAGCGTGCTTCAGGCAGCCTCTTTTGTGAGATCCCCTGTGAAAGGACAGCAGCCTAGATGACTTGCTTTGGCAAATTGCTCTGGCAGAACAACCTCTAGCTGCTTTTTGTGCCTTCGGTCGTTGTTTTGATAAATACTGTATTTTCCATGGCAATTTGGAAGTGGTAGAAATGTACGTTCATGCATAAAAAGCTGTTTTTTGGAAAGATCTGACTTGCTCTGTACACTGAGGCTGACTGCCAAGCCTCTTTGACATGTTCAGCTACACATCAGAGAGAGACTCCGGTTCATGGCCCTGTACCCAGCATCTCCGCTGTCAGTGAGTTTTACCGATAAGAGAAGTCAGAACATATGCTTCTGTGCTGAACTGCAGTGCTAAGCCTAATGGCAGGCTTGATTGGCTGCAAAGTAAGATGGTTATTGCATAGAGGTTGACTTAAAAAGTCAAAAGTGAGATTAAGGTTTGATGTACATATGCAGGAATGGTTTCTCTCTTTTTCTTACTGAGATTGTGAAGTTTCCATGTCATCATGGCATAGCAGAGGAATCTGGGGGATAGGAGACTTGTCTTTGGAGGGGAGTGGGGTTCTTTGTGTAAAAACAGCATGATTTAGCTCATCAGAACTTGCAAGACAAAGTAAACAGTTACACTGGGTGACTATGTTGCTACAAAACTGGAGTCCATTGGGTGAACCAGGTTGTTTTAGAATTGCAGCCTGTGTTCTTTGGTCATGCCTGCAGTTCTGCATCAGGCACATTTGACTTTGAAACCTTACTGCTCTTTTAACATCTTTTATTTATTTATTTTTTGAAAAAAGCCTTTCCAGTCTGTTCTGTGGACCTGTTTGCTCACCAGCAGATTGTGATCCACCTTGCACATGCTGAGCTTCCTTCCCAGTTCTTCAGCATTTATGCCGAGGACAAAGCTGGCATTGCACTGCGCTCTGCAGGGTTAGACCTGCAGCAAGCCCAAGGCATGTCTTCAGGAGAGTGAGCTGTAGAAGTATCCTGGGATTTTCTCACCGTTGGAAATGCTGACAGAGGCATCAGGGAGTTAATAATGCAGTTCATCCTGAGTCTTCACAGTTCCTATGTGCTGTGTAAACGTGATGGACTTGCGTGTGCTTGTGCCATGTAGCATGGGTGCCATACATCTTGTTTCCCTTCAATACCTGATGGCAGAATTCACTTTGCTGAAGTCTGAGGTCAGTAAAAGCGAGGGCTGATGTTTCTCTTTGGTGCCACGACTTACTGCTGCCCCATGAAAACCCAGGAGCCCATTTTTATCGCTGTGTGACGGTGAATTAATGACACCTCTTAGCCGACTCTGAAGCCCTGCATTTCTCATTAGTTTTCATTCTTAGTAGAGCTCAGGCAGCACTCACAGTGCCAAAAAGAAATAAATGCTTCAGCAAGATGGATTTATTTAGGGCAGATTGTGTCATTCTGCTGCTATGTATATATTAGCGCTTAATCAATACATTAGCTTTTAAGAAAAGGGGGAGGAAAAAGACAAATGTAAAATAGTTTGCACCTGGTTGCATCCTAGAGAAAGCTACACTTCTTGGTTGGAAGCACTGAGGTACAACAGTTCAATGCTGGCCGAAGACATGCAGAGAATGTAAATGTTGGCTGTTTTGTGTGTCACCTGGGCCGTGGCGTCTTCACTGCCGTGTTCATAGCTGATGGAGCTTGAAATGGAAACGCTGTTCTACGGGCAGGTGTTAGCCGTGTGCTTGCACTCAGTGATACTGCTAATGCATAAGGACTGCTTCCCTAGTCTGCAGAGCATCTATACAAGACATCTGGGTTTTAAAAATGATATTTTTGACCTGTATTTGAGTTAAATGGTGTAGATTTATATGCAGAAAATCTGCAGAACTCTAAAACTAACTATGCCATAGAAGTGTCAAGAAATATACAGCGGAAATAAAACACTGTGGTTGTTTAATGCATGCTTCTAAAATGACTCTGGGTTCTTTGAGGATTTACGACAAGAACAATTATCAGTCATGCTTAATAGGCAGATCTGAAATAAACATCATGTCCAGTTCAAAGGCATGTATTCAAACTTGCATTGTTTTTGCCCCATGATAAATTGGGAACAAGTAGGGTGGAACTGGTACCGGAAGGATAACACAATGTAGAGTACTTGTTTATTGAATCAAGCTGATAAATTATATGCAGAAGTGTTGAACTACAGGCGGAAAAAGTTGGAAACAATGGAAAATAATGGAATTGGTATCCTTTTTATTCAAGAAAAAGAAATAAGATGTTTTGTTTGATGGTTGCTAAATGTAGGTTAAAATCCGTGTGCCTCCCTTGTCTGTTTTATTACTACAGTTGTGTGGGTTCTTCATGCAAGTGTATCTTTAATTTCTAAATATCCCAGTTCATTAAATAATGTTTTACAGTCAGCATTATGGTCTTGTAATCCGTTCTCATTTGGTTTAGAATGTTATTAAATACTTGATTCCTGAATAGCTAAGTTAAGCACTGACAAACTTAAAAGTATTGTCACCTTAAATAGAGTGCATTAAACATGAGTCTTGCCTCATCTGCTTCCCCCTGCACACAGTGCCTTGTGTAAATCGTGTGGATTTTCGTTCTCTTGAAGTAAAATGACTTACATCCTACAAAGAGTAAGATAAAGGAAGAATGGAAACAACCCTGAGCATATCTTTCTGTACTGAGAGTTTACACTAGGTGGCATGCAAGGAAAGCCAAAAGCACAAACCTGTCTTAAAGTTATTGAAGTTAAACTCTCAGATTTGTCTCAAGATGTTTTTATCTTGTCTTTTGATTATCTTTAAATGTCTTTACAGGTTGAAATGTCCTCTTGCTGGTGCAAATAAAAGATTTCTTATTAATACCATCAAAAACACGTTACCATCTCAAAAAGAACAGGACCAAGAACGCGAGCAAAAGGAAGTCACTAAGGAGCCGGAGCCAAACAAAAGCAGGAAAGAAGAAAAACCAAAGAAACGCAGAATTCAACCATACACACCCAGCTTTCAGTCCAGAAGGAGAGTCAGCTACTCTCCTCCTAGGCACCGGAACAGGAGCCAGCACACGAAGGATAAGTATGAAAAGCGACCTAGCAAACGATGAGGAGAGATGAGCGCGAGTTGTTACGAGCCGAAGATGTCATCAGACGTCAGACTGCAGGGATGTTTTGGTCTCTTCAGAAAGAGGTGCTGCTCAGAACTGATTTTTGAACTACGTTGCTTGTGCGAGAAGTAGCTAGAGGTAGCTTTATAAAACTTCTCTTCAGGACCTGTAAGAGGAAAGCAAAGTGCAGCATAAACCTTTCAGATGTCTGAGACATTCCCTTCCCTTTGCTCCTTTCCTTGCTCCCCTTCTGAGTAAGCTTACTTTGGGTCTTGGTAATGGAGCGTGATACGTGTGTCGCTGTCTGATACAGTTCGTTTTGTCATGTTACCCTCTTGGAAATAAATCTAAATTAAGCATAAGTCTATTTATTGTGTAAAGTTGGCACAACTTCTTTCCTGCTTAACCAGTGAAGGAGTTTTGCTAGTTTGACTTGGTTTAGTTTTACAAGATCTAGAAGAAGAGAAAACTGGTCAGTGCCTGGCCAAGCACATATGTTTTGCATAGAATATGAGTTTGGTTTCTTTAGACAGCATAAAAAGAACAAATTTAAAATGGGCAGCACTGGTTTTACTTTCCAGGAGGAACTGTCGGGAAATCTGACTTTGTGTGTTGTATATTCACAAACCTGTCATAGGTAATAATAAATGTTACCCCCTAAAAAGCCATAATTGCAATAATTGTCTCTGTTTAGACTTCCCTCTGTAAGGAAGTAGTTTGAACAGTCTGTTGTCATGGTGCTTTCAAAACCTTGAAGACAGAATTATCATGTCTTTGTCCACATTTCCAAGTACACATGTAAAAGTAGAAATGCAGAGGAGATCATTAAAAACAGTCAAATGCCCACCTTCCAAGCCTGCGTGACAGTTTTGTGGTGGTACAGTTCTTAAACTTGTGACTGAGCACGTCCAATTCACATCAGCATATTCTATCTCCATTTGTTTCTATTTGTGGTATGGCGATGATCTTCTGTGTGAAATATTTTGTATTCTGGTAGTCTCAGAAGCATTTGTTTTGAACATAGGTTTCAGTTTTTAAGTGTGTTGACAATAAAATCTCGAATGTTCATTAAATGTGCTTAGAGGTATTTATGCTTTTAATGGGTTTCTCTACTGAATTGGGCCTCTGCCTGACATAAGGAGGACTAGCGCTTCGTGGTCCTTCAACGCTGTGTCAGGGCAAGAGTGCCACCTATAGGCACAGCTGTACCTCGTCTGCCGTCCTTACCTGTCCCTCTTGGGGGGATCACATTAGCTAGGAGATGGAGAGACCAAAGAGGAGATGCGCAGTGGCTGAATTTTGATCTGTCAGCTGGGAGCTACTCTTCTGAACAATAGGAAGGTAGCTAAACTGGTGCTGAGGCCAGCAGTAGCTGCCAGGGTCAGTGGATCCAAGGAAGTGGGATACTCTGAATTTCCACTGAAGAGCAGAGCTGATGTTCTCTATTTCCCTTCAAGAACCGTAGCGCTAAAATAGAAGTCCTGCTTCTTCAGAAAACTTCCAATGGTAAAAGTGGGACCAAAGAAGAAGTAGTGTCTTTGGAGAATCTAGGATTGTCTTTGGTTTAACTCAGCAGGTGGGGTTTGCATTCCTTATTTCGCTGGACAAGGCTTGTTTTCTCCTTAATAATTTCCTCTGGAGGACAGCACCCACAATTCCAGCCAGCCTCTGCTGCACTGCCGATGCTGCTATGTGTGGCTTCACAGCGGCAAATTCCTCTCCCCATTGCTCAGGGTTAGGGCTGGAGATGTCCCTTAGGACAAATTCCCAGAATTCTTGCTGGTCAGGTGATAACATGGCTTCCAGAGAGCCTTCCGCATGCGGGCCTTTGCATAGCCCTTTAGGGTAGGTGCTGCTAATTCTACATGAATTTAAACCAGGCTTTCACAGTAGAGAAAGTATGTGTTCCAAATTAATCGTGACTGCTGATAGGCAGAGTCAATGCTGAACTGGAGGATTTGACGTGACCTAACCAGACAGCTGAAAAACGCCTGTCTTCATCAGCACAGGTAGGTTCTGATGCGATGCCATTTCTTCTTTCCTAGAGAACATAGGTGAAACATTAATCTTTTATTGGTTTACCCCATCTTTCAGCGCTGCCTTTCTGAGGCGTGCACAGTACAAATAAAAAACTGTGCTGTTCATTAACTGTTCTTAAGACAAATCTTCATCTATTGATCACTTTTTAAAATCAACATTGGCATATGAAGTCAGTTGTGTGTTAGTGCTGTCACACATTATAAGCAGACACTTGCCACGTTTATGAGGTATGTTAAAGATAGGATGTAAAGCCTGAAGCTTAAAGCTGAACATGGCTTTTCAAAATCTGTTGTAGACTTCTCTAACTCTGAACACTTGTTCCTTGTAAAGTGCCTAGTCCTCAAAAAAATAAAGGTGTGTGTTCATGGTCGCAGCTTCCGGTGGTAGTGCACTGCAGCCCAGCTACTCGGCTGGGAGGGAGTGCACCTTACGTTAATATTGCTGCAATAATACTTCAAAGGTGGTTGGTTTATCTGTGAGCTGTTAACCTTGTCTTTGTTTGGTTTCAGTGCGTGTTGTACAGATAACAGGGTTTATTCAGGCGAGGGTATTGCTCATGCCATAGTCACAAGAACTGTCGGATCAGACTTCATTATTCTGTTGGACAGAAATCCTCCAAAATGTTCATTTCAACAAGCCAGTATTGAATGTAGATCACAAAGCAATGCCAAAGAGGAGGAGGGAAACATTTTATGACTGGATTTCACGAAGTGTTTTTATTAGTTTTGACTGAGGGGTACCATGTGCAGTTCCTATGTTTATTGCACTGTCTCTTCTCTTTTGGAAATCCAGTTTGAATTGCTTGCAGCGGATCACGAAAGCTATGAATGTGCAATAAAAGCCTAAGATATCTGATGTGCAGAGTTTAGAAGCAAAAATAGACCGTGTTTATTCGACAGATCCAAGTTTACTTCGCAGGAGTTTCTTGAAGAGTTTCTCAGTGATTATGAAATTTCTGCTGAAAACTAGTTAACAAAGGAGATGTAAATGTTTTTAGATCAATGGAATAATGTAGCAGGAGGGGGTTGCTTTTCCTGCACAAACAGAACTGGTTTTTGTGCTGTGGCTGCAACACTGGGAAGCATGCTTCTGCTTCTACCCTATCAGAGCTCTCATTAATAATTATGTGTTTTCAGTTAATTGAACTGGGACAACGCAGAAGTAGACTTGCTTGAGTAAGTAGCGAGAAAACATATTTGGATTGTGTTTGGAGGAGGATTTCATTCGTTTTATCAGTAGAGTAATGGATCCACCGAATCTTTATTCATGTAAGTGATCTTTGCACTTGCAAATAATCCTGTTGTAGCTCATCCTCTATGAATGAAACTCTTTTCTGCATTAATATACAGTCTTTGTTTTGTTGACTGTCAATGGGAAACAGTCAACAGTAAATGTTAAAGAAGGCATGGTAATAATTAATAAAAAAAGTATGTAAAAATAGCAAATTCTGTGTATATGCACACTTTAGATTTTTAGATAGGGTAGTCTTCAGACAGGAAAAAAAAGTCAAAATATTTTAATGCCAAATATCTAGCAGCCTCTCCGTGCCTGAAATCAATGCTGCAGGTGCGTCATCTTTTTTAAATTTATGTATCGGTTTGGTGATGCTTAGACTCTAAATTTATCAAATAGGATTTTAGTAACACTCAGGCCATTACCCTGCACCTTATAAAAGATGCAGGAAGGCTGCATCTATATTCCAGACTGAACGCAATGAATTTCCACCCATATGCAACAAAATCAAACTTTCATACGGGAAAGCAAGGAGCATATGCTATTTCTTTTACACAGAATTGCTGTTTGCACAATATTCACTGCTACCCCGAACGATGAGCATTGTGCTGTGGCTGCATTGTCAAGCCAAAGATGCTTAGGGATGCTTTAGGAAAGTTGTATCACCGTGCTGGTGATCACTTCTTGCTGATAATCTCAGGTGTTCTGCATCACTTGTGGAGCACCGTTATAGTCTGGAGTATGACAGAGCGAATAGACTCGTGTTCTTGCTGTTTCAGTGTCATTGTGAGCTAGGACACTGTCACCAAAAGTTTGTCACAAGGATATCACACTACAGCTGCAAAGGTGAAAATCCTAATCAGAACTTTGCCAGAAAGTGGAGGCAATGGTACCTTTAATGGTATGAATGAGAAAAGGCTGTGGCAGAAGACCAATCTATCAGGGTTTAATGGGAGTCTAAAGCTGACAGTACAGCCAAGGGGGCAGAGATTCTTCATATGTGTCAGCTTTAAGGCGAGAGCACGAGCCCTGGCACTCAGTGACTCTGTGATGTTCACCTCGAGCCACACGTGTCCCTGGTACCTGCTCGCTGGGAGGCCCCAGGCCTGGCCAGGGCTCCGGTGCTTTCCTGTCCACATGGACAGAAATGGGGAAGGCTGCCGGAGGTGCTGCAGGAGCGCTATCACATACGGCTTATTGACTGGGTAAATTCAAGGGAAGTCTTGGACTGGCATTCTGCTCGATATTCCGTCTTCTTAGTTCTCCAGCGTCTTCTGGAAGGGAGCTGCCCGTGTCTTTTAAAACATGGCAGAAGGGATGAAGGTTTGCCCAACACTAGTCATTGAAAATGTCTCCAAGAGAGAAAAATGCCAGCAGGCAGCTAATTCACGAGGAACAGCAGCAACAGACAGCTTGTGGTAAAAAGAATATAAGGGAGTACAGTTTATAAGAAAACCAAGGCTCCGTATGTGCTATTGATTTATTTTGATTCTGCATATTATAGTCATATTCAGTGTTTCCTCCCTACCATGTTAGCAGACACAGGTGTAACAGCAGAAGCCAAAAGGAAGGTAAGCAAAGTAGTTGGCATCGTCAGCCTAGATGCCTAAATTTTGGCAGCTGCCCACAGCAGACCCCTGAACTGCAACATTGCTCTTCAGCCTAACCCACTGCATGGGCACAACCTCAGAGGAGCTGTGTGGGTGGGATTTCATGGCACTGCTGGTTCGCTCTCTGATGCCCTGAATGAATGCACTGGAAGGTTTATGGTCTATATTGTGTTTTGCAGATGTGTACAAGGAGAATCCCAGTCCTCCCCTGGCCTTACCTGCAGCAGTTTGATGGCAGCAGCATGGTGTTAAGCTGCAGCAGGGTGAAGCAACGATACCTACAAGAAGTCCTGTAGCCCTGTGCGTACGTAGCATGCTGTGACGTGCAGCCCCTGGCCACATCTGCCTGGGACAAGGCCCGACATGGGACACCGCAGCCCAGGGCGGTGCTGGCTCTGCCTCAGCCACCCCCTTGGGCTGGGATCAGCACCATGAAACACTGAAGGGGCCGGAGAGGCACCGCCCCGCCATTCATAGCAGGACCTGGTGCCTGCTGTCCAGTAGGATCCCCTCTAACTTTTAAACGAGTTAAACCAACAATAAAAGACCACAGGGATGAATTTTACCCGAACATCTTCTGTCTTTGCCTGTTGAAAATAGCCTTCTAGCCACCTCTGCCCTAGGGATGGAGCAGACATCCCCCATGGCTCTCTCACCTCCTGTCGCCACCAAATTATTTTCTTTTTATTTTTTCCCTCCTTTTTATACTTCTCTAAGTTGAGATCTTAAACAATTTCACCTCTCTTTCAGCCTGGGCTCCAGTCTGGGAAAAACAAACCTGTCGGCCTGGCGAAAGCCGCGTGCAGGCGGCCCAATTACCGGCTTCCCCACTGTTCCTCGGGGCCGGCTGCTGCTCTCCCGCCTTTGTCTCCAATCCCGCTCACCGCTCTGAGCAGCTCCCTTTGACTCCGCGCCACGCAGCCGGGCAGAACGAGGTCTTTGCACTGAAAATGCTCATTCCACGGGCACGGCAGCAGTGACACAGCCCAGTGGTGGGCAGCCGGGGCCCAGGTTAGGGATCTCTGCTTGCGGGGAGGTTGCCTATGCAAGGCCACATCCCTGCCTGGTTGAGTAATATGGGGACTGGTCGGAGGCTATCTGTTTGTCTGCCTGTCTGTCTGTCTGCCTGTCTGTCTGGTGTGGGCTAGGTGCAGAGCGAGTTCTTCATATCTGGAAGCATCTCCTTGCACCCAGGTTGGTATTGTCCAGTTTTCCCTTAACTTCCTAAATTCTGCCCTAAGACATATAATAGGGTACTGGTGGTGTGGTGTGTATTTATTCGATTATTCTGACCTTATTAGTGCTGGCATCAGCCAGAGACAGTGCTGGACGGATAAGGTGGGTTTCTCCTGCTGGATATCCCAGTGATCTTACGTAAGGGGGCAGGGTGTGGGGCATCAACTCCCTGCTCCTCCCTGTCCTCACGAGCAGGAGGCAAATGCCCTGCAGCAGATTCCTTGGGGTGCAGAGTGGCTATAAGTCTGCTTTTTGGTCTGTCATCTAAAACCTCACATTTTGGGTGAGAATGGATGCAAACAGTGTATTTTCCTAGTGTTCCATTAGCACAGCTCCAACTAGAACCGCGTTGGCCCCTCTCAGAAGATTTAGTTTGCCGAGGGTTTGTGCGTGGGGAGGGAGCTGCGAGGGGATGCTGGGGAGAGGCTGTAGAAGCGAATTGTTTGGACATATCTCCATCCCGGCACTCGGTTTATAAAACAAATTCTTCAGGCAGGTGCTTGAATTCACAGCCTCTTTAGAGGGAATTTATCAGCCCCAGGAATATACTGATTAAGAAAAAAAAAAAAAAAAACTATCAACATCAGCTGCTAGCAGGGAAAAGCTAATCATCCAAACTTTACTGCGGGAGAGGTGCAGCTGTCAAAGCAATAAGGTAAATGAGTCTGGGACTGAAATGGTTTTTGCAGCAGAACTCTGCTCCCTGATAAATAGGGGAGATTGAACTATAGCACCATTCCACTATTCCTTGGTAATGCACCATTTTGGGGCTGACTGGGTGGTCTTAAGTCCATTGCCACAGTGGCTATATCGCTGATACCAATCAAGGCCCCGCAGCTGAGACCCTGAGTGACCTGCTTCAGCAGCTTTTTTCAAACCCCAATTCACTCATTTGTGTGGGATGCTTTTCTGCTACTTTATTTATGGGATTACATAAATGAGCCATTAAAAATGTAAATCTTCAGAACAGTTGAATAATAAAGATTTAAACAATAAGCTCAGGGCGGTACAGTACAGAAACTTCCCTGAACCAGCAGTACTGCACCATCGTGGCTATGGCAACAATAGTGGGTTAAGGGAAAGAGAGAGCAAGCAGAAAATAAAACGTCCCAGCATTGTTACAGTCATTGGCACCGCAGAAAGATTAGGGATCTTTTTTTTAAGAGTATTAGAACAATAATGAAGATGTGCCATTATGCGCCACAAAGGAGCCCATGCCATCCCTCACATCGTGCAGGTGTCAAAACAATCGCTGCTCACCACGGAACTGAGCGAAAGTGAAGTTTGTCCCACCTCACTACAAAGCCCTTAACCCTTCCTGGGCTGGTTCTGCCTGCAGAAATGCCATGGTTAGTGCAGGCTGCCTTCTCCTCTCCCCTGTGCTGTTAGACACCTCGCTTGAGCATCTTTCCCAAGCAGGGGCAATGAAGCTGCACACCGTGTACCTTACTGAGAAGGAGCTGGCAGCAGGTTTCAGTTTGCTTACATTGTGGTTATAGCATGTAAAGTACCTGGTAATGCAATAGCAGTGAGGAATTTTACTGAGGTTTTGTTAAGTCCACTGCAGCCTTCTCTCTGTAAAGCATAAAGTGATGGAGCAAGCTTAGGCAGCTATTTTGTCTAGCAAAGTTTGAGCTGAACTGAGCTGATTCTCTCTGGAACCGGGAGAGGGAGGGAACATTTAGCTGTCATGTAACAATCTTCGTATGACAACTATAGTGAACAAGACCAGGATTTTACCAGCATTTTAGATGTGCACACCTTGATTGCAAACTGAGCAGCGTCAATGCACTCCTTGGAAGTGGCATCAGCATGCTGCATATTCTTCTAACAAGCATTTCCTATCTTGTCTGAGCACAGCCTGGAGCTATTCCTCCAGAGCAAATCTGGGAACTTATGTAGAAGACATATTGCATCCCTCTGTCAAAGATCACCACCCTCTGGTGTTATTTCTAACCTATTTCTGACAACAAATTCACACCCCTACCATCCTGATTCACGCGCTGGAGGAAGGGCAAGGCTAAGCCCCAGCACGCAGTGCTGGCCAGTGAGTTGTGACTCACAGAAAGGGTGAGGGTCCCATCAGACCTGAGCCATGGTTATAGGTCTGACCAGAATGAAAGCAGCTACACTGACAAAACGTTCAGAATTTCTTGGGCCTGTAAAACTTATATATTGAGGCCCATGTGAAAAAAAAAATGAAATTGGAGTTTTTTGCAGATAACAAATGTAGATATGGGATGACATGGCACGCAAGTGAAACTTCCTACAAGAGTGGGTTTTCATGCATCGTTGTATTTGACTGGCCTTTAAAGGAACATTCTTATTTCAGAACAATGAGACTTGGGCAGGATTCCCTTCCTACATCTCTGCAAACCCATAAACTTCAGAAAAGTTACTGTGAAGTCATTCTGGTGAAAACTGGTAGTGAAGAAGTTTCATAGGCTCTCTTGTCCTTAAAGTTCAACATAGAATCATGGAGTGATAGAATGGTCAGGTTGAAAAGGACCTTGAAGATCATCTAGTTCCAACACCCAAGCCATGGGCAAGGTTGCCAGCCACTTGACCAGGCTGCCCAGGGCCCCATCCAGCCTGGCCTTGAATGGCCATCCTTGGTCTGTTATTGCTGTCTTTACTTTCTGAATACTGTTTACAGTAGTGTACCAATGCTATCATGGATTTCGGCAACATTACAAGGGTCAGCCTTCAACTTGACATTACAGGATGACTGAGGCGGCAAGGGACCTCTGGGGGTCACCTGGTCCAACCCCTGCTCCAGCAGGGACACCCAGAGCAGGGTGCCCAGTACCATGTCTAGGCAGCTTTTAAGTATCTCCAAGGAGATACCTCCAAGCATCCCAGTGCTACATTATTGTAGTGTGATGATTTATTGGTAAAACCTGTAGCGATAACAGTGGGACTGATTTCACTGTATGTAAACAGATACCATAAAAATGCCAATCCCACAGAGTTTTACCTGCATTAAGGGGAGAGGAAGAATTCCTGGAAGTGGAAACGGAGAAATATTTAAGAAATAACATAATGTCAACTATGACAGCAAAATGAAGTTTTTTTCTAAATTGTGCCTCTCCCAGTGAGGTTGTATGTTTTGGACAAGGAAAGGAAGAAGTGAAGAAGGAAAACACTGAAAAAATTTGTAGGTCACAAGAGAGCAAAATATAGGCAGCTTTCTATTCATGGGGGAAGTCCTCCTCTGGGTTGCCTATGGGAAGTCTTGAGATCACTGAATTTCTCTCAGGGCAGAATTTGAATGTTAAGGCAGTGTTTCCAGGTGCTCCTGCCTTATAGTGTGTGATTCTCTTAGGTACAAGTGGTTTCACTATGGATTCGTACAGCAGGAAAGAAGCAGGTTGTAGGCTGTAGCCCCATGCAGTCCCAGGGCAGAATGACAGCCACGCTGCTCCAAGCCAGCAGCCTGTGCATGGCAGGTGTGCTTTGGCTTTGAGCAGGAGGATATGCTTCACCTCTGAAATATATTCCGTGTTGCATTTAGATTCTGCATCCATTTACCTGATTGCTCAACCAAGCAAGCCCATGCAATGGGCGAGGGATGCAAGGCTGCTGCAATCCAGCCCAGACTTAGTGCAGAGCCACTCATGAAAGCTTCCAAGCTGCTCCACAAGACCATAGTCCTTCTAATCCATGGGCATGCCTTCATCTCCAGTGAAGCTGAATTAACCTACTCATCAGCCTCAGTGCAGAGCACATTTCTAATCTCCTTGTTGGTCTGGGATTTTGTCATTAGAATATACAGTTTTGTTAAGAAATTTTGGATATATTTTGCAAAAATGTAAAAATTCTGATGAGTCTGGAAAAAGGCCTTCATTAGTACATCCTGCTTGTTTCAGGGAGATACCTAAGTAATAATCTTAACTTTTTCAATCTGAAAGGAGATGCGTCATTGAAAGAAAGACTTAAGAAGATCACCCACTCCATCATTCTAACACACATTATTTTTTCTCTTCTCACCCACTCCATCATTCTAACACACAGTATTTTTTCTCTTCTTTCTACGTAATCTTTATTCAGGCCTGCATGGCAAGCTGGGCAGCTCCCCATGGCACACGGTGCTGTGTTTCCTGAGGCTTATTTGGGTAAATTAGCATAGAGACTGTCAGCTAGTTTGTAATGTCAGTTCAGTCCAGGCATTTACATAGCCAAAACTCATCTGAGTAATGACCGGTTAAGGCTGAAGATATGTGACAGAGCGGGACATTCCTACAAATCTCACAGCTGTAAATCCACACTGGTATGGAAAAGCAAACCAAACCAGGCTTCAGATCTCTTAACAACGTGCTAATTGCAGAAAAAAATCCCTCTCTGAATCAGCAGGTTTTGTTAATGATGGTTTGGTGTATTGTGTCATTGCTCAGGTCTCTGTATGGAAGCAAATTATAGAATCATGGGGTGCTCAGTGAATGAAACAGTTCCCAGTAGCTGAGGTGCCTAAGTCCAACTGCAGCCCCTCTGAGGTCACAAATGGATCCGTCACCTGCTCCCTCAGCCCCAGCACTGAGGGAATCTTTCAGGTCCCGTCTGACTTGCCATTACTTTTATCATAGAATCATAGAATCACAGAATCATGGAAGTGTTGGAAGGGACCCACAAGGATCATCGAGTCCAACCCCTGGCCCCACACAGCACCCCCCAAACACAAGCCCTGTGTCTGAGGGCGGTGTCCAAACGCTCCTTGAGCTCCGGCAGCTCGGGGCCGTGCCCACTGCCCTGGGGAGCCTGTGCCATGCCCACCACCCCCTGGAGCAGAACCTTTTCCTCACCCCCAGCCTGACCCTCCCCTGACGCAGCTCCATGCCGTTCCCTCGGGCCCTGTCGCTGTCCCCAGAGAGCAGAGCTCAGCGCCTGCCCCTGCGCTCGCCTGTGAGGGAGCTGTAGGCCGCCATGAGGCCTCCCCTCAGCCTCCTGTGTCCTGGGCTGAACAAACCAGGGGACCTCAGCTGCTCCCCATATGCCTTGCCCTCCAGACCCTTCCCCATCTTTGTAGCCCTCCTTTGGATGCTCTCTAATAGTTTTTTGTCCTTCTTACGCTGTGGCACCCAAACCTGCACCCAGTGCTCGAGGTGAGGCCCCACAGCACAGAGCAGAGCAGGACAATCCCTTCCCTCACCCCGCTGGCAGTGCTGGGCCTGGTGCACCCCAGGGTACGGTTGGCCGCTTGGGCTCCAGGGCACTCTGCTGGCTCATGCCCAACCTGAACCCCCAGGTCCCTTTCTGTGGGGCTGC
>VXAV01006248.1:88187-116877 GCA_013399715.1 Alectura lathami
GTTACAGGAAGAGGGGGAAGAATATTTTGGGACTGTACAACATTCGCACTTCCCCTTTCAGTAGGACAAGCGACCCGTGGAGACGTCCACCCCTAGAGTCTCACCACCTTGCTCATCAGCCTGCACACAGAGTCATGGGTGGGCAGGGTTTTGGAGAGACGTGGAATGAGTGAATTTAAGAAATGTGGGTGATCCTTACTGATGAAGAAATCCTTTGTGGAGCTTTTCAATAAGTCTCAGAGTAGCTGCTGTGTACAGATATTGGACAGAGAGCCAAACTGAAGGTTATTCTGCAAACAGTTGAGGAAAATCTGCTTTTCTGACGGAGACTATAATTATTACTATTATTATTATTGATCCAGATACCATACAGTCTTTTAATCCATTGGAGAAAAAGAGAGAAAGGAGATGTTGTGGGGAAACAGTTTGAAGGAAGGGTATGCAGACAACGTTTACTGTGTGTCTTCAGTGTTTTTCCCTTTCTCTTTTTAATGATGAAGAGCAGAAATGCCATCATGATATATTCCATTTTTCCCTTTTCTTCTGTCTCTCCTTGTGCCTACCCAGCTTCTGGTCTGGGCTGCGGCTTCAGCTGGTGCCTGAGAAGAGTGGCTCTCAGCGTACATCTCCACTGGATCTGGAGAACTTTGATTTTCCAACCTGACCACATCTCACCTGCTTCAACATGGAGACCTGTTTGTGGAAGTGAGAAACTGAAGTTAGGGGAAGTCAATGCAGTGTCGGAGATACGGTGGCAGGGAGGTGGCAGACCAGGAGGCAGAAAAGCAGGCAGTGGGGCAAGGAGGAGGTAAGGGCTGTTTTGATTCCTGTACAGTGGAAGTTTGACCATCCCATCCCATCTCCTCTTCCTCCCAGAACACAGCTATCAATCAGCTTCTGGAGCATAAATGTTCTCGGGAACTTAGAAGTGGGTAAAACACTTTGTCAGGCGCTTCCAGCACACTGTATCCAGCTCTGAACTGATGCAGAACCAGGGCAAACAAAGAGCTTTAGTGCACCAGACAAATGAACTCAGTAAGCACAGCAGTTCCAAGGAGTTTAAATGTTCAAAATAAAATCCAGAAAGAGGTAAAGTCGTTGTCATCGAGCAATAGGTCTCTAAGAGAGTATAAATCATTTCTAGTGTCATGTAATTATGATTTTTTGAATCTCACCACTTAAAAGATGTAGAGCAGAGGAAGCAGCAGAAACAACACAGGGAAAAATTTCAGTGCTGGGCATTGACAGACTGCCACCTTATAGAAAGTCTGGATGGAAAAATGTAGGAGTAATGGCTTCTTTAGCTTTTGGATGAAATGTCCTTAAAAAGAAGAAAAAAGTCAGTCTGACATCTTCTGAGGTCATAGTGTTTATTTAAAAGAAAACTTAAACCCAAGTGAAAAAAATGGAATCTAAAGCAGACTTTTGTACCATTATTTTCTATGATTCTGCATGGGGAAAAAAAAAAAAATTCTAAAAGCTGGAACAGGAATCTTGTCCAAGAAGAGTTTATGTGACATTTTCTTGTTTGCAAAATTATCTGTAAAAGGATCATAAAGGATCATATTTGTCTCGTTCCTTATTCACCTGTAGTGATTTGCTAAAGAGTTAGGCAGTCTCTGGGCTGCCTGCAGACTCCATGTCTATTGCTTTGTGCATTCCTAAGATGCTTTTTTTATGTTTTGTGACTGGGCCACAACTGGTAACTTAGAGACACTTTTTTTTTCTGATGTCACATTGGGTAATTCCTGGAGCTTTGAAGATTTACCAGATGATCCCTTCCTACTGTGACTCTTCATGGAGGATTGTGTTTGCCAGAGGCTCTGTGTTCACGAGCACCCTTGTAAACCATATCCTCTCACATCTCTGGAAAGGAATGAGATGGAGGAGCTGAATGCCACCAAAGCAGAGCGATTATTTTGTATTTGGGAAAACATTTGCAAAAATCTGTTTGGAGTTGTCTGTAAACAGAGTCACTCTGAAATAGAGTGTCTCCAATAAAGGGGTATTGTTCCCGGCCACCAAAGCAGAATAAAAGTAAATCCAGGACTGCATTCACTGGTGTGGGAACCATCTAGTCCATGGCACGCACCCCCTTCCTGACAGCTCATGGTGGTCCCTTTGCAGTGAGAGCTCTTTTGGGAGCACTAGAAAGAGCTAGCAGCTGCTAGGGGAGTACCAGAGAAGGTGAGATTGAAACCGAGAAACACCCTATGGGGTCAGAGCAGTGGTCTCCTACCCCTCTACTCTGTCTCCATCGGTGGCAGTAGGAGCTACTGTGATGGACAGCACAGAAGCTTCACAACTTTCCGTGGTCCATTTGCATTGCTAAGAATTCCCAGCCCAAAGATGAGGAGATTTTCCCTGCTAGATACCTGTATAGGCGTCTAAGTGCATTCGCATGGACCTGCTCTCCTCAAGTGTTTCTAGTCTGCTTGTGAACCTGCTGATACCATCTGCCCTTGTGGCCTCCCAGGGATGGTATTTCCAGGCATTCACCATCAGCCAGGGACTATCCGACCCTGTTTGAACTGATCTCCCAACAGTTTCACTGAGCGCTCTCTAGTGCTTGTGCTGAGGGACCTGGTGAATGGCAGCTCCACATCTGCTTTACCCATCACCTTCACAGTTTTGTGAGCTTTGTACACATCCTCCTCTAAACTGAAGAGTCTTTTAGTCTCTCCACACAAGGTGGCCACTTCAGTTCCTCCCAGTCATTTTCAGTGTTTTTTTCTGTGACCTCTGACTTTGCTGCATCTTTCCTGAGATGCAGAGACCCAAACCGTTTCCATCCCTATAGGGAAGAAATAATGCTTTAAGTCTCACTTCAGTCTTTGGCTGCCTAAGGTAACAATGCATGTTCATTTCGGTATTTGCTATCTGTAGTTGGAAGTCTGAAGTCTACAAGCTGTGAAGATTATAGCTAATTCTATGGCTGTTCTAGGAGCAGAAAGGAGAAGATAAAGCATTTTAAGACACATTTTACACTAACAAACCACAGTCAGCACTAAAGATACGTTACACCAACTAAAACATGTCAGGAAACTTGAATCCAGAATAGACAAGGGAGGAAAAGGAAAAAAGGAGTAGAGAGGTGATGGATGATTCTGCATGGAGATGTAAAACCTGTCTCATCATTTTCCAGTTCTGGAGAAGAAAGATTTTTCACACAGCAGAAATATCATAGAATCATAGAATCACAGAATGGTTTGGGCTGGAAGGGACCTTACAGCCCACCCAGCCACAGCCCCTGCCGTGGGCTGGCTGCCACCCACTGGATCAGGCTGCCCAGGGCCCATCCAGCCTGGCCCTGAGCACCTCCAGGGATGGGGCACCCACAGCTGCTCTGGGCAGCCTGTGCCAGGGCCTCACTGCCCTCTGAGTAAAGAATTGCCTCCTAACATCTGACCTAAAGCTCCCATCCTTTAGTTTAAAAACATGTCTGCAAACACTCCTACCTTTTTCCTCCATACCCCATCCCATTCTTCTTGTCAAAGCATCTCACAGTTCTTTAGAAATGCTCCTTTGCTCTCAAGAGTCTTCTGGTGTGTACCCACCCATGGTGGCAATGGTCTCGGGGATAATTGCACTACTGGTGTCTCTGGGCTTGCTGTTGGCTGGTACAAGTGTTAGCAGAACAGGCTTTTGGTGCTTTACAGATCCTTACAACCCTCTCATTCTACTGCTGAGAACTGTGTTTTGGGCTTCACTTCTATTTTTTGCCCCTTCTTCAAAGGTGCGTTGTTACATATGGTTGCGACCAGCTATGTATGAAAAATGAGCCATCCTCTACGGTGTGCTGAACCGTGAGGGAGGTACATTTGAAATAGGGCAACGAAGAACAGTGCCTGTATTAAGCAGAGGCACCTGAAATGGCTGGTTTGGTCTCTGCTGCCATCCCATGGTGCCCGCTCCCCCATGCGCATCCTGCCCATCCACCCGCGGCAGCTGGGATGGAGCCCAAAGGATGCAGCAGAAGGGCAGACGGGGTTGTTTTACCTTGTCACCTTTGCATTCACAGGGGAAAGCACAAAGCGCCCTGCTAGAGCCCCAACAGGTGGGAGCCCGGGGCTTTTTGTATTAGGGAGTTCAGGAGAGTTGCATTAATCTGCCTAACGGCCGTGTCGCCTGCCAGCCGTGTTCGCCAAGCTGCGAGCGGGCGGCACGGAGCGTACCCCAACCTAATGATGTACTACCAACATCCACGCCAGAGACAAGGCCATTTAGAGCAGAGAGACAAGCTGAGTTAGCATAAAAGAAGAGGCATCAATCACCATTCCCCCAAGACAATGGCGATAATTTAATGGCTGTTTTTTAAGAAGAACTGACACTATACAAAGATTGAGGAGAAAGGTCTTGTAGGCTTCACCTGCAGCTGAGAGCTATTTGTTCCCATTGTGCCAACCGGAGTGAGGTTTGAAATGGCAATTTCTGCAGCTGGCATCATATGTACCAAGTTATGCTCACAGCTAAAGGTTTACTCTATATTGCTAGATTTTCTGGCTCAAACTCTTATTAGTCAAGCTTGAGTGACTTTGCTAATGAATTCACTTTCTTTTGAATTTTAAACTAATCTGCGGAGTTCTGTATCATGATTTTTCTTCTGATAAAATCCTTTAGTTTTCTGAAATAATTTGGTTCTGTGACAGCTTTTTCTATAGGGTTCATAGAGATCAAAGTCAGACTTAGAACAAGACTATTACATTCAGCTGAGCTGTAACCATGTACTGTATATTTGACTATTTTGTTGTTGTGGGGTTTTTTTTTTGTTTTGTTTTGTTTTTTTGGGGCGGGAGATGATCCCATGCAGATATTCTCATGCATGGTGTAAGGTGATTCTATGTAACTAACGTAAAAGTATCTGGGGAGTTGAAAGTAAATTTGCTCAAATGGTTGCAAAAAAGCCAAGTACAGGAGTAAGGTTGAAAGGGTTTTGAGCAGTCTTCTTGTCCAGACCACCGCCACAAGACATGACCACCTTCACCTTTCAGATGGAGGCTTCTCCACGCTGTTTGTAAGCATTTCTCATGGTGAAAAGCACACAGATCTCTAGTACAACTACCTTGGTTCACTGCCCAGACCATTAGCAAACATTTCTAGTGTCTTACTGGGACCCCCTCACTGCAGTTAATTGTAAGATTTCCTGTCCTACATGGGCTGAAGAATATTTTGCTCCATCTTTACTGTAGCTGTCAGCATATTTGAAAAATATTATCAGGACATCCTTAGCACACAGAAGAACAGCCCTAGTTTCTGTGTTGTGCAGCATGTTTTCTGGGTGTGGTCTCTTTCTTCTTGTTCCCCTCTGCCCCAGCCCCAGCTGTGCAGGGTCCAGGCTGGGCACCGAGCACCCACAGTGCAGAGTTGGGAGGGAGTCAGCTGGGTCCGGAGCAGTCTGTAGCTCTCCTTGCCAGATGTTGGAATAAATATTTCCTGTTTTGCCTGAGACCTTCTCAGGGTTTCAGCACAAACAACACGTTTTGGCTTTTCCAGTCTTCAAGGAAAATGTGGTGAATTCTTTGAAATGGAGTATTGGAAAAAACAGCACTGTTAAAGGTCCTGCAGTGAGAGTCAGCTTGACTCAGCAGTCCCAGAATTGCACTTAGTTTATCTGACAGTTTCAAATTTTAGTCCTAAGCATTCTTCTGAGGGCCACACATCATGCTTTGACCTGAGTCTTTCTTTTTCCTTCATCAGCAGCTGCTGCTTGTTCTCTGATAACCCTGTTGGAGATAGCTGCTGAAAAATGTGCCAAGACGATAGTGTGTCTCATTAACCATACCAAATAATTTCTGCAGAAATTGCCGGTTTTTACATATGTCTTCATTTTTCCAGATTTTTACTTCTATGTCTGCTTCTCTCATCCAAACTCTTTTGGCATGATCGTCCTGTGCATGAAAGGGCAGAGAGCAAGCACAGTCCATCCTCTGCCCTGCTGTTTCTGTGGGCATCCTGCAGGACTTACAAGTCAAATTCAGTCCATCTACAGACTACAGCTACCTCCAGAGAGTGGCAGCAACAAGATGATTTCATGTAACACTGAAATGTGAAACAGGCAGCTTGGTGGGGAGCATCTCATCCACACTGCAGGTGGGACAGCACTGTCAGCTGTGGTACCGATAACACTTCAAAGCTGCAAGTTCACCTCCAATATTTTTCTTTTGTCTTGTCAATATGAAGAGAAGAGGGAAGGGAAGGGAAGGGAANGAAGAGAAGAGAAGAGAAGAGAAGAGAAGAGAAGAGAAGAGAAGAGAAGAGAAGAGAAGAGAAGAGAAGAGAAGAGAAGAGAAGAGAAGAGAAGAGAAGAGAAGAGAAGAGAAGAGAAGAGAAGAGAAGAGAAGAGAAGAGAAGAGAAGAGAAGAGAAGAGAAGAGAAGAGAAGAGAAGAGAAGAGAAGAGAAGAGAAGAGAAGAGAAGAGAAGAGAAGAGAAGAGAAGAAGGAAGGAAGGAAGAGAAGAGAAGAGAAGAGAAGAGAAGAGAAGAGAAGAGAAGAGAAGAGAAGAGAAGAGAAGAGAAGAGAAGAGAAGAGAAGGAGAAAAAATTCCATTGGAAGGGACCTTCAAAGGTCATCTAGTCCAACTAGAAATTTAAGACATTCTCAGGTCATTTCAAGTGCTTCAGAATTCAATGTGATTACAGGATCATCTGAATGCTTCAGCCCTCTGTATTTTCTACCAATGCCTCTCACATCCTAATGCTTCCAGACTCTCAGGTGGTAGGAGGATGGAGCCAAACAAAAACACGTCTTACTCACCTTGTTCATTTGTGCAAGCAAGGAGCATTCCTACATGGTGTGCTCTACCCCTATCAGACAAGCATTGCCAGTTGTTCGCATCCTTCTCTTGTACAGTGTTGGGGCATTGGAAGACACATGGAAAGTACTGATCTCCTCCTGTCTTTCAGAGAAGATAACTCAAGGGCTTACGGTGCCAAAAGATGACCTCTTTCAGCCACCTGCAGCCAGGGCAGTGGATGCTTATTGTGCCTTGTGGTTCTTTGGTATGATTTTACTGTGTTACATCTTTAGTATTAGGTTTGTAGAATAATGTAGATCTTGGCTCCCTTATAAATATTTATTCTGTGAATTGCCATAGGTTAATAAAGAGGACCGTGCCAGATCAAGACATGGAGCTAATGATCCCCATTCATTCTTCCATTCTTTCTTAGTTACTGAACTGGTAATGGGGACATTATGAGCACTTTGGGATAACTGACTGTCTTGAAAATGTAAATAATTATAATCTACTTTGCGTGGAGGACTGCGGGTGAATGCTTTACGGAAGCTTTATAAAAACAAAGCTCAAGTATGACTGCCATAACCATGGGAGTGAACAGTCCTTGTGATAACTCGTGGCTGGGTCGCTGATGCCTTGGAAGACAAAAATCAGGTCTTTGCAGCAGGCACCAGGTGAGGTGTGTGGAGTCCTCACACAGCCCACACTGCTTGGCAGTTGAGCTGCCACAAGTTGAGCCAACCGAAGTCCTCCAAGAACCAGGAGCTGAAAAATCCCAGACTGTTCGGTTCCTGCGTGACCTGTCACACAGCCCATATCATCGTGTCTTTCTTTGGCTACCTCAAGCTCTTTTTATCACCTCTCCCCAGAGACAGAATTCCTGTCGTGAAAACTAATGCCTGTGTAAGGTGCTGTAATGTGGGTTACTAAGCCCAGCAACCCAGGGAGCTAGTAGAGATTTACATGCACTCTTGTATGAGTGTAAATCAGAAGTAATTCCACTGAAGTTGCAGCGTTTGGTTCTCAGGACTTGCACCAGAAATACTTGTTCAGACAAGCTTGACAGCTAACCAAACCCAAAGAGTCAACACGCTGCTGCTTGAGGCAACATAACAATCTAGAAAGACAGCATGAAGTAAGGCTGCTTGCTGAAACACCATTTTGTGCCTTCAGTTATGTTTTGTGTCTTCCAATTCAGTGGAAATGCCATCAGCTGGTCTTCCACGAGGTTGCTGCACTTGTTCCAAAATGTTAGAATTTCTAAGATCGCAATGTGAAAGTAGGTGGAACCAAAGTGTTCTTATTTGTAGTAGAGCTCTAACTGAGCTTCCCGAGCAAAGTAGGTGAAGCCATGAGCAGATGGCGTGGAACCACATATCACTTGCACAAACATCTAAGCTTTGGCCAAATGAGTAATTGTGACACCAATATTGTTCATTCGAGCCAATGCGTGGAAATACTTGGCTTGGACAAATGCATAGCAAATCGCTTTAGCTTTTTCAAAGGAAGTTTATCAGATTTGACAATCAATCATCTATGTTGACCAAGGATACAGTGTCTTTGCAATAAATGTTCATGGCTGTCATCATTAGCATCGTTTAGATTTTAGACTTTTTCTAATTAAGAAAGGTTCCCACCAGCAACAGCAAAAATCTCTACCACCTCTTTCATTATCTCAGCCTTTCTTCTCTTTAATTACTATTGAGCTCCTGGCTGATTAAATTAGTTTTTTTAGGTCTTTTCTGAAATCTTGGGGAAATTATCTAAAAATCATGAAATCAATTCCCTTACGCTGTTTTAATCTTTTATGTTTTGGGCTCCAAGAGGGACGGGCGGACAAGTGCAGCCCCTCTGAAAAGTGTGCAGCACTAGACTGCTTGCCAGCCTTCTATTGCCTTTGTGGACCATCTGGGTCAATTTCCTTCCAACTAAATGAAATGCAAATAAAAATTCCAGCAGTTTTTCAGCTGCAGGCTGCCCAGCTGATTAGCATGACAGAGGCCGGGAGATGAGGCCTGACCCTGTGCACTTCCCCTCATCTCATTAAGTTGTAACTCTACCGTGGCTGCATTCATGGTGTTTATTGACGCTGAAAGGCGTCTTTATCCAAAACTAGCTAAATTCACATTCAGAGTTTTTCCATGAAGGCTTGCCTGCTACAGCATCCACATGAAAGTGAACCTATTGTAGCTTGGTGATGCGTCCTGCTGATTCCTTAACAATCTGAGCTTTCTCCAAAAATGTTAGATTCGCAAGTTTAAGTTCCAAAAAAGGAAAAAAAAAAACAAAAACAAAAACAGAGACCGTCATAAACTCGGATGCTTTAACAACTCAGTTGTTTAAAATGTTGAGAGTATAAATATGTTTCGTCCTGATGGTGGTGGTTTATATATTAAACCCTCACATGTGAGGAGACAATTCAGCCAAAGTACAGTAGTAAGAGAGCGCCTGTATCATGTGGGAGCGCAGACAACAGGGTATTATGCCTATCCTCACATCCATCCGCAGGGAGAATGATATAGGATTCATCGCAACATCTTCAGCAGTTTACAGTGCTCTGAGAGTCATAACTGGACAAAGGAGAGAAATACATCTTGCCACTGCCCACTGCTTCATGACTAATCACAACTTGACTTTGACGAGGGAAGTACTGTGGAGAAAATCTGGTGGAAATACGCAGAATAACGGTTGTGGTCCTTTTGCCTTTCTCTTGAGTACCATAGCTAGCATCCCAGGTGGATGACAGCAGTTGCGTAGCTAAGACACTGCTGCTGAAGCTCTAAGGTGGATAGGTCTGGTGGGCAGTGCATTTTCTCTGTCATCAGGTTTGAGGGCCAAGTGGCAAATAAAGTAGAAGGTCTGTTTCCAGGAGGCGTGGAAACAAATAGCAGCTACTACAGTTTTTAGAAAGGAAAGGCCAAGTACTCATCCTCTGCCTACCACCTGGGTCTGCAGTGTGTCCATAGTAAGGACTAACCACCCTCTTACGGGTCTCCCAGACTGCACTGAGTCTGGCAGGATCCAGCCCTGACACAGATGCATCTCCGAAGTCAAAGCCTGTTTCAATTATTTTCACTCATGGTAGCAGGCGCAGAAAGAGAGGACAGGGAGGAGCTCACTGGACCACTGCCTATTGTCTCACAAGACATTTTAGGATTTCATTGGGAAGGAGAAGATGTTTAGTTTAGTTTAGTTTAGTTTTGGAAAACTTCTCTTTTCATTTCCACCGTGCAAAGGCAGATACAGGTGAACAAACGAAGGGGTGTCAGGCAGAGATTGACTCAATGGCTGAAGTCACCAGAAGTTAGAGGTTGTGAGTGTCTGTCTAATCAGAGTGGCTTGTATCTGTGTGGGGCTAAAAAGCAAAGCCTGTGTGTAACACAGGCTGTCATCATGGTCTGTGCGAAAAAAAAGGAAGAACATCACAATCTCTGCTCCATTCCAAAGTCACATGAATCAGAGAATGCTAGAGATGATCCCAGCCAGATGCCCTGTGCAAACAGGTTTTTCACTCAGAGGCACATCAGCAAGGGTTTGACTGTAAAGGCTTTTGCCTGAAAGTCAAGAGGGTGGATGTGCAGCAGAGCAGGAGGAGCACGATCTGCTTTGACCACGTGTGTTTTCGCCTTGCTTGCTCTGGGAGATATTTCCCTTCTATGTGTTGGTTCAGCTTTGTCTGTGGCAGAACATGGCTAAGGTTTGCATGAAATCAGAAGTTTGAACAGTTTAAGTCACACTGGTGGGAAGGTTTCGTGAATATATTTGTTAGTTTTAAATGCATATCCCATTTTAACTGAAGTTAACTGGGATTTAACTTCATTATATCAAACTGAAAAAGCTCAAGCTGTATTCAGAGTGTCTTTAGTGCATCCTGCCCTGGTCCAAGTGAATGAGATAAGAACTTTGGTGTTTTATTAGGCAAGTTTCATGAAATGCTGCTTGTCAGAGGTAAAAATAAAATAAAATAAAATAAAATAAAATAAAATAAAATAAAATAAAATAAAATAAAACATTAGAACCATTTTGTCTGATCTACACTGGTGTGTATTTTTTTCTGGGCTTTCATTTGAACTGATAACATTTTTAGCAGTTAAGATTTGAGAAAAAAACAAAACAAAACCAAACTTGTGCCTTTCTCATCATTAGGTGTAATGTGGTTTGGGCTTGATGTGCGTTGTTATCAGTCATGACAACTTTAAAGCCAGTCTATGAGGCTATGAAGCCCATTTCTAAATCACTCATCACAATAACTGCTAATAGTGTGAGGCGTCGTGACGGAGCCAGCTGCTGTGTTCCAGGCAGGCTGGAGGAAGGCAGAGGGATGCTGCCGAAGCACCTCCAGCTGACGGCATTTTGTTTTAAGCTATAACCCAATGTAAAGCCAGTGCTTTACATTTCCTGCCAAATACAGATTTGGGTGAAAAAAAGAAGTGATTTAAGACCCTTGAAAGATTTTCTTTTGGTAATTCAACATGCTTTCATGTTACAATTAATTTAAATTCAATAAAGTAAAAGCATTAAAACAAATTGCTAGGTGATGGTAAAATCTATGTGCTACAACAGCATTGGTATTGGAAAACAAACATCAAATTGTAATATTTTGAACTCATCAAAATTACATATTTTATAATGTTACTAGTATGGAATAATAAGGGTGGGACAAACAACTGCAACTTCTAACAGAAAATTTTTCAGGCTTGGTATCTTCCCTGCCTGCATTTTGATTTTGACAAAGCTGTCTTTATGACAGCAAGTTGTCATTAGAGACTTCATCCAGGTCCTGTTATCACTGTCATCTGTTAGACAGAAAGTGGGAGTTCGGAGGTTGTTTCACACCCTGTGTGCTGAGCAGGGGAGGCAGGGTCAGCCTCAGCTTTTGAAATGGAGACAGAGTAAAGAAAAAAAAGTGGAGAAAAAACTGACTTCATCCAGAGGGTGCCTGGAGCTGGACTTGTCCTGTAGGTGAGGAGTGGAGCAACTACAACCACAAGACCTGAATCCAAGGCAACAGAACACAGACATGGTGTCCTAATTGTAGGCAAGAATTTGAAAAGTGGCCAGTATTACCTAAAGCACAGTAGAAAGAAAGAAAAAGAACCCTTCAGTTCTGCTATTACAGGCATAGCTTCTGACAACTAGACTTGTTATTCACTGATGACTGGAGCTGTCTATGCTGCTTATCTTGGAGAAGAGAGGCAGCAGTGATATATACCCTCATGCTGAACCTGCGTTGCATCCCGCACCAGCAAAGACACTGTCTTATCAGGAAACCCGAGCTAACTCCCCGGAACACAAAGCAGGGAGCCTGCAGGTGTATACTTCTGGACTGTACACTGATCAAAAGGAAACATGCAACAGAAAACCCTCATGCCTCTCAAAACAAAAGGGAAAAAGGAAACTACACCGCCAGTCTTCAAGTGTTTTGGTGAAAAATGCTGAGCTGGATGTGGGACACTGCAGGGTTACACAGAGCAGGGCCTGAGGCAGGTCAGGAAACCCACAGCAGGACGGATGCAGAGCGCTGTCTGATGGGTGTACAGGTAGTGGTCGATACAAGTAGCTCTGAGGTCCCATGGCCTTGCAGTAAACCCCACATCGGCATTTCTTGCATCTTGTTCTTGAGTCAGGAGGGCTAATGCCCTCATGCTTGGGGTCTGCTTTTGTTTCCTGACATGTTTTTGAGGTCCAAACAAATGCAAACATGCTTGTTTGCGTCAGACCAAACATATCCTGCCTGGGACTGGGTCCAGCATTCTTGCTCATCTACATTCATCTTTGGCAGCTGCAGGGCAATGTATGCAAAGAATTGCAGTTTAACAGTTCAGGAGTCTGAAGTGTGCTTCCTCTTCCCTCACTCTGCACAGAGTGCTCTGTGGTGGGTTCTCAGGCTATGGAGTCATGCTTAAAGCTCTTGGCAGCTTCACTTCAGTATGTGCCTCAGGCACAGTAAAGGAGCAGCAGTTCCCTTCTGTGGTATTATATTAAAGTTCTTCTTCCCATGTCTGACTCCTTTTGACCACCTTCCTCATTCCCTTTCTCTTTACCACCCTGACTTTTATTTCTGCCATTTTTTCCCATTTTGTCTCTTTTGAATCCTCTATCCACAGGCTGGTGACAATGTTTCCAAGACAAGCTCTTCTCCAGCCTGGCTGACTGTGTTCTGGACTCTCTGATCCAGGTTCCGTAACTGCCCAGGTTATTCTACGGGCCAGTTCACCATCACAGAATCACAGAATATCCTGAGCTGGAAAGGACCCACAGGGATGATCAAGTCCAACTCCTGGCCCCACACAGCACCACCTGAAATCCAAACCCTGTGGCTGAGAGTGGTGTCCAAACGCTCCTTGAACTCCTCACACCTCTGCCACACGTGGCATCCCACCTCTGCAGCACCCTCGTCTCAGTGTGCTCCTCCCAGCCTCCCCCTCCTGCCCAGCCCTTACCCCACCTGGTCTCCTGGGGCCTCCTGGAATGCTACAGAGCACCCAGCCTGCATGACAGAGCCTCTCTGAACTCACATCTACGGTTGGCCATATCCAGCCCTAAGGCGGAATAAGTTCAATGAGTAAGATCCACAGGCAAGGTTGTTCAAGCCTGCAAAGTTTACTGAACATGTCTGAAATTCATTCCTCAAGATTCTTAGGCAAAAACAGATGACAGCTAATAAAAGAGCAAAGTAACACCACTTTCATTTCTTCCTCTGGGGCAAATTCCCAGTCCTTTCTCCAACGCACGTGGCAGAGCTTTACAGCAAGTGGAAAAGTTGTATCAAACATGGGCAGAAAAATGTATTTTTCTCAGAAGTATCCAGCTTGTTATTCTATTTCTCTCCAGAAGAGAAAGGTCAAGGAGAGTGTATCCCCTCTGGTAAGTGAAAAGGGAGAAATGTCAACAACAGACATGCCGAAGGCTGAGGTACTCTACAAGATCTTTGCCTCAGTCTTCACTGGCAGTCAGATTTTCCATGTCTCTTGAATCCCTGAACCTCTGGATGGGGGTCAGGGTAGCAAAATCCCCCCCACTGTAAGCAAATAGAACGTTCAAGACCACGTGATGAGACTGAATGTGACAAGTCTATGGAGCCCGATGACATGCATCCCAGGGTTCTGGAAGAGTTGGCTGATGTGGTTGCCAAGCCACTTGCCATCGTATTTGAAAAGACATGGCCGTTGGGTGAAGTCCCCAGTAGCTAGAAAAAGGGAAACATCACTCCCATTTCTAAAAAAGGGAGAAAGGAAGACCTGCGGAACTACAGGCCAGCGAGCCTCTCCTCTGCGCCCGGGAAGATTGTGGAACAGAATCTAATGGAACTATGTTAAGGCACATGCAAGACAAGTAGGTGATCTGGGACAGCCAGCACAGCTTCACCAAGGGCAGATCATGCCTGACCAATCCGGTGGCCTTCTGTGATGGAGTGATGGCATCAGTAGGCATGTATCTACCTAGACTTCTGCAAGGCCTTTGGTATGGTCTACACCACATTCTTATCTCTAAGTTGGAAAGATATGGATTTGAGGGGTGGACAATTCAGTGAACAAGGAACTGGCTGAATTGTCACAGCCAAAGGGTTGTGGTCACCGGCTCCACGTCCAGGTGGAGTCACTTTGGTGATGAGTGGTGTCACCCAGGTGTCTATCTTGGGACCAGTGTTCTTCAACATCTTTATCCATGATCTGGGTAGTGGGACTGAGCACACCCTCAGCAAGTTTGCAGTTAACGCCCAGCTGAACATTGCAGTTGATGCAATAGAGGGAAGGGATGCCATCCAGAGGGGCCTGGACAGGCTTGAGAGGTGGGTCCACATGAACTTGATGAGATTCAACGAGGAGAAGTGCAAGGTGTTGCACTTGAGTCAGGGCAATCCCAGGTATGTGTACAGACTGGGAAAAGAACTCCTTGAGAGCAGCCCTGCGGAGAAGGACTTGGGCGTTCTGGTAGATGAGAGGCTTGACATGAGCCAGCAGTGTGTGCTTGCAGCCAGGAAGTCCAATGGTCTCCTGGTCTGCATCAAGAGAGGGGTGGCCAGCAGGGAGAGGGAGGTGATGGTCCCCCTTTGCTCTGCCTTTGTGAGGCCCCACCCGCAGAGCTGCATCAAGGCCTGGGGCCCCCAGCACAATAAAGATGTGGAACTCTTGAGTGCGTCCAGAGAAGGCCATGAAGATGCTCAGAGGCCGGAGCACCTCTGCTATGGAGAAAGGCTGAGGGAGCTGGGCTTGTTCAACCTGGAGAAGAGAAGGCTCCCAGGAGACATCATTGTGGTTTTCCAGTACCTACAGGGAGCTTATAACAGGAGGGAGAGCGACTTTTTACACAGTCTGACAGTGATATGACAAGGGGGAACGCTACTAAACAGAAAGGGGGGAGATTTAGATTAGATGCTAGGAGGAAATTCTTTACTCAAAGGGCAGTGAGGCCCTGGCACAGGCTGCCCAGAGAAGCTGTGGGTGCCCCATCCCTGGAGGTTCTCAAGGTCAGGCTGGATGGGCCCTGGGCTGCCTGATCCAGTGGGTGGCAACCAGCCCATGGCAGGGGTTAGGGCTGGGTCGTCACTAAGGTCCCTTCCAACCCAAACCACTCTATCTATTACTCTATGTTTCAATATAGTTCATGGAGCCTAGAGGGCCACCCTTATCCTTCCTAAACTCAACACTCATGTTTGATACTATGGGATCAGTGACAATTTAACATCAGCCTAAATCACAAAACAGATGCAATCTACATTGAAACACATCTGTGGTTCTCCCGTTCTGGTTCTCTGTTCGTTGGTGTCTTGCTCCTTGTCTCCATTTATGTTCTGGTGAAGATCTCCCTGTTTTCGGGTTGGACCTGGACCCCAGTGATACATACATTTAAAGAATTGATGAAGTTACGGGTTAATAAAAATGCCAATATTTAGGGATACTCTAGGACATCTATCTAACCCATTACTGAGTCATTCAACTCAATAAAGGATGAGTGGTTTTAAAGACACTCTGTGGAGAACAAAAGGAACTGAAAGTTGCCTCATAAGCTTTCTGTCTTCAGTCTGCCATCTCAGACTGGTCCTGAACTCTAGATCAGCTAGAACAAACCAACAAGTGTAAAAAAATAAGCGTGTTTCTCTCCTCCTCCAAAGTCTGCTTGTTTTGTTGCTTTCACTGCTCCACATATGTAATTAAATCTAAAGACAGTATATGGCCTATCTTCTGGTTTGTGCAATGTATGTGAATTCCCACAGGCATCAAAATTACTAAAAAAACTATGTTGATATGAAAATGAATCAGCTCAAGATTTTTAAAGCGCTCAGCATATGATCTCAGTATTGCATGAGCTAATTTATATGCATAGTTTTTATATAGGTTCTGTACTAATAATTTTTGAGCTATAGTATTAGTCATCAATAATGCAACACCTGATGCATACTCCTAACTTCGTTTATTCCAAAAGGATTGCTCACACACAGAAAGCCAGGGACATGCAAGAGAGTTTGCAGCCTTGGGTAGTGTAGCTGCTGTGCAGTGTAAGTCATTAACTGGAGGTGGAATGCAACTGTGACGGTGTTTGTGGTGTGAGGGGCCCCATCTTCAGCATGGAACGTCCCATCAAAGCACTGGCAAAAACATGGACCCAGGCTCGCTAACTTTTGTATCACCCAGGATTGGCACCTGCCTCTTTCCGAAACCAGGAGCAAGGTGCGTATTCCAAATGCCTCCTCCGTACCTCTGTGCCTGAGATCCAAGCCCAAAACACCTCAGAAGCCTTCTCTCAGCTGTTGCTCATCGTTCTTCACCCCCAGCCCCGCCATGACCACAGAGCAAAGGCACGGGCTGTGCTCACCTACCAACTGGCTGTGTTCACACTCCCAGCTGAGCCCCAGTGCTGGTTTGTGCTCGGTTGCCAGCCAGACCTTCCTGGTGCCTTATCGCAGACAGCCGACATTTCCTCCCCAGTCCCCATGAGTTTTGTCCATCAAAGCAGCAGCCAGTGTTGTTTTATGATGTGCTGTAAAACTACCATGCTACCCTGTGTGTGCTCAGCGTGGCTGCCTCATTTATCACTGCTCAGCCTTCACACTGGGACATCATCCATCACTGCCTCCTTAGAGCGCAGCCAGAACCTGGTCAGTGCTGCTGCCATAGCCCAGAGCCATGTGAACACTCCTCAGCAGGTCTCTTTGTCCTCAGTCTGTTTGTTGTAGGTTTGTGGTTTTTTTTGTTTTTTTTTTGTTTTTTTTTTTTTCCAGGAAATGTGGCTTCTTGCATTTGGTTCCCAACCAAGAGTAGAAAACCAAACTTCAAAATTCAATTGACTGTGCCTAATGGAGGGGATTTTAATTTGTAGCCTTTGACCCTTTTCTGTTTCTGATGGAAATAAAGACCTTTTTTCTTTCATATTTGCAGCTAATGGTAAAAGAAAAATTTGGCGGTTTTAATTTTTTTATTCTAATAGTGACTTCCATGTCCATTGTGCAACTATGAATAATACTGCTTGAGAGAGGCATTTCTATGAGCAATCCAGAAAGTGGACAAAGGAACCTTTGAAACAGTTTCATGTGCAGGACAAAAAAATCTCAATAATAAATTTGTGTCTAGTTGTCTTCTTGTGTTATAAAAATACAAGTGTCCCTTTTATTAATTGCATTAGTTGTGCTGTGCTTATGGCCTTGTCTCTCACAAACCAGTTCATTCTACCCAAGTGATAAAAATAATAAGCAAAACCTATAAAATTATTGAAAATGCTAGCCAATGTGAAAACTGTACATTCAGAGCCTTGTCCTACTCCTAGTGCCATCAGTGGGGAAAATCCCATTGGTTTTACCAAAACTGTATGTTAAAGTAGTTAGTGTAGCTAAACATGGAAATGCGTCTGCACTTGTTTCTGTGATTTAATATCCTTGCTCTTTAATGCTGTCCTACTTTTGGGGCACTGCTGTGGCACACACGACAGGTGGCAAATGGGACTCATGCACCTCACAATTATCTCTCTGGGGAGTAGCTTCCTGTGGCTGAAGAAATGTTGTGTTTTGAGCAAAAAAAAAAAATGGGCACCTATGGGAGTAGAATAATCAGCAGTTAGTTTTAGGTTGTTTTCCCACTGTAGCTCAGCTTTCCATCCACTTGATTACTTGGAATGAAGTCACAGCTCTGCATGGTGGCCTTGGATGACTTGGCTAAGCGGAAGATGCGCTTGTCCCCATGGACAGGTGCCCTTCATCTTCAAGGATGTGCCTGCACCCAGCAGTAATTCAGTGCAGTAGGGGCAGGTGTGCAGCCTGAAGCAGCCAGTGCTGCAGTTCCCTCTTTGGTATTATTTTCAGGTGAACTTTTATTTAAATGAGCTCTGGAGTGTTCTTCTGGAATAAATGTTCTCAGCGTGCATGTGGTTTGATGATGCTCAAGGGGACAGTAACTAGATCAGGCCCTCACATGCATATCGAAGGGCTGGAGGGGTTCTTTCGGAGAAAAGTGAAACCATAGGTCAGTCAGGTAGGCTGGAGACCCCCAGATGTGCCTCTTGTGCAGAGCTTCCATTATGCTTTACTCCAAGAAGAGCCTGCTTGACACACACCAAAACCATTCTGCTGACTAAGTCAGAGTGTAATATGAGGAGGTAGTTGAAAGTTTGCTTCAAAACTCTAAGCATTATAGAACTGGATAGGATAGGATAGGATAGGATAGGATAGGATAGGATAGGATAGGATAGGATAGGATAGGATAGGATAGGATAGGATAGGATAGGATAGGATAAAACAGTTGCAGTTGGAAGAGACCTACAAACATCTTGAAGTCCAACTGTCAGACAACTTCAGGGCTAATTAGAAGTTAAAGCATATTAATGGCAGCCATCAACTGTGCCTGTCTGCAAGGGGGCTGAGCAACAGAGGGGAGCAGTAGGAGAGCAGGTACGATACATTTGTCTGAGAAAATAATAAAAAAAAATGGGATGTGCATTGTGAACAAAAACACTTTTATAAAAACCTTTTACTTTTTCAAGATTTTCCATATTTGAAGGATGACAATGGAATGTGCTTTTTTTCTTTTTTTTTTTTTCTTTTTTTTCCCCCCCTTCCCTACTGTGCCTCATGTTGGGGTTTTATGTCCTATATCAGTTTTTAATTCTCGTGAAAGCTTTTCTCCCATGAGCCATTCTGTGAGTCTGTGCTGGGGACATTTTTTCCACAGCTAAGGGAAAAATTCTTCTGACTATTAACACATTTTTAACATAAAATTTTAAATAATAAAGAAATATCACTTATTGAAACAGTGGGAAACAGTGGGGAATATGAGAATTTAAATATCTAGAAGTTTTATATGTCACTAAACTCTTCAGAAGGCTGTTAGAAGACTAGAGAGCTATCTGCAAGAAAGGTTGGGACTCTCTGATGCTTGCAGGTAAGAATACAGGCGCCCCACCAGTAAGAAGGTTATTCTTACTGCAGCTTTCTCAATCTGCTTTACAGTTCTCCGTCTCCTTCACTATTTTTATTATTTTATAATGTCCTCTGAATTCTCCAACAGCCAGACACTTCTCTGTGGCTTTCATTTCCTCCTACTTTGCTGATTTTACACCTGCACCATAAGTGCACTTCCCAGGCAAGCGAGTGGGCAAGCTTGCTGTGTTCGAGGAATCATTTGTCTTAGCATCTAAACTGCTGCCATGGACATGAAGCCGTGTAAACCTCTCCACACCAGCCCAGGTGCTGAAGGAAGAGGCAGTGCACAACATTTCTGCCTGAGGAAGCCAAATGCCAGGTAGGAGCCAAGGGGTGGGCACAGAAGGACTCTCACCAGCTTTTCACAACTCTTGACTGGGAGGGCAAAGTAGCAATTGGCATTGTCATGGTACCAAAAGACCTGCAAGTACACATGCAAGCATGCATACACACACATGCACACACACACAATGTGCTTGCACATACAGCTGTCCCAAGCCCTTCTCATAGACACACATCTGCCTTTTTTTTTTTTTTTTTTTTCCCCGACATTTCTCTGTGTACAAGAGCAAAAACTGAGGCTGAAGCTTCAAGCAAAGTCTGGGAAATAGGTTTCACTTCTAGTTTGTGCAAAGCTAAATATAGATGTTTCTCACCCTCTGGCCACCAATAGCACACAGATGACTTTGCCTTCCTTTGCATTTACATTTGCATTTACTTTACTTCCTTTATATCTACTGCTCTAGCAAACCCTGTGAGCAAGCTCTGCAGGAGGGAGGTGCAGCCCCAGCCTTGCCTTCAGATCCGGCCTCCCAGATGCCAAGCCAGCCATGAAACAGCAGGAAAACCAGCTCAAACCCATGCACCCCACCCCACCTCTTCCTGAGAAGGGTCTGCTCCACGGCCATGTGTACAGGTGGGACACGTTATTTGCCCAAGTGAAGCCAACTCAGGGACAATGTGCAGTGTGCTCCTGCCCCTGGTCTGAGCCATGCTGAGCTGCCCCAGGGTGGATTTCTCCGGCACTGCCCAGCTCTTTTGCTTGTCTGGTAGATGTTAGTCCAGAGACAGGCAGCTGGGATGGTTTAAAGCCTAGGGAGGTGCCCCACTCGAGTACCCCACAACCAGTGTTGTGTTAGTCCTCAGAGATAATGTAACAAGTGACTAACTTATGGTCTGCGTGCTGGTAGACTTCACAGGGTCCACAGAGGTGATTTTTAAGCTTCAAACATTGCATCTTTTCCTGTGTTTTTGTTTTGTTTTGTAATTTTTTAATTGTTTACCTGGCAGAAGGTACACATGGCACAGGCTCGCCTGGGACTCAAGGGTTCTCCAGCCCCCCCCCNGTGGCGCTCAGGGTGTCCCCCGCCCCCCCCCCCCCTTCCACTTCTTTTCCAGCTTTTTTAACCATGAAGGAAATCATTTCAATATTTCACCTAAGCTTGGTCAGGAAAAAAGAACAAGTGGAACTTTGGTTAAAGTCTCTGAAGAAGAAAAATGGATGGTTTGTGCCCTTGCTGAGTTTTTTCAGTTGAAGGTAGATTGGTTCTAAGTACTTGTTTCTCTCTGGTCAGAGCAGATCTCCTGACATCTGCAGAAATTTCTGAAATTTCTGTCCTCAGCTGACTTGATTGCATCATTGATTTTCCTCCAGCATTGTCTTTCTGATGAGATTAATTTATCAATCCAATCCATGTGCCAGTGATCAAGACAGTAGGGTCTCCTCATATGTGGTAGACAAAATACCATCCTGTTGTAGCAAGTCCTTCTTCTTTTTCTTATTTTTTTTTTTTTTCTCGTTCAGCCTTGTGTCTGGGCAATATGAAAAATTTAGAGAGGATACTATCAACCCTGTTTATTCTCATTTCTAGTTTGAATTTTTGGCGGGGATAAATCATTCATCCAGGCTGAGAACTGTTTCCTCACGCCTCTGCATTAAGAGCTGTTGGAATAACTGCTCCATTTACTGAGATGGTTAAAGAGAAGAAAGCAAAGACAGTATGTGATGGTGATAGAGAACATGATAGACACTTTGAAGAAGAGAAGGAGAAATAAGGAAAGCATCCAAAGAAGGAGTGAGGTAGGAAAACTGGAGGGAAAATTAGAAAATACGGAGTAAAGGGGAAAGGCTGGTTAAAGCCTAATGGATCATTTTAATCTCCTGAGGACACGTTTTTTAATGCACACTGCTCTAACTGGTTTCCATGCTCTGGGGCAGGAGCAGAGTGACAGGGCTCTGACCTCAGCTGTGCAAATTGCCCAAGGTATCAGAAGAGCAATCATTCATGTGCAGAATTCAGCAGCGGGAGAAGGCTTGGAGCTGAGGGGCTCCTCACAGCCCGCTGCTGGCTGCAGGCCTCTGCAACACCACGGCTCCTGGAGAGGTCCTGCTGCAGGGAGCTGCAGCCTCTGCCCATGAGGAAAGGCACAGACTGGGACAGAAGAGAGGCACGGGGCTACCGCTGATCACATGCACCTGGGTTAAGCTTTTCAGGATTCCTTGTAGCAACACACAGACATTCTGGGGTTGGATTCATTGCGTTTTAGGATTTCTGAAGTAGGTCAGATTAATTCCTACCTGCAAGTACCTGTTTCTCCCCACCATCTACAAAGAGAGCCAAGGGTGACCAGCTCTTCTGTAGACCCCTCCTCTTAAAACAGCACATTCCCTACTTCTCTGCCATAGGTATCACACTGAGAAGCAGTTACGTACCACAGCAGAGCAACATGGAGAATAAGGTTTGACTAAGATTGTTCAGTTCCTCAGGGGAGAGGGAGAACATTTTGAATGGCTGCCAATGAGCATTTGTACAGCCACAAATGTGTCTATCTCACATACAGAAGGAAATTTAATATATCTCACCCTTTGCCATAGAGTTACTCTGTGCGTACCTCAAGCATTAAAAAACCCTAGGCTCTTCTTTAAGAAATTCACAGTTTACAGATTCATCCTTTTATAGGTAAGCATTTCACATGGCTTCAAGCCTTGGAGTCCAAGGCTCTGTCAAGCTCTGTGGAATTCCAAAAACCTGTCATTCTATCTTGTGTTTTGGGATATGACATCTTCTCATTGAGCTTTACTGGCGGTGGGGTATGGCCTATAACCTGGGATAATCTCTTTCGTTGAGCTATCAGAGCATACGGCTATGAGATATCTCCCCAAAATATATGACAGGTCTGCCTGGAACCATGTGATGGGTGGTATCTCTGAAGCACGATGGAGGGTACCACAGTGGGGGGGACATATAACAGGGGGGACAGAGGCACCAGGCTGAAGCCAAGAAGTGAACTCCTTCAGAAGAAACTTTGAGCTTCCTCATTCACGCACATCTCCAGCAGTAACTTGGCATAAGCCATTCCCATCCCAGCTGTGGGACATTGGGGTGCCCGGGGCCGCAGGACAGAACATTCCTCCACACCACTCTCCAGATGTGGAAGATGAAGATCTAACAGCAAAAGGGTGTGAGGCTAAAGTCGGTTTTGTGAGATTCACCTGTCGAGTAGGAGAATTCACAGGTCTGCACTTAGCCTGGGGCAGACTACAACAACTGGAAGCCCAAACGCTGTACGTGGTTGCATCAGTAGAACAGAGATGCCAGCTTTGTGAGGTCCTGAGGTTTTACAGGTCCTGAGCCACTGCAGCGGGTCTTCTTGCCATGCCCAAATCCCAGCCTTATCTAATGGGTTTTCCTCCGTGCATTGATTTCCCTAACAGAACCAGAGGAGACAGTGCAAATCTCACATCTGCAGAACAATGACTTGCAGTCAGGCTCCAGGCACAGCAAGGCTGCATTTCCACAACTGCCTGCAAAGAGACAACGGAGCTGGAGGCAGTGCACATGGCTCTGTGACACAGAGTCCACGCACTGCCCTCTGGTGCACGTACATCTTGTACAGGAGTAAGTTTAAAAACTGGTTCATCTCTTACAGTGGTATAAACCTGGAGTAATTCCCATGGCACCACTGCATTATAAACAAAACCAAGGAAGTAGAAGGGTGAGGTTTGTAGGCTTTACTTGCATTAAGAATGAAGAATACAGAAAAAAAAAAAAAAAAAAAAAAGCAATCACATATGCTTATGATAAGCTGACTTGGCTGTCCGTGCTGATGTTTTTAGCTAACATTTGTTTTGTATCTCTAAAAATGTTTTGTTGTGTATTGGAAAATCTCCATGTAAATAAAAGGAGGTGAACAAATGGCTCTGCTCAACCTCCAGGAAATAATTTCTACAAAATGTTTCTACAATACAGTTACGTATGGCTGCACACTCCCATCCTGTAGACTTGGTTGCTATGTTTAATAATATATAAAATCTTGTTCAGATTTGCACACACAAACACGGGTTGCCTGACATCCTGAATACTGTGCTGTATTTGAAAGTATTTTAACCCTTCAAAATGTAATAACAAGAAGAAAATGTTTTTGTTTTCTCAGAGTGTTCCTCTTCTCAGTCTGCTGCCAGGACTGGCAAGCTGAAGGAGTTAGCACACGCTGGTGAGGTTTGCTTTGCACATGCTGAATAAACACCGAAGACTATCATCTCGCATTCATGTGTGATAAACACTCGAGGAATGCGCGTTTGCCAACATCAAACAAAGGTACAAGCATGTCGTGGTCTGCAATGTCCGGGCTCTGTCTTACCAGCAGTGACCAGGGAACCCTGCTGCAGACAAGAGAGCCTTCCCCTGTTCTCACAGCTGTTGCCACCCTCCATACATGACGTACAGCCATCGATCCAAACCAAAACACCCTGCCCCATCCACTGCGCTCCTCCTTTGTAGTGCTGCATCTCGCAGTGTTCTTCTGCATGTGGTCGCACAGCAGCACTGCAAAGCCTTCAGGAAACTTCTCCTGTGTGCTGGGGAGCTCTGCCTGGGAAGACGAAGTTCTGATATTCTTCCAAGCAAAAGGTTTGATGTTGAGTGGCTTTACTTGTTCCATTTTCTTCAGCTCTTTGGCATTACTTTTTGAATGGCTCAGGGAAATTCTGCTTTTTCCTATCAGCTCACTCTACCACTCAGGAAAAGTCGAAGGTCTTCAACAGCTACAGTCGTATGTCTATGTACAGGTATTTGCCTCTCTGTGATAACCTGATGCCTTATTCAGCAAACACCACGATCACTGCAGAGCCCTCAAAATCCAACAAGGGAACAAGACACCAGCTTTGAAACCAGTGTATCCATAGTCCCGAGTACATGTGCTGCTGACGAATCACAGAATTGCAGGGTGGCAGGGGCTGGAAAGGACCTCTGGACGTCATCCAATCCAACCCCCTGCTAACACAGGTTCCCTAGAGCAGGTTGCACGGGAAAGAGTCCAGGCAGGTTTTGAATTTCTCCAGAGTAGGAGACGCAATACGCTGAATGAATACACTGGCCTTATGGTGTTGGGGCGGTTTTTTGAGTACTTTTCACATCAGTGTGATAATAACCTGCAAAAAAGTGTATTGGGCTGCAGAAAGTTTTTCAAATTGTTCAAAATTTCTCTTCAGAGAAATAACAGAGACAATGTCATCTCTTGCCATAAGAAGTTACAGAACTGTTGCTACAAAGCCTGAATGAAAAGGCAAGGTGTGAGAAAACACTCATTTTCCCTTTGGATATTCTCAAAGAGCAAACTGAGGAGCACAAAACTTTTCAATTTGTAAAGTACATGGCACGTGGAAAGGTGAGAGATTTTGAGAAAGGTGGCAATCAAAAGAGGCTTGACTCAAGGTGGATTCTGAGTTCGAAGAACCGTATCTCGAATAATCCTGTAATTTAACCAGTCTTACAGATCTCACACCCAGCTTCTCTTTGCAATTCCTTGCCTTCTGTCCTCTCACAGACTTCTCCATCTTGTGGCCTTCTGTCTTAGCAGAACAACACCAATTAGAAATAGGGTTGTTTCAAGTGGTGTAAGTATTTACGTGTTTCTAATTTTCTGCTACTTTTTCACCATTTTAGTCCAGCTGCTTCCTTGACATCTCCTCCTAAATGAAAGTCGAAACCAAGGAGGGGAAATTGCACTGCAAACTGTCTTCTTGCAATATGATTGCAGGATTCTCTATGGCCACCCTGCCAGGAAGAACCAGGCCTGGAGAAAAGCTAAACGGCAAATCTCTACTTTAGATATCATAGATATCAATGATAACATACCTGTTTGTTGAAAGTGATAAAGAAAAAAAAAATAAACAGGTCCCAGAAACAAGCAACTTTGATTTGGTCCTCCTGTGACACAGGTTTTACTGGCATGGGTTAATTATTACCCTGATATCTTGGAATTAAAGCTAGATGAATCCAGAGGAACCGCAATGGAAGTGTAGCAGGGCTGATGGGCCATGGCTGTTAGGTTGCCAAATTTATACAATGATGAATCTGAAAGGTATTGGTAGCTCAGACAAGAGCTGAAGGAAGACTGGACAACTTCATGACATAGCTGCATTTTACCTTTATTTTGGGGGAAATGAACACAAAGAGATGATCCCTGTTTCTGGCAGCTCTTGCGATAGGGATTGTGGGAGGCCAGGAGTAACCCAGGGAAGGATCATCCCATGCCTGCCACACCATGGCTGTGTTCCTCTCACCGCCTCCCTGGCTGGTTCCCTTCCCTGGGCTCTGGCTCTGGGGGTGCTGAACCTTTCCAGCTTTGACCGAAGTGACAGCACAAAACTGACACGGCAGTGTTCAGACACTCAGTTTTACACAGTGACTCCAACAGACCACAAAACCTCCTCCTGCTGCTCCCAGCCCTCATCACTTTGTCTCAGTGGTCCATCAGCAGAGTAGCTCCAAAAAAACGGAAAAATAATAAAAAAAAATTGCTGATAAAGTGGTGATTTTATTTATTAATATATTTATGTGTACTCAAGTAAACACAGATTCATTCTGTGATATCCTGATTAAAGGGGTGTACAGGTACTTCCCGGACTTGGCATGCTGCTTGATATGTTTGCCCAGGGTACAAAGGCATGTTCTTTGGACACCCCACCGCATGGTGTGTGGCTCGTGGTTCAGATTTTGATTTATGTTTTGGTATTTGCCAATAAAAACCCATTTCTTGGGCTAGGCTGGGGAGTACTGCAGTCACCCACAAATCGTGAATCCTCAGCTACCGAGGACGTGGTCTCCTTGGAAATAACACTCCCTGCCTCATCACATCAGGCAGAGCATCCTTGCCTCACCCTGCTCCCGGACTGACTCCTGTCAATACCAAAGCTGTTTCCCTCTCTCTCCTTCACTCCCCGCTATGCGACCCAGCCCTCCCTCCATTTTTTGTACCCCTGTCCTCCTGTCGACACCCACTCCAATGCCTCCCCATCCCCTCATCGGAGAGATGCAGGGGACCGATCCTGGGGGATCATTTCTCACCCGGCACCCCTCTCCCTCCGGAGCCCGGGGGCAGGCACCGTGCACCGAGGGGGCGATGCCCACCGCCGGGGGGTTCTGCCCCGTGCCCCACACCCCCGAGCTGCAGCTCGTACCGCTCCGGCGGAACCTTTCCCCCGTTCCTGGTGCCGTGTTCGTTTAGCGGAGATCGCTCGGAGATGGCAAACGTGGGAGGCGAATTTCCCTTAAAAAAAAAAAAGAAAAGAAAAGAAAAAGAAAGAAAGAAAAAAAGCCAACACGAAGCGGGGCTGGAAAGACAGGGGAGTCTAGTTTAAAGCGCTAGGATTAAAGGTCTGTGCTAGTTTCAGGCGCTCATAAAACGGCCTGAAGGATGCTATTTTGCCGCAGTCTGGGTTATTTCAGCCCACAGTTGCACAACAAACCGTTTAAACATTTCAGCACAAAATAGATTCCATTGTTGGGCTGCACATTAAAAAGTGTTATTCGCTTTGAAGTTTTTGTCTAATGGCTCTAAACTGAAAGAAAATGTTTTCCTATTACTTAATTCAATCATAGCGAAGAGGCTTGGTAAAAAGCCCACGGATTTTGCCCAAAGTGTGACAGAGTTCTCTTTGTGTTTGCTTATCCTCTGCTGTCACACACTTTAATTCGCCTCTCTTTATCTGGCATTCAAAACTTTCTTCAATGACATTCAATAAGGTCCAGCGGCTGGAAAAAAAAAACTGGTTATTTTTTTGGATATTCTTTCCCAGTAGCTTTGGGCTTGGTGTGCATTCAGGGGCTGTTAACCCTTTGCCTCCCTGCGGCTCTGAGCGCCGGGGTTCGGCCCCTGGGCAGCGAGAATGCCTCGGGCCGAGGCTGAGCGGCCCCCCCCCGTCCCCCCTCCCCGGCGGCTGCGCTGCTCCGCGGGGAGACGCGCCCCGGCCCGGCCGCGGGCTGCGGGGAAAATCCTATAAATTCCGAGGTCCTTAAAAATGGAAACAGAAAATCCAGCCCCACGAACGCTTTCAAGGGAAGGACACTTGGAAATTTCTTTCTATATTATCGCAGGGCTGAGTTTTTGCTAGCATTCGTTTTTGTTTGCTCTGTGCTTTTTCGTCATTTTTTTTTTGTGCACATCCCTAAGTTTCCAGGCTCGGGCATCAATAGCATCTCGGCAAAACTCCCAGGGATTTCTGTAAGAAATGAGACTGCAGGCAGCCCCTGTACAAGCCAGGAACACGGGGCTACACTGCTTCCCAGGCTCTCCCTTCTCTTCGTTCGAAGAAGTCCATTCCATTTGTTCTGAGGCGGGCAGGTTCCCGTAAGGCACCAATCTCCCCACGTTTTGACGGGCTTGTTATCCGTCGAAGGGTGTGTGTCTTTTTATTTTCGCCCAAATATTAAACGGGAAGCTGGGAAACAAAATACATCCCGATGAATACTTTATTTGCTGCCGCTCCTTCACGCACAAACCCGTCGGGCTGCGGGGAGCCCCGCACCGAGCAAGGCGCCTGTGCGCCTCGGCTCGGAGCTGCGGCTACGAAGTCGCTTTTTGAACCCTCACGCTAAGTTTTGAAGCCCCCTGTGCGTCGAACTACGGGCAGCCTTTTTGTTCGTGCCAACTGGCAGCGTAAGCCGTTTCCCCGTCGGTGCCCGCAGCCCCCGGGAGCGGTGCCGGTGCGCGGAGCCGCTCCCGCAGCGCACGGGCGGTGCCGGTGCTGCCGCCAGGTCCGGGCAGGGAACCGGGCACGCACCGGTTGCGGCAGCGGACGTGCGGGGGTGCCAAGCGCTCCTGCTCCCCTCCGGGACCGACCCGGTGCCACAGGAGGGAAAGGGGCCGGGGGCTGGCAGGAGAGCGACGGAGAGCGCGGCTGCAGCCGGCAAAATAAACAAGGGGGAGCGGGCTGAAAGCTGGGCTGAAAGCGAAGGAGAGCGATAAAGAGAAAGAAAAGAATATTAAATCGCGAGAGAATGAGAAAATAACCCCGCCAAAGGGAGAGGAGGGGAGAGGCCGCCTGCTACGGCGTGGGTGGGGTCGACAAGAATAGAGTACATTATGCAGTTCATTTAGTTAACAAGGGAAATAATGAGGGAGCGTGCGGCGTGAATGCCAAGAGAAGAGGCACAGAAAGCCCATTGAGCGCCCGGCGCCGCCATCACATGGCCCGGCCGCTATTTAAGGCGGGCGGGCGCCGTTCAGCACCACTCGGGCTGGCCAGCGGCGCTGCGCGGGGG
>VXAV01006251.1:0-11888 GCA_013399715.1 Alectura lathami
TTTTTTTTTTTTGCCTTGCTGTTTGATGAGGAATATTGCTGGAGTCAGCTGAAGGAGGGAGGGAAGGAGGCTTTGATCATGCTTTCGTGGAGCAAGAAAAACTGCTTTGAATTCTGGCACAAACCAAATCCCAAGAGGGCCTGTGTGCATGATGTTCACGCTGGTGTAGGGGCCCCAGTTCAGAAACTGGGAACTCTGGAGGTGTCCAGAGGCAGCGCCTAGCCCCTCTTCACATCCCACAGCTAAAATAGCTATGCACAGGTGATGGAGCACTGCTGTCCTCACAGCTCTCCTGCCGACAACCTGAATACTTAAAGGTAGTGTAAATCGGAGTAGTAAATCGGTAGTGTAAACCAAATCGGAGCTGACCCCAGCAGAGGAACTCAGGGCACCAGGATCTTCCAGAGGACAACCTGCATGGACCTGTCTTAAGATAAAAAGAAATGCTGTCAGCCAGTGTACCAAGGTTAGCACAGAGGAACCCGAGGTCAAACTGTGAATGTCATCTGCTGTGGTAGGCTTCCTCCAGCGTGGTTTCTAGGGTTCTGTGGTAAAACCACGGTCCTCTTTGAGGCACGGGGCAGATCCATGGCAGGAGCTGATAGACCAAGCTTTACTACTGACCATGTCCAGAATAGTGGTGGGATCAGCAAATGGCTAAAAAGAGTGTGTTTTCTGTATTGGTGTGAGTCACAAATAGGTTTCGCCCAGGAAAAATTGCCATTGAGGTGTTTAAACAATGTCATTAGATCTGTCAGAGTACAGGAAAAACCTTTATCCGGAGCCATAAGAATGCAGTAAGAAAAATGTGTGTGGCTTTTGCTAGTTTTGAACTATAATTAGAAGCAAGAGTGTTTGTTTAGATGATGATAATTGGAATAGCATGAAAAACTTCCAAAAATAAGCATTTTTTTTTTTTTTTTTAAGGAAACTGTTCCTCTGAAGGAAATTGCTCTTCAAGGAGTGGCACTAATTTTCAATTACTTTTTCATTCCCTGCTTCTTTTTTAAGCAAAATGTTTGAGAAGCAGAACTTCTTTTAAAGACTTTGAAGTGCACTCTGTTGTGTACAGATTTTTCCTCTTTTGGCACTGAAAAGCTTGTGAGAATGGAGAAAACTTAGTTTTGCCTTGTGATAATAAGATCTCCTCCACCTGCCCAAGTTTTCTTTCTGTTTCTGAACTGGACAAAGATTAAATGAGAGGAAAAATCATAGAATCATAGCATGGTTTGGGTTGGAAGGGACCTTAAAGATCATCCAGTTCCAACCATCTGCCATGGGCAGGGACACCTCCCACCAGACCAGGCTGCTCAGAGCCCCATCCAGCCTGGCCTTGAACACTGCCAGGGAGAGGACATCCACAACCTCGCTGGGCAACCTGTGCCAGTGGCTCACCACCCTCACAGGAAAGAATTTCCTCCTAATACCTAGCCTAAATCTCCCTACTTCCAGTTTATGGCCATTACCCCTTGTCCTATCGCTACACGCCCTTCTAAAGAGTCCCTCCCCAGCTCTCCTGTAGGCCCCCTTCAGGTACTGGAAGGCCGCTAATTATCACAAACTCTGCGTGAGAGACCAGAATCTTCCCCAGAAATTTCCCTGAAACTACAGTAATTGAAAAAACTACCAGACCTCCTTAGTTTTCTTAGCAGTTTCAGCGTTGTATTTTCCCTGAGCCATCTTGGAAGATTTTCTCAGACAGGTAATGGAGACAAACCAAGTTAAATTTATTCCCAGCACCTGTACAACATGGCAAAGAGCCGTACATTCCTTGATAGGCGGCAGAGATAATTGCTATGGCATCCTTTCTTTTCCCTGCAAGCCTGCCCTAGCACAGCAGCTTTCATCATGAAAATACATTTCTCTCCCTCTGTGCAGCTCCACGCACGCACCACATGGGTCCTCCAGCGTCCGAGTCGGCTGGGCTGAGCCACGAAATTCTCTTCCTCACCTTCCCCCAGCGCCCTTTTTATGCAGCTATTCCAAGCTCCTGCGTGCAGGCTGTGGTTCCAAGGAGTGAGAAGAAGCGCGTACACCCGAGGGAGCCCAAGGAGCACAGCCCTGGGGATGCTCTGCTCAGCCCAAGCTAGCACTACCCCTCTCTCCATATTCAGCTCTTCCACCAGCAAGATGCTTCATTTCCATGATCTGCTCAGGCTGCCAGGGGTCTGCCGCGTCCCCAGGCTGCCCCAGGGTCCTGCACCCCAAAGCCCTTGGCTTTGCACTTGGCTGCTGGCTCTGTTCTCCTTTTATCTTCCCTTCATCATGCACAGTTCTCATTGGTAGCCAGACAGCACTTCCAACCTGACAATTAACGGCTGCAATTAAGAGTTGCAGAGGTAGGTGTTTCCCCTGCAGAGGGATCTGATGTTTTCCATGCTGAACATGAGATAGATTCCCACTGAGGGAGCTAATTTGTGCTGCTAAATCAATGCAGCTGAACATTGTCCCTGTTGTAATCTGGCTAGCTAAATTTGGGGTGGAAGTCTAAAACGTTGCAGGGTATGAAAAACTCAGCTTTTTTACCTATTTATTGACCTCCCAAATTCCTGTCAGGAGTGAAAGAACAGGAATTTTGGTGATAGGAGCATTGTCTCTGCTCCTCAAAGCTGTTAAGCAGTTCAGAAAATCTGGTGAACAGAACTGGAAACCAGTTGATATCCAGTAAAGGATTTTTTAAAGTAAGTATTGTCAGATGAAGGGTAAGGATATTAGGGTTCTCCACAGAATGCAGCCGTAGAAGTAACGGTACTAAGTAGAGAGTGCATTAAAATGTTTCTGTTGAGCTCTAATGTCTTTTAGAGAATGATGAAACGTTAGAAGCTGGGAATTAATGGGAAAATACGGTCTGGACCACGATGGAAAAAAAAAAAAAAATCGGCAAAAATCAAAACAAATTGCCAATTACCCGGCGTGTTTTCACTAATTTTTAACTCCTGAATTCAGAAATGCTACCGGTGTTCAATAATGGCATTTTTTTCCTTGTGCAGTGAGTGCTAGTATGAAATTAAGGGTGGAAATATTTATTTTACAAATACAACTGTGTCTCAGCATCTGCGGTGAAAAATACATTGAGATACTGCTCTGCTTGTTGCTAAAAGTGATCTAATGTCATAAGTGAAACAAGAAAAGCCTCTAACAATGTCTGCCTGGTGATGAGAAATGATTAATCTAATACCTGCTGGAGCAGCTTCGAAGGCGTCCCCAGGACAGCTGAATGGATTGTACGCTATGCAGGGATGTAGCAGCGTGCAAATAAAACAATGAAGAAACAAGGAACTGTTACTGATGGAGATTATTTCTCCCCTTACTTGATCGTAACAGTTCTGTATCTCTGTAGAAATGAATTCTCGTTTGTAATGTGATGTCTGGGAGTTGTATTTATTCTGTTTACTGGTATCAGGAACTTATTATTTTACATAAATTATTCATGTGAATTAGGCATGCTTGTGATGTTCACATTATTTGGAGGGATGGGTAGTAGGAAGCCACCATAGTACCCTTATTTTTCTTTTCTTTGGAGAAAGTGATTGGAAATCATGGAGCATGAGAAAATCCCAGCATTAATGCCATCACCTCATGCACCCTGCACTCCACAAAATGCCCCTGGCCAGAGAGCAGTGAGGGTGCTGGGGCATCTCCACCACGCATGGCACAGCCCAGTGCAGAGCCTCCCTGCACCAGCGCTGGTGGAGCTCTGTGGTGCTTGGCAGTAGCAAAATTCGTCGTGTTTGGCAGTAGCAAAATTCTTGTCCAAGTCAAAAATACGACGCACGTCGCTTCTTCCCCAGATGCAGCAGCTTTTCCCAGTGAAAACTCACACTTCATGAAGAGCTGCAGAACTTTTCCTTGGTCCTCTCTTAGTTCCTCAGAGAATTACTGATTTGTTGCTCTCATGTCTTCCCAACAGCAGCCCTTGTTTTTCTCCCTGATCCCTCTAATATTTCTTGCCTACTTCTGCCTTTCTTTTTTGTTCATATTTAATGAGAAGATTTAGAAACTGGGGTCTGGCCAGAGTGTGGATGCTTTGTGTGCAGGCAACGTTTCTCCTCAGCCCTAGCGAAGAACAAAGTTAATCCCACAGCCTTTAAACGTGGAGGATTCTGTGCAGACACAGCATTTAGGTGAAGATTTAACACCTTGCTGGAGTATCCGTTCTTCTTCAGCCATGAAACAAGGGCTGGAGGCTAATGCTCTGTGCTCAGCTGGAGATGGGAACAGATCAGCATAACAGTCCCCTCTGGTTGTGAGTTTGTAACTGGCAAGTACAACTGCTTCATTCAGTGGTCTCCACTGGCAAACCCCAGGCAGAGGCAGCCCGTAAGGTGGGTGATAAACCTCTGGGGTTGTTCATCTAGCACCTGCCTGACCTGTGGTTCACTCACCAGGGGCACAAGTTGGGCGCTTGGCCTCGGCTCTGTGGTTTGCTGCGAACCAATTTGCCTCTGCTTCCCTCTGCAGTAGGTATTTGCCTAAAAAGCCTATTTCTGTCTTAATGGGACTGAGTTTTGATTAAAATACTATTGAAGCGCAGAACTGATCACAGGAGATGGCTTTGGCAGCGGTGCTGCGGAGACGGTTCCATGCAGCTCTGCTGCTGCGCCTTTCGCTCTACATGCTTTTTCTTTCCCAGGACTGTTGTTTCTGCACAAGCTGTCCCCGAGGCTGTTGCTGTATTGTTCCTTTTTTTGCTAGTGGTAATTCCAAAGACCTGTCTGACGTGCACTTTTTTAGAGTATTCTTGGAGTTTCTGGGGTGTTTTTCTGTCCACCTGAGCCATGTGTCTGTCCCATCGCAGCTGGACCTTCATTAATCATTCCTCAATGGTGATGAACTCAGCAAGCTACAAAATGCTGTTGCTGGGCAGCCGGCCTTGCTATCGCATTCAGAGCAAAGCTAGAAAATCCTCTGGTGCTTTTATCTCCAGCTGGTGGATGTGTTTTCTGTACCGCATCCAAATCTCACACCTGCACAGCAGTGTGGTAAACACAACAGCCCTTTCCACCCTGGTTTGGGTGAAGAGCAGAGAGAGCCTGCAGTGGGGCTCTGATGGCTTTGTTACAGAAAGAAAGCAGTGCCCCGTGAGCACCCCAGACTGCAGCACCAAGGGCTGGCTGTGAAGTCTTAGCTGTCACTAAGAGAGTGGCTCCATCCTCCTCCAGAAGCCTGGTAAGCTGGCCGGGTGTTTTGTCACCTGATGAGGTAGGAATTGAGTGCCCAGACAAAATCACCTTGTGGAAGTTCGCTCTAAGATGAGGAGACTAGGGTGGTGAATGTGAGTCGTAACTTCATTCATAGGAAAATACTGAACAGAGATGGTGTGATTTCTGCCTACAATGTTAGCAAGAATGAGATAAACTACATCGGATACCCACACTGTTCGAATTTGTTGTCAACAGGAAAAGATAGCCAAAGGCTTGCAAGGATGAGTCAAGGTCTGGAAAACCTGCCTGAGTGTGACAAACAGAAGGGTTCCATCTTTCAGTTTATTAAAGTGGAGTGCTGGACTTTTGGCTAGAACCACTAAGGAATTAGGTACACTGTAGCTGTGCCCTGCGGTGTGCACATCAGAAGTGTTGGATATCGAATAGGAATCCAGAGCCCTGTGGGCCAAGGCTTGGGTGGCTCCGGCATCCAAAGCAGCAGTGTTGTTAGCAGCCTGGGTTGGTATTTTAGGACTGAAATGTAGGATATGTGCTCCTGTATTACACCCAGAGGCATGTCCAACACCCATTCTTCCTTGTCTGTTGCCTTGGTAGACCCTAATTCTTTGGTTGGCTTTGAAAAGGAGGAAATTCATGTCAGGAAGAAATAGCAAGGTAAGGAGAGCTCATGGTGTGGGAGGTCAGGCTGGCCTGCATGGATGTGCTTCTCATACTCCAAATCCCAATAATTCCCTGCTCACAGGTTGCAATCTGCTGCCAAGTACCATCACACCACACATCATGAGGGATTAGCTCCAGATCCCCGATATAAAAGTTAAGGACAAATGGAAGTCAGAAATGCTGTCTCAGTCTTACAGCTCCACTGCGGACGGCTGAGCAATGCCCTCCTTCTGAGAGGTAATTTGCTTCCACGGATTGTCTCTGTCTCTGGAGAAAGAAATTGCACCAAAGGGACATAATGGAAACTGCAGTGGAAACGTATTTCTTTCCTGTTTTCTGAATTTCTCTGATTTAAGTGCACTTACTGAAAGAAATGTCAGCAACGAGAGCAGAGCTGTCCTCCAGTGCATGTACTAAGAAAAACCTGTCAGGACACTTCTAAGAAACTATAACTATTCAATCAACAACAGCTTTGGGCCAGAATCAGGCCTGATGAGATCAACTCTGTAATAAATCTGATTGAGAACAGCCCTTGAGAGAGGTGCTGGACCCTCATCCAGCTCATGCCTACTCTGAGGGTTACACTCACATTCCTGGAAACATCAGTGACAGCAGCAAGGTGTGCTAGGGATGCATCTCGTCTGCCTTTGCTAACCTCTGCAGCAGAGCACATGCTTCTGTGAATCTCCGAGCCACGCACATTCTCTGAATCACAGCCCCATCCCTCCCGCACTGCTCCAGGAAAGGAGCTCAAGAAATAATTAACTTTACCACTTCCTGTAAAATCACTTGTTTTTCTGGGTCCTGGAAGGCAGGAGCTGGCAGCATTGTGTGTGTTCGTGACAGCTCAGATCTTTTGCCTCCTTCTGCTGTTTTTGCAAATGGAGGGCAGGATTGCCTTGTCTGATTGTCACAGGCAGAGACATGCAAGTAATTGTTTTCTTGATTTGGCCAGTGATCCAGAAAAAAAATAATTGTTTGAGGTTGACCTGAAACCTGAACTTTACAGAATTTTTGTAAAGTGAAACAGATCATGTTGGGTTAATATGTCGGGTGAAACACTTCCTCTGATAAGAGGTGGATTGTTTTGTTTTGGGGGAGTTGTTTTTAATCTGAAGGGGGGGGGGGGGAGTTTTACTCCCTAGCTGCTCACCTTACCTGCATTGGAAATTCCGTGAACTTGTGGGTCAAAGAGACCTATAGGCTGGATGGATGCAACCCACACAGGGCTATGGGGCAGGACTGCCAGGACCTTATTCTGCTGACCTTGTCCAGCATGCTGAGCCCTTGGCCATGTGAGGCAGTGTCCCTCCCGGTGCACAGGCATGTGTCAAAGTGATGGGGACCCTAGCAGGTTTCATCTGCCCGAACATTGATGCAGAGTAGAGATGTCTCTATTTGAGTAATCATCTGGAGTCCCATTATGGTCAGCAGTGAGAAATCATCTCTGCCAGAAAACCATCAGTCTTGCTTTCAGGGAGATATCTAAGTAGGCAAAAGCAGTGACTTGCATGCTGAAATCTGTATTTTTTCTCTAACTTGGTTGCACGTGCCTAGACTGTGGAAGTACAAATTTGGGCTGATAAATCTCTCCTTCCCCCGTTCCTTCCCTCGTTTCCAGCTTTACCCCTGAAACACCACTGAAGCACTAGGCAGACGACTAGGAGAGCACTGGTGGGCACTGCAGCTGGGGGTAGGTGCAAGGGAGGCATTCACCCACTCACATGCCGGGGTGCTGTGCTCCTGAGCACAGACACCACCTTCTCCACCTCCAGTGTCAACGTTACACTCACACCAGCTTTATATCTGTATCTCCCCAGGACTCCAGCATTCTCATTCAGAAAAGGCTGCAGATTTTTTTCCCAGGTAGTAAAATTCACCAGTTTCAGCTTTGTTTTACAGTTTTTTCCCTGCAATGAGATATGGCCAACATGGTCATTCACAGCTCTGTGCCCTCCTCACCAAACGCTCTGGCATTTTGGAAGCTGCTGTACAAGAGAGCTGTCTCCCAGTCTGCTGGGAAAACAACTTTCCCAGAGTCTCCTTTAAGAACTGAGTATGGAAAAGGAGACAAGGACAAAGCAATTAGCACGTCTGGAGACCCCTGGAGAGGAAAACTGATTTGGGAAGGCAGATGCTCCTGGTGGCCATCTGTGCAGGCCACAAACTCACCCTCCCATTGGCTGCACTTCGGTCTGCACTGTGCAAAGGATTGGGTTCGTACTGTGCAATGAAGACAGCTACTGGGGACTCTCTTCCCTAGGCTTGGACCTCTCCTTCCTGCTCAGGATGCCCAGCTGCACGCAAGAGAGAGGCAGCGATGCTCTGAGCAGTGCCAGTGTTGATGCCCGTCGCTCCCACAGTGCACTCACATCTCTACCTGCTCTTTGCCTGCAGGAGTCTCCACCAATGACTCAGTTTTCCAGTGTGGTAACAGGACAGGTCTCCTTTAGTTCTCAGCACCAACTACTGCAGATTGCATCACAAAAGGACTTTGCACTTGAAAGGAAATAAAAGGAATCCAGACTAATTTGCTGACTAAATATTTACTAAAATAGAGTGTAGCAATAAAAGTTAAAAGCTCCCCGAAATTAGGATGCAAATTGAAGAAATAGAAAATGCAAAGGGAGAGGCTGGTGGAAGCTTTAACTCTATCCTAGCTTATGAAGAGACACAGATTTTTCATAGAATCAGAGAATTTTCTTCAAGGCTAAAGCAGACATGAAACTGAAAATTTCAGAAAATTAGAAACTCAGAGATAAATCTGTTTTGGGTAAAGTCAAAATTTGTTTGATAACCCCCAAATATTTCGATTTAAAATTGGAACAGCCTTTTTTTTTTTTTTTTTTTTTTTGCAATTAACATAAAACTATAAAAAGCACAATTATTGGAAACTGAAGAATATAACATTGCCCAAGTGTCTTAATAAATGCACAAGCTGCAAAACAAATGTGTTTTTGAAAAACGTCTTTTTGTTGACGCATTTACATTTTCACTGAATAAAAGTATTCCTGCAAAATTTCAGCCAATTCCCTCTCTAATATTCTGCCTTCTTAATGCAACCATTTAATACTGATTTAAAGTCTGTGAAATGAAGGATGAAGAGCTGATATTTCTCTGTAACCTTTTATTTTTTCGATTCTGATTTCAGTCCATTTGATCCATAACATCCAGATTTCAGCAGCATAAGGGATTTTTTACATTTATTTTCATAATTTAATGTTTGTTTTAGAAAAAGGAGGGGAGGGAAAGCTGCCAGGGCTTAATCATGCAGCAATCTTGAATCTTACCACGACTGGGGGAGGAAAGGAAGGTTTGGCATCTTTGCTGCAGTGCTAATTTACATTGAGGAGGATCTTTACCCTTTGCAGCTAAAAAAGATGAAGTGCTAACTTCCAAAGTGACATTTTGGAATTTGTGTGGAGGTTCTCACGCTGCCAGGGCTGCATTTACCGCTCTGCCTGTTTCTTTTATTAAGCTGAGGATGCCAAATTTGTCCAGAGGGACAAATGCTGGGGGTTTAGCTCAGGAAGGGGAGCTTATCCCTGCATGTCAGTTGATACGGTAGCAAAAGTCCCCACTCTGGAAGCCTGGGAAGTGGAGGACATGGCCACCAATGCACACATTCCTCTGCACTGTTGTGCAAAGCTGGGTACCTCTGTCCCCCACCAAAGGGTGCTTCTCACCCTTCTGAGCCCAAAGCAGCAGAGACAACAAGCTGTGCTTAACGTCTGCAGCTGGGGCTGCTCCACATCTCCACCCCTGTGTTGGGACTTTGTGCGTGTGACAGTGAGGGGAGCACTCTCCCTTCTGCACCTCTGCTGCTGCAGCTCAACTCTTCCTGGCAGTCTCCTTGGAAATAGAGAAGGCTGAAGGACGGAAGCTTTAATAGTCCAGGTGGTTTCTTTCCAGTTACAATTCAGTGAGCATTTCTTTTCATTAAATGTTAATGAGGAGCCTGAGTAATGGCTATCTGTGCGATGCCAGTGTGGTGAGGCACTTGCAGCTCCCTGCTCCTGCCACTCCAAGCCCTCTGCTCCGTGAGTTTGTGCACTGTGCTCAGCACCCGAGTTGGAGAGGCTCGCGTGGAATAGAGTGAGAAATCTCCCCCACAGCAACCAGGGCACAGAGCTCATTTCTCCTTTGTGCTCATAAATGGGTGCAGAAAGCTCCTCTAATTCTACCTATTGATGTGTTACAGGCTTGGTCCTGGGCAGAAAAGGAGCTCAATGTTGTGTTTTGTATGTAGTCTGGTAGCCTTCGAAGGAGGGCTTTGGTCCTTTTTAGAAAGAATGATGGAGGAGAAAAGGGCCAAGCATGCTGGGGCATCTGTACTCTCATTCCACTCCCTCCCTTGGTGTCCCTCAGCCAAACTGGATCTGAATATGACACACGTTACTTTGAGGCCAGGGATTGGATGGACATTTTCCTTCCCTCTGTTGGAAGGGATTGGCCACAGGAAGGATGTCATGGGGAACAGGTTGCACATGAGGAGGAATCACATTTTCCCTCCAATGCTTTTTTGAATTTATGGGGAAAAAAAAATCTCAAACTGAGAGACAGTTACACAGGACTTCTCAAGCTCTTTAAAAAGCTCCTGTCTACCATATGCTTCATTTCCAAGCCTGGCCACCAGGGACTGGTGGGAAGTCTCGGCAGATGATATAGCCTGCGTCTTTCATGCATGGCTGATTGAGGCTGTCCCAGCCATTTGCAAAGGCCAGCCTGGAGGAATTATTTTCCTGTTCTCCTCATCAGTACATCCTATTGCTTGTGGCTGGGCATTTGGCCTCACGTGGGAAGAAAAAAAAAAAAAAAGAAAAGGCAAAACAAGGCAAAACCCTCTTGGATCCTCCTCAGCTCTGCTCAGTTCTTCAGTGGCTAATATCCCTGCTAAAGAGATGTGACCAGGAAACCTGCTGGAGACCTGGAGGGACCGAAAGGTGACCTAAGCGTGGAGAAGTGCTCAGGAAGGCAAGGCGAGGAAGGAAAATCTCTGATAGTTCTTTGCACTAGAATATGGAGACATTCCTTCACGGGGACATTTGGGTGGTAGAAGAGACAACTCAGAGCAGGGGCCTCAGGTTGAAGTGTCAGTGAAGGGGATTTCAGAATGGATTGGTTAAGTGAATAGTGACAGGACCAGATGGTATTCATACCTGTAAAGCAGCTCAGATACGAAATTGCTGCGCTGCTCACTGTGGCTTGTAACCTATCGCTTAAATTAGCCCCAGTGCCGAAGGAACAGGAGGCGGCAAATGAGATGCCAAGCTTTGAAACGAACTCCAGGGGAAATGTGGGGAAGCACAGAGCAGAAAGTCTGCCTTCTGCACTGGGAAAGTTGGTAGAAGCTATAAATTAGTAGTCATGGATGTACAGTGGGAAGAAACGCTTCAGCCATTCCTCAGAGCTCTTTGAAGCTGAAGAAGGGTGATCCACCCAGGTGTGCTGCACACGGAATTCCCAAATGCGCCTTACATGCTCCCCCATTAGAAGATCCTCAAGATCCGGCTGCCTTGGTGTAAGTGGGAGCATATCAGAGGTTAAAGGAGAGGAATGAAGAGCAAGGATAAATGAAACTGGCTTGCCAGGAGAGCTCCCCAAAGGTCTGTGCTGAGATTTGGACTGTATGATGTTCCTAAACTACCTGAAAAGGAAGGAAACCGAAAGGAGACAGCATTTGCATAGAATGTGCTGTTACTCAGAACAGCCAGGTCTGAAACAGTGAAGAAATGAAGCCGTGTTTGGCCACACAGAAGGGCTGAGAGCTACACAGCGTTGATAAAGAGCACGTGGGGAAATCAATCCTTTCTACGTTAGTACAATGGCAGGCTGTAAATAAACTCTTGCTGGTCAGGGAGAAGGGCTTGACATCGCTCTGAAGGCATTAGAACACTGATCAGCAAGAGGTGAAGGGCCCATGGTGAGTGTAAGGAATAAAGACCTGAACAGCACAAAGAGAAACACCCGGGGAACATCTGCACCCTGAATGCTGTGTGCTTTTCTGGTTGTCTCCTTTCAAGAAGTCTGTAGTAGAATGAATATATATATATATATTAAAAA
>VXAV01006251.1:18261-71442 GCA_013399715.1 Alectura lathami
TTTTTTTTTCATTAAAAATATATAAGATCCAAGTGGTTGTATTTTTTTTTAATTCCTTGCTTTCCCTCTCCCCATGCCTGGGCTTTAGGCATTTTCACAGCTGGTGGAAGGGGGCGGGGGGCCATTAGCTGCACCAGCAACCACGACAGGCNTGTTGTGGCTAGAACGGAAAGCACCTTTGAACATTATCTCAAGCATCGTCTCTGTTCCGTAGCAATAACTAACTGGCTCGTCCTTAATGGCTGCGTTCTTGTTAAGAGCAAGCTTCGTTTGTGAGCTGTGTGCAGCCACTTAACATGCAATCTGCATCTTGCTGACTGTGAGCCAGTGTCTCTTTGATCCCACAGTGCCATAGATAGCGCTGATAGCTGAGAACCTGCGCGGTTCCCTCCTGTAGGGTCTCAGACCTGCTTTTGTCCTCTGCCAGGCACTCACCGGTGGTGGGCAACGGGATCATCTCCCTGCACCCTGCAGCATGCATCCTCTCTATTTTTTTTTTTTTTCCCCCCCCATACTTGAAGCTCTCTGGGGAAGGAGCTGTCTTCTGTTTCATTTGATCAGACCCCAGTAGAGTGGGATCTCGGACCATGATTGGAACGCTTGCATGTTCTGTGAATACAAATGTAATTAATTAATGAAAATAACCAGTGGGAAGACAGAGCTGGTTGCTAGAGGGACTGATTCAGTGCAACAATATTTCTTTTATTCATTCCAAGCTCTTCCGTGCAGGAAGCTGCTCTGTAGCTGGCATGGATGTCCAGAAGTGCTTCCACCTAGCCTCAGTATTAACCTCTTCAGTGCTGGGCTAGCAGATCAAGTCAGATCCTAGCTGCCTGCCTGGTGGGTGTGTCTTGAGCAGAGACCCTCAGCGCCTCTGGAAAGAGGCTGCAGGAGGCTGAAGGGCCCGATTGGCCTCTCTGGGCTCTCAGGAGAGGGCCACATGGCTCCTCATCAATCAGCCATCATGCAGGGAAAATTTAGTGTCTTCTAGCAGGCTTCTTCTACTGTATTCTGAAGCTGCTGCCTTTTAATTAGAGGATAGCTAAGTGCTACCTTGTGATCCACGAGGCTATGCATATTTAATAACAGCAGCTCCCATCTGCTGTTGCCTAGTGCTGTGTTTTAGGAAGTTCAGACTGGAAAGTCCCCTTTGATGTTTCCTCACGCCCGCAGCTTTTTGAAAGAGGGAAAGCACAGCAACTCTGGCAGCCACGGATGCTTCAGCCACTCCAAAAACTGGGGGAAGCCATGTTGTGCAGGGACAGCCCTCACCGGATTGTGCGAGGCATTGATCTGGCTGCTTTGTTGGTGGGGAGCAGACAGCATCTCAAGCTGTGCGTGCTGTGGCTGAGGAGCAGGACAGATTTGGAGAGGGCATGGGAAGGCAGGACATTGCTGCTGCCTCACCTTACCCAAACATAGTCTGCTAATATTATTATTTTATTATGATGATTATTATTATTTTGTGCAGCTGTGGAGACAGATTAACACAAGCCTGTTTCAGGAAAAGCTGGTCCAGTTCCTCAAATCACTGATGCTTCAAATACTGTCATCAGCTGTACTATAACTTTGGGTGACACAGAAGCAGCAGAAGGTTGCACAAAAAAAGTGTGAAAGCTCTTCCACCAGTTGTTGAGTGCAGCTGGAAGGACAGAATACTTATGGCCATCATTAAGGCTTGTAAAACCAAGCGTGTCTGCAGTCCTGCTCATGTTCCAGCCCTTGGTAACAATGCTTGAGGTATTGTTCTCACAGTATTTACTACTTGCTCTTCTATTCTGTGTTCTCCGTGTAGCTCACTAGATATTTCCATATCTATCTTCTCCATTTCCTGATCCTCCCTGAGGCATTTTGCAATTTTAAATTACAGTGCTGTGCCACTTTCTCCCTTTCCAACTCAGTGCATTTAGGTGTCACCGAACTGCTCTCAGTATCTCTATTTTTCCTCCTGGGATGTCGAGAAAGGGCTCTGCAATGCTCAGGTAAAATCCCAGTGTGGGCAGCTGTCCATAGAGAAGCAAATCTTTCTGCTTGCATATGAAACCATGCTTTAGAGCAAGGTGGGACTGAGGGAGGAAGCAGCTCAGCAAGAACAAACCTGACTGCACTGATTTTCATTATCTGACAGGAAGAAAATGTTAAAAAAAAAAAAAAAAAAAGCTGGAAAGGAGGAGGCATCAGACTCAGCCTTTCTGTAATGTGGTGTTAGTAACACAGGCAAAGCAAGAGGCTCCATGTCCCAGTGGTGCCACACCAGTGTCCTGTTCCAGCAGAGACAGGTGGCCCTGGATCTGCTCTAAGTGGGACACTGGGATCATTCCAGGTGACACAAGGACAGCTGGCACAGACACTTGCTCTGTGAGCCTCCCTGTCTGGCAGGGGACGGAGCAGGCACTGGTCGGAGCTGACATAACCTGGAGCAGCCCTACGGATGTGTTTGTGGCTCTGGGAAGCAGCCAGTGGCTACCCATCCCACTGCAGCTGTGCTGCTTGCATCGTCGTTGCCCCCACCCGCTGTTGCCTTCAAATCAGGAGAGCAGCATCTGCAAGTCAGTGGTTATTCAGAGAGAGGTAAGCGTGGACATTCTGTTTGCTGCTGGGATGTTTCCCAGGCGAGGGGTTGCTCCAGAGGGGAGCTTCTCCATCATCTCCAAGCTGTTGGCCAGGTGGATTCTGCAGCTCGGGACTATGCTCACATCGTTCCTCTGCAGAGAGCTTTAGCTGGGCATCCCTACCCCAAGGAGCCCAGGGGTACCAGCAGCTCAGAAGAACCAGATGCCTAATTGCTGTGGCTCTGTCCATTTGGAAGTACAAGCATAAGCATCTCTGCAGGTAGCCAAAGGAGGGTGCCTGCAGGCTTTATTTTCAGGAACAGAAGCAGATTTTGGATGAGATGGAGACAGCCAAGAGGCTGATCAGGGAATTCAGTAAATAAAATATTTTTGCCAGTCTTGTTTGTTTGTTTATTTTTGTCAAAAGTGAAATGCCTTACTGGAAAGTCTCCATCAAACCTGAACTGGGAAGACTGCCAATATCTGGGATGGGATCTCAGGTCAAAACCAATGTGCTGGGGAGCCAGTCTAAAAGGCAAGTATCCTGTACAGAGGATTTGCCATGTAGACGGGACTCAGTGCTCTAGTCCCTTCTGCGGGATTAGAAATTAGGTCTCTTGGGTCTTATGTCAATGCCCCAAGCACCGGGCAAAAAGTTGTTGTGGATCTGTCACTCACTCTTTGAAAGTTTGCTCCTGGACCAAAGAAACTGCTTTGCCATGAATATTTTATTGAAGCCGACGTGCTGTTTGGAAAGATGTTGGCTTTCTCTACAAAACAAATAAATATACACTGCATACAAACAGATTCAGTACAGAATTCCTGTCTGTCCCCACTTCTGGCACGCCACTACTGCCCTCCTGAGTCCTTAGCTCTTGGGGCGAATCCCAAGAAATAGGAGCCTGAAACCAAGCTGGGCTTTGTCTAGATTCATGCCATGACCTATTCTTCCTTTCCAACGTAGACAAAGGGCCCTTTCACCCCCTAATTACACCAAGCTTTCACCTGCAAAAAAAGATGAGGTAGGAAGAAGAAGGATTATTCCTTTACATTGCCTGCCCATCTGGCCATAAATGCTGGTGCTGGTATCAGGGATGGGTGGCAGGAGGTACCCAGGGGTGCTACCAGCACCGAAGTGCACCTCGTGGCTGCACCATTCTCCCAGGTGCCAGGAGGCTTCACTCCTGCTCAGCCCACTCTGTGCAGGAATTCAGTTAATATTTCAATAACAAATCTCCTAAACTTGGGCTCCCCATGGGGCTGGCATTGATCACTTATCCTCAGAGCTTCGCTCTTTCTTCCTTCAAATCTTCCCTAGGCTGGAGAGAGGCTGCTTGTTGATATTCAGAGGCAAACACTGCAGTCTTTCAAATGCTGCCAGGCTTTATGAAGAGCTGTTAATAAAATGGATTTACCCAGCAGCAGAAGCAAACCATAGTGAAAAAAAAAAGGGGCTGGAAGGAGGAAGAAGGGGCATTTCCTGGCAAGCATGGGATTTCCCCTACACTGCCCCCTAGACCTTGGCCTGGGATTGTTCAGCAACCAGAATCTCGAGGCCAGGTTTTTTGATTTTGCAGTGAGCAAAGAGATTATTTTCAAGTGTGCTGTGAGAGGGTCTTGACCTGAAGAATTTGGACTGAGCCATCACCAAACATTCAAGATCTGTAGTCCCTTGGGCACCTTTTAGTTAGCAGATGATGTCTGCAGAGCAAGTTTGCACAGATGCTGCAGCTAGGGCAGAGGATCAGGCACTTTAACCATGCCCTCAGCTCTGAGTACTGGAGTGGGTGACTCAGTAGTGCTACGGTATCCTTTATTTCCTGCACGAACTATTGCAGAAAGAATATCACATCTATGGATGCACCCTAGGACCCTTGTACCACAGAGAAATCTTCATGGCAGCTTGGTCACAGTGTACACTCTTTTCCAAATGTATTTTCTTCAATATTTGGGAAAATCCCAGACTTTTAAGAGGCTTTGGGGAATTTTCATTCTACCTTTTGAATTAAACACACATTTATTCTTAAATATGAAAAGATATTGTCACTAATGTGTTGGACAGCATCCTAGCAGCACGAGCCTCCGGCATTCCTGCTCCCAGCCAGTTCAACCTGTTCTGCAGCCAGGCTGTCTCACCCCAGCCAGATTGCACCTTGGTCACGAATTTCCATTGCTGAGCAGTTACAGTTTGAATTTCACATTCCAGATCTACCAACTTGGAAGAACATGTCAAAGATAAATCAGGCATTCCAGTAATGACTTAAAGCAAGGCATTTCCTAGGTGTTGACAGCAAGGAGGAGGAAGGAGGTATACTTGGCTCTCAGCAGCTGGAAGAAATATCCAAATTCAGCATCTTCCTGCACTGCAAGAAGGGCTGTAGCTTCCCCCTCACTGAGCTCTCTGGTCACAGTGTTGCTCAGCGTCTGCGTGGGGAGTGCAGGGGTGACCAGATTGATGGGCTGAGGTGCAGTTTCCAGAAAGGCCATGAGATGCTCACACCTCCCTGGGATGTAACTGCTCCTTCTAGGGACCGATGAAGCGGTATCTTCTCCCTTTGAGACTTCTCTTACTAGCTTGATGTGCACCTGCAGACCTGCCATGGGTGCCATCTGTTCCTCTTAAATTCTAGGGCTGGATGGGTTAGGTGGGTGACACACGCTTTCTCCAGGAGAGAAAATAAAAGAACAATTGCCCTCCTGTTCCATACCGCACCCTGAGAGATGCCAGCCTGTAGGACTGCCTTTGTACGGGAGGCTGAAATACAATGACGTCCTACGAACAGGAGAGGCCAGGGAAGTGTGAGTCAGGAAAGCCCCGTGCTGTGTGCTGCAATTGGATCCTTTCACCACCAGCCCGTGTATCCTTTGCTCTCCTTGACATTGGTATCATGGTGCAGACATTGCAGGGCACTTGCATGACAGTTGCTGTGTCTGGGGAGCAAGTTACCTGATTTCTCAATTTGGAAGATCTTCTGGGATTTGGTGGTGAATGCCCATTGCTTACTTCAGGTCTATGAAGGACATAGCAAATAAGCCGATGTTGGGCTGGGATATTTACGGACGTACGGCACGACAACATAAAGATGCCACAAAACACAGGGTGACTCATCTTGCTTCATAAATGACTTTCAGCATCCTCAAAGGTCTCTGTTGCTTGTCTTCACTTCTGGAAGAGCTGGGGTTGCTTACATCAGTGTAAAACTCTCAAGAAGAGTCATGAGGAAGATGAGGCATTTTCAGCCTTCCAAAAGACAAACCCCTGTGGCTAGCCCCTGTTTGCCTGCCTCCTGTGTCTCACAGCAGCTTGGAGGTGCCTTGACATCCCAGCCATGCCATTTTGGAAGGGCTGGGAGGCATTAGCTACCACAGGAGAGGAAAAAGAACTTTCTGAGTGGCGGCCTGGTCTGGGATCCACACCAGCCCTTGCTCTGCTGTTGGCTGGGGGCTGAGGGAGGGGGCAGGCAGGAGTACAGATGACTTATTTATTCTTCCAGCTCAGGACCAGCTCATTAGCAAAGGACGTTTTGCTTTTTAATGTCTTAAAGTTCGGGCCACAGCAAAGGTCACAGATGTCTGGCAGAAACTCCCTCCTGAGCCTACCCTTCAGCCAAAGCACACGAATAGCTCGAGGACATGGGAGGTCACATACATAGTAATCAAATGAGCATTGCATACAGAAGCCCTCGGGGAGGAAGGCATGGGTGTGCTGGGGACTCTGCTGCTGTAAGAGGACAGGGTGTGCAGAGGACAGGGGCAGAGGGAGCGGGGAAGCAGATGGGGAGGAGGAGGACAATGACTTGACAGGAATTATGCAACGCACCTCACGCTGTGGAGGAGCGCCTTTGACCTGGCTCCTCTCAGAAACTTGGTTCAATTTGCACGTCCCCTTCAAAAGGGCGTTTTCATTAAAGCTGTGCCGTGGCTGAGCTGCTGGGATAGGCAGCTGAACACACTGTGAAGTCCCACTCAACTTCTGCAGCAGACAGCAGCGTAGCACCACCCAACAAGATGTCAAGAAACAGGCAGGTTGCTGCTTAATTATTTATATCTCTTGCTTTATTATTAAAACTTGGTCTTCCACCCTCTTTCTCAAGATCTCAGAGCATGTTTGTAATATGACAGTTTCATTCAGCTTTTTTATATACATATGTCTGCGTGTCAGGTTGATTTCAAAGGCAGCAGCTGGGCAACTGGCAAGAAGGAGCTGGGTGCCATGGGTTGGCTGCTGCACACACAGGTCAGACGGGACCCCTGGGGAGCAGAGAGTGCCCATTCCCTGGTAGATATGGGGCAGAGACGCTTCCAGCATGTGCACAGGGGGAAGAAAAGAGGAGAAGAAAGCAGAACATGAGCACCCACTGGATTATGTTTGGCTGGCTCAGCAGGGCACCATTTGGACTGAGTTCAGGCACATGGCAGCACATTGGGCTCATGCAGCACCAAAAAGGCGATTGCTCTGCAGGTTTATTCTTCTCTTCCAGGATGTTACACAAAGCAAATGCAGCTGGGAACATTTCCCCACACCTTCCCAACATTCCTGATCCAGGCAGCTAGACTGCCAGGGCAATGGAGGAACAGCTACTTACTCTGGCATTAATACTAGCGCTGGAAAGAGAGACAAAACATTCACCACACTTCTGAGGCTGTTTTGTCTCCTGAGTACCACCTCTCCTGACACAAAACCTCTTACCCTTCAGAACTGGTCCGAGATTGCATCATCCTGGAAGTCTGCACTGGAAAGGATGCCTGGAGGTCATAGGAGGACTGTCACCGCATCAGGTCACTGCTTCTGTGTCTAGTTGAGCCTAGGACAACTCAGATGTCCAAGCTCAGTTCCCCCACCTGTCTGGAGCACTTTAGTGTCTCTCTGTCTCAGCACTGCTTCAGGCAGAGGCATGGGGGAGTGTTAGTGCTATTGCAACAGTATTTTTCCCCTCTCTGGAATACCTTTTTTGTTGACTCACAGCGAGGTGTTTTCATCCTGGCCCACAGTGTCCCACAGCACCATGCATAATCTCCTCCTGCTTTTGTTTCCTCCGTGGACTGCCAAGACAGGCCTGACAGAGTTTTGCCTCCATCTAATCACATCCCTGCTGGCTGAGACGAGGTGAAAGCCTGTTTTCTTGTGTCAGCAATGTGCAGCAATCATCCCTCCTTCTGAAGGTCCAAGGTTATTTCAGGTATCTACGGAGGATGCAGCCGCACCCAGCAGCGCTGGGAGCCCTTCACAGGGGAGCTAGACAACCCCCACAATCTGGCTTTCCTGTGAGGCAGCTGTAAATCCTCTAGCCACATTAAGCATCCCTAGGATATGTCTTTTGCCTGTGTTTCCCCGGCCCCAGCGGCTGCCGCATCCCTTGCTGTGCTGCGCTTGCATCCACCTCCTCTGTCCCCTCCTGCTCCTCGCAGCCTCCTCCTGCTGCTCACACCTGCCCTCGGGCCACTGCAGCAGTTCTAGCAGCAGCCACCAGGCTGCTGTATTTCCCTGGAAATACAAGGGAAGGTCTGCATATGTAGGAGCCTGCCTGGTTTCTAGGAGGCAGGATGCTGATGAATGGTTGTGAAGGCAAAAATTCCCATCCCTCCAGTGCACCGAGCAGTGCTTTGCTGCCTCAGCCTGCACGGACCCAAGGCAGACTCAAATTAGAAAATGCCCAGCAGGAAGACCCCTTTTTGCTGTTATCTTCCCTTTCCTGACTTCTCAAGAGCTTATTTCTTGGTTAATCTGTTCTTCGGACTTCTTGAAGAGGACTTGTTGCCTGCTCATATCTGGCCCAGTCCGAGTCATTATTATTGCAAAGGCAACATCCCCCAGCATGCTGCCTGGGCGTGCACGCCATTCCCCTGGCTCGTGGCCTGGTTCATGCCCTATCAGCAGCTTTTAACCTAATATTCGACCTTGAGATGCCCTGATGAGTGGAAGTGCTGCATGTCAGTACACTTGGTCTATATTCAATGCATGTCAAGCAGCGCAGTATACACAAAAAGCCTTCACAGAACTTCATTGGGCAATGATAATGCTTTTGGTAAGAAGCAAACATGATGCAACTTTGTGATTAAACTTCTATATGTTAAGCATTTAAAAAAACAACAGCTCGAGTGAGCAGCATGTGTGAATGTTGCTCAGAGATAAGCCAAGAATCCGCTATGAATATGTATCAGAGAGGCTTCATGGTACAGCTCCATCACGCAAACTGAGTACATGGTGTTGTTTGACAAACTAGCCACAGGAAGGAAAAAAATTGCCAAAAAAAAATCATTATGACCATGCACTCTGTGCTCCTTGGCTGAGTGTATCCATTGGAAAGGTATCGTGTGATATCCTTCTCTGAGAAGGGCGTTATCTGGGAAGTCTGATGGTAAACAGGCACAGTATGTGTGACATTTGGGGGCACAGGGATCGATACAGCTGCTGCTTGAAACAATTTTATCTTTCCTTGTGAACACTGCGATTCAAGTAACCTCGCTATGGAAACTACAAGCTCTGGCCCAGATCCTGCAAAATGTTCTGCGTGCAGATAACAGGACTGGGATTTCCCTTCTGAGGGCATCTTCTTCATGGGGATTTGGGCTCTCAGATGGTTTTTCAGAGTACTGGAGCTTTAATTCCCCAGATCATTAGGACAGTTGCTTTGGGTCTGGGATTAAATGCACCCTGCAGTTAACCGAAGATCCTGCTGGTGATGAACCTTCTAAGAGTAAACACACAGAAATTTTGGTGGAGCAGGTCACATCCAAGAAAACAGCGGATTCTTCCCAAATCTGTGTCCCAGTATTTACCCACACTGACCCCTTGGGACCTGTGGTCCTGCAGGGGCAGAAGAAAGGACTCGGATGCACATGGACGCTCTCCCCAGGTACCACAGGCTCAGGTCCTTGCCCCCAGCACCCACTCAGAATCCAGACCTTGTCTTCATCCCCAGCCCTGCCTCTGCCCTGTGTGCCACCACCAATGCATATGTAAAAGCCTGTGCGGGTTAGAGAAGGTTTAATTTTTGCTCTGATGTTTACACCTAAACTAGGACAGTTGCTTTATCCCTGAATTCACTGGTTCCTCTATGTAGTGTAATAAGGTTTCCCTTCATTATTTAAACAAGGTTTTGTTTGCATGCTTACATTTCTCCGAGAATATTTAACAATATAATATGTTACCAGGAGCAAAGAAAAGAATAATTCTGTAAATTTTATGTTTCTTAGGAAAAGAAAGCAACACAGGGGAATGATATTTCCAAATAAAACTTCGTCTAAGGCAGAATTAAGTCCTCAGAGAGCCCTCAGTCACTCAGAACAGCAGAAGTAAGGTTTGGCGTGATCTCAAAATACTCTCTGACCTTTAAAAGAAAATTTGAGGACTTCAGTAATCACCCCGTGTTTAATGTGCACTGTGAGTCACAGGACAAAGCCCTGTATACTAGCCTGAACGCTGCAAATCCTTTAACTAAAGCTGGGGGATAAAAAGCAATATGAAATGCTGATAAGAGATATTCCTACTATTACTATACTTCACTGTCAAATAGAACGAAGGGAACTGAGGTTAACAGTGATAAACAAACACTAGGACTTTGGGTGTAGCTAAAGAAAGTATTTATTTGAAAGAGTATTTTCTTATTCATTCTGTACTGCACTGTGCATTTTTACCATGGCTGAATACGCTGATATTTCCCACACAGGGAGCTGTGGGCAGTAGCTAATATCTTGTGCATTTCTTCCTGATGCAAGTGACATTATTTGCGCAGCTTCTGCCCTCAGAGATTCTTTACCTATGGGTACAGCCTTTCCTCTGGAGAAGGTGTTTTCACGAGCATGAAGTCAAAAACCCATCAATCCAGGAGCTATGTTTACAGGGAGCATCACAAAGTTGAAGATGGGAGCAAGCAATTGGCTCTTCTCTCACAGAAGATGACTATGTGGGAGGTGACAAGGTGGCTGTCTGACTTTCCTCATGATGTTGGCAAGCTAAGGCAAAAAGAGAGCATGAGCAAATTGTTCCTGAAGTACCAGCACTGTGGAGGCAAGTGGCAGAGAGAAGAGTGGTTTTTTGCTACGCTGTAAGCACACGGATTTTTGCCAGTTGCTTGAGTGATCGCATCAGTTTCAAAATAAACTCCCACTGAAAGTAAGGTCCTGCTTGGAACACCTCTTCCTTAGGGAATACAGCTTTTCCAGCACCTGCATTCACTGTGGTCTCTTTTGGAAGCTGTTCCCTGTGCCCTGCCAGGGTGCCAAAGGCAGTCCCCTGCCGTGCCAGAGGACAGGTGGAGGATGTGCTGCAGCTCCCCCCTATGCTTTGAGCTCCTTTCTGAGTGGGAAACAGGAGGATCTGCAGCATTTCAATGCTGCCAGACATATGGTTTGAATTTTGGGTAGTCCTGTTGGAGCCAGGAGTTGGACTCAATGATTCTTGTGGGTTCCTTCCAATTCGGGATGTTCTATGATTCAACAATTCTGTAATGCTATGATTTCTGGTTGGCTAATATCTTTCCCATGGTCCAGGTCCATGCTGCACAGGCTGGAGGTGAGCTTTTCCCGCAAAAGAAACTGGCTGCTCAGCTCCACTGGAAGCCAGCAGTTGAGCCCTTTCTTCAGCCTCAGCCAGCAGCATGGAGACCTACTGCAGCTGGATTCTGTGCAAAGAGAAGCAAGTTGTTGTCCCACTGAAGGAGAGCACCAAGAGAAAAATCAAAATTTGAGTCCTGGCATGCACTTAATCTTTGGTCCACATACCTCACTGCTTTTTCTAATGAACCTGAGGGAGCGTGCTGTAGACCCTTGAGCATGTGCAGCACATAGCCATCAAGTTCAGGACTTCACAGGCAGCTCCCACTGCTTTAAACGCTTCAAAGCGATCAGCTGAGAAGCACATTAGAGACTTTGCCTTTTCGTTCAGACATGTTGTAGCCAGGAAACAGTGAACCGTGGGGACAGCTCTGGTATATGAGGAAGAACAGGAGAGCTGAAGTATAAAAGGCATTCACAGCTGAGTTAAATTCATGTATAAGCACAGAGATAGCCTAGGACTTGCACACTACTCAAATCTTGAGGCAAAGGTGAGGGTCAGGCAGAAGAGCTATAGAAGAGACAGAAAACAGAAGTTAAGCCACAGTAAATTGGAGAAGATGGGTGCAGAGGAAGTAGATTGTGAACTTGCAAAGCATTAGTGTCACTGTGGTTTCAGTCCCAATGTGCAAAGCTGCTCTGCAAGAACCCATGGACAGTCGGATGCTCTTTCAATGAAAGCAATATATTTCCTGCAAGATAAACGTGTTTGTGTAGGTGGTCAGGATACAGTAGCTGGCGTCTTTCTGCCAGCTCTTCCCTTTTAGCTCTCACCTACCATTCCTCCAGTTTCAGAGGCAACATACTGAATTTTGGACGCACAGTATGCCCTTGGCTTACACTGTCCAGCCTGAAGAGTTGGCAGGCGCTGATGTGCTACGAAGTCGCACGTCAGCATGTGGCACCTGGTGATGAGAAGTTCACAAATAACACAGACACTGGGGAAAATAAGCACCAGAAGTCTTGGTCAGGTGTTACTCTAGTAACAGAGCGGCTCAGTTCTTCGTGGTTCCAGCACCAGCTCTGTTCAAGTGTTGAAGCAAGCAAGCACAGGAGAGGTCAGGTGATGCCCTAAGGGGCTGAGACAGCTCTGCTGATGAGCCAAAGGGAAAGTGCTGGTTCTTGTAGCTTGGCTGGGACCAGAGCAAGGTGTGCCTATGCAGCCACCTTTAGAAGGGACAGCTTGGCCAGTTGCTTCTGTAAAACCAGAAATGCAGGGACAAAGCAGAAGAGACTGGAAAAAGTGATGTCTGGAAGGGCAAACCCTCCCCCTGGCTGCCTGCAGCCAGCTCAGTACAATACACGCAGAAGCAGAGGTGTTGCAATTTGCCTCTTGTACAAAGCCCTCAGCTCACCGGCTCAAAGACTGGATAGTTTGCTATCGTGGGTGTCCATCTCCTCCAAAACCACTCACTAAAAATTGCCCTGAAGGACCACATTTCCCTAGAGACCTAAAGGCACAAGTATTTTTCTGTATGCCTCCTTGATGCTGAGATGACATTTGTCAAGATCTATTAGAAAGGAGGGCAAGGAAGGGAAACTCTTTCTGAACAAAGAAAACAGGAGATTGCACAGGTTACTGGCAAAGGAAAAATGGTGATTTTTTTTTTTTTTGGGGGGGGGGGGGGGCTTACCCAAATAGTTTCATCCAACTAGAAAGATAATATTTTGTCTTTTATTTCCAGGGTCCTTGAAATAAAAGGTTTGACTAACAGGGAAAACGTTGGTCAATTTTCAACAACAAAGAAGCTGTCTTTCAGAAAGAAAGAAGTCTGAACACTGTCACATTGGGAATATCAAATTAAAGCATTTTCTCATTTCCAAACCAAAACATTTCCATCTAGATAATGTGAAAATGAGGTATTTTGACATGTTCAGAAAATTCCCTTTTGGTACCTTCTTGGCTGAAAGCGCTTGGCACACTCAGTCAGCGTCAATGCATAAAAGCTCCAGTTCCTGAAACTTCCATCTTGTAGAGAACTGAATTCATCACAGAACACAGCTCAGCTTGGGCAGATCCGAAACCGGCAGGGCCTGGAGCAGCAGAGGGACACCCATCTAAGGAAACATCTGACTCTGCACCTACCTGGTGAACCCCATTCTGAAGCACCTGTGAGTCTTTGGGTTGTGACCCAGGGAGAAGCCAGGTGTGAGTGCCTCACTGGCAGCAGAGACACCTCACACAGAGCAGCAGCAGCGCTCTCTGCACGGTTAAGAGGACAGAGAGCCCTGCCCTCTGCTTGGAACCAAGCCCACATCTTGCAGCTGACATCAGCCCACTTATCAGTAATGCATTAAATCCCAGTTGTTCCTTATTTCTTTTGAAATGGGATAACAGGGCAGTTAATTAGCGCACAGCTAAACATGCAGTCCTGTGAGGAGGTACTGGTTAACATGCCAACCACCAAATGTCAGGATGCGTTTTTAGCACTGAGTGGAATTCATTTGCCAGCATTCTCTTGTTAAATGTCAGGTCCTTATGACTTGTATACATTAAACAATTCAGGAATTGGAAAGCACTTGTGTAATCAAGTTAAGCGTGAGGCGGGCAGATTTCTTTCACCTAAACAAACCTGAAACTTTCCTTTTCCAATTAATATTTCATTTTATAACAGCCACCACATTAATTCTTAATTAAATGCTTATTTGAGACACTCTACTGATTAGTGTGAACTAATGAGGAACAATATGAATTGTTTATCCAGCTTCTAGTTATTTTTTCCTTCATAAAAGGAATGGTGTTTGGATGACTTCTTTCATGTCTTGCTGTGCCCTAAAATGACTCCTTTGCAGAATAACTTTCATAGAAATCACACCAACTCCAGCCACAAGACTCCAGCACCTGCCGTGCAGACAGGAACACCTGCAGAACAAATCTTCAGGGCTGAAAATGAAGGTAAATCCCAACAGGTGATTCTGCTTTTATGACACAAACGTGACCTCATGCAAAAGGAAAAAGAATCAACAGCTCTCACGTTTCCAGTGAGGTGGACAGAGCCTCACAAGCCATGAGCACATGTGATCACAAACAGCAGGCCGATGACCAGCAGCAGTTGGCAGGTTGTGCTCTCAGCCCTGCTCCAGGCAAGCGTAAGGCAGCATTTCCCCTACAGTATCCTCCTGGCTTTTAGTAAACCAGACTGGAGAATTCTCTTCCTAGGCAGCTCCCAAAAAAAGTCTCCAGCAGGAATTGTCCGTATGCCTGCTCAACCCATCACACAGCATCCAAAAGCAGAGGCGATGACGCAAGCTAGCCCTCGCTCTCCCACACAGTGTCCAGCTTCTGACCAAGTTTCTTACCCCTCTCTGAGCCCCTTCCACTGCTGCTGCACCCTCATGGGGGCAGGGGGAGCACAGCCATGCAAGGCAGGAGGTTTGGATGTGCCGTGGAGTACCACAGAGGCACTGTGCAGCCCTCTGTTGTGTTGTCTGCCCCTGTCCTAATAACTGAAAGTCCTTCTGGCTGAGGGCATGGGCAGGCTATTTCGTAGTGCTTTCTGCACAGCTGAGATCTGCTTCATTCACACCCTGTGATTATGTGTGTATAGTCAGGGCTGTTTTCATCTGTGTTTATGACTCAGCCTTTATTGACCGTGAACCTATGCTGCTATGTTATCACCTAATCATTCAGAATTGTGAGATCTTCTCTCACCCTTTCATAGGCAGATTCAGATCTGACTGCTATAAAGGCTTAGTTCTTGTTCTTTATCCGCAGCAAAACTTGTGAGTTTGATAACCAGTGCTTCTGAAAGAGTGAAAGACTCTCTTGTGAAAAAAGTCAAAAGGCGCAGGGACCAAGTCCCCAAGATCCTTGGGAAACTCTACTGGCATTTTATCTTCATTGTAAAACATCATCATTTATTTTTACCTTCCATATCAATTGCTTCCTAATTATCAAGAAGCCTCTCACCTCCCTCAGTGCAGCTTAGTTACCCCAAGAATTGTTAGTGAAGGGATCTTATTGAAAGGCTTTTGGAAATACAAGTATTTCACACATCCCCTATGTACCTATTAACTCCTTCAAGGGCTCTCATATTTTTAACGAGAGACTTCACTTTATTTCTATTTAAATACTCTTTTTGACTGGTTTTACCAGTCCATGATCATGTCTGGATTTCTCCAGATGCTTCAGAGCTTCCTTTAAAAGCTTGTTCCTCATCTGTTGTCTTACACTGTTGTAACACTGGGATTGATTTGGGTGATACTTTGCACAACACAAGGAGCAGATCAGCAATTTCGTATCGAATTCCTTTAAACCACTTGGGTGAATGCCATCTGCTCCTGCTCATTTCCTACTGTTCATTTTATCATTTCTTTAAAAGCCTCTTCCTTAAGCTCTGATGGCTGGTCAGACTCACCTTCTGTAAAGAAAGACTTCCCTAAGCTCACAGGAGTAAGCACCAAAGCAAAGAAACAACCTTTCCTCTCTTCTGAGATCCTTAATGTCCTGTACTTTTAAACCTCCATCACCTAGCAATTTTCTAGTAGGCTTCTGATCATGTATTTGGGAAAAAAAAAAAAAAAAAAAAAAGCTTTGATTTCAAGCTTTATTTCTTCAGGAGGTAGTTTCTCAGAACCTAGTTCAACCTACAATATTATTTCATATTTGAGTTACAAGAGCTGCTTTCCATTTTAATTTTATTTTTTTATTTTTTTAAAGAGTTATGCTTTTTAAACTACTGCTGTTTGACTCAGACTGATTCCTTTACCCTGTTGTTTAACTGGTCTTCTCCATTTTAGGGCTGCTTATGTCTTTTTCAGTGGGTGCTATGACCTTGCTACATATTTTTTATACTGCATCTCTACATGGGTTTATGTTATCCAAAGATATTTCACCCATTCTGCTGATCCTTTTACTTTACTTCAGCAAGATTTCTCTTTTTTATGTCATCTCCCCTTCATACCCTTTTAAAGAAAGTCTTTGTTACAGAGGCTTTCTCACTGCTACGAAACTGTACAAGCACAGGTGTGCGATGATCCTCATTACAAAGTTACTTTTTGATGTGAACATCTGGAACAACGCATTTTCAATACCGATGATTAAATAAAGAATTTACTATTTTCTGATGAGGTTCCTGAGAATTTTCTTCAATAAGTTCTTGTTTAGAGTGTCTAAGAATTAGTTTCCATGCCCTATCTCATTTTAACATCTAACCTGCCCGTACGGACACGACGAAAGGCTCCCATTAGGTGGTGGGGTTTCCTCCCACATTGCCTTTACCCCAGCTACCCTCAGGTGAACTTCAGTTTGTGCAAGGATTTGTAAAGATACTAGGTTGTGACTAGCCTACCTGGCGACTTGTTGGATGTGCAGCACTTCCGTGTCCTCTCTGCTACTTCTGCTACTCACTGCTCCGTAGAGTTTCCGTGCCTTATGCAAGCCTCACATACAGTGATTCATTAATATTATTAATTATTTTATTTACTATTTATTTATTCATTTTGGACATCAACAAAAATATTAAACATTTTCATATCAAAATTCACTACCTGAGGATGTCCACAGGAATTTCCCTCAGTGGAATTATTTTTGAATACTGTAAAAAAAAAATCATAAGAAAAATACTAAATAAAAAGGAATTACGGAGAAATACAAAATGGGGTGAACAAGACAAAAATTATCTCCCAAAATTGGTTTTCCTGAAGTATTCTCACTCCTCTTTCCCAGCTGTGAAACCAGAGACTCTCTCCTCAGCAAGTTCCATCAGCAAAATCTACCACGTCCGTCCTGATGGGACCTGACCTCTGCAGTGAAGGCATGCCGAGTGAGCATGCCATGTGTTAATTCAGCAGCTGGTCTGCTGCTGAGACTCCTTTTAGGCTCATGTTAGAACCCTGACCACACAGAATTTCGTGTCCAAGTCCCTTTTTACTCCAGTGAGGCTACAATATCTCCCTCAGCCCTGTCTTGTTCTGTGTGGGCAAGCCTGGTTCTGGCCCTGCATAGGCAGCGTGCCTACAGGGGGACAGGCATATGTTTGGAGCTTGTAATGCTTTTTGGATTATTATTTTTCCATCTTTCCTCAGATTTCGCAACCCTCCTGCCTGTGGATGGTGTCTTGCTACCCACTCCATTTCTGTAATTGGGGAAGAACTAGTAGTTGGTGAAAAAAATCTCAAATTGGGCAGATCTCCTTCTCTGAGAGATTAAGAAAGTAGCTGTAGCTCTGTCCTAATTATCATTTTTACATAATTGGCTCTAGTCAGGGATCTGCAGATAAGATTTCATCAGGATATGAAAAAATTCCCCCTGCAGCCTTCCTGGTGGAGACATGGGGTGTGGGCAGCAGGTCCCTGCATCAGCTGGGAGCATCCTCAACGAACCAGGCAGCAGTGTCAAGCTGGCACTTAGGAACCATGGTGCCTCTTGGCTGTAGCAGCAGAGAACAGCAAAAAAATGATGTAAAGTTACAGAAATTTATGGCAAGCTGAGGTTTCGTGCCATGAGGGTGGTCAGCCCCCCCCCCCACCAACACAAGGCCAACAGACTTCACAGGGACACCACACTTGCAAGGAGGGTTCAGGGCCCAGCAGCAGCAGGAGCCACCAGCTCGACTGGAAATCTTTGTGGTCTCTGACTTGATGGAAATTCCTGCAGATCTGGAAACACTTGGAAAATAAACTCAGCAGGTGAGACAGAAATTATTCTTCAGGGCAGATATTGAATTAGGATTTTCACAGGCAGACAAATTTCTCCACCGAAACCTCTGAATTCTGACACATCACTCCCTTTTTTTTTCCCCCCTCAGGGTTTATGTTCAAATCCTAGGATGTTTAATTTGTATGCTTTAGGGATTTCAGGTTTTTTGAAGAAAGACCCAAAGGCTCTGGAAAAAAATATTTGGTAAATCTAAAATCTTTTATTATTTTAATCAGAAGTTTTCATGGAAGGATGAAGCAGCTCCTAAGCATCTCTCTCCTGACACCATAACAATGCTGTACAGGCACATGTTAAAAAAAGAACACATTGTCCTTTGCAGCTGATCCTAATTACCTCCGAAGGTCTGCGAGTCCCTCTCCAACACAGTAATGGATTCAGGCTCAGAATGTTATTTATGATAATGCCACCAGTGAAAAAAGACGTAACTTTATTCTGCTTCTGTGGATATCAGGCAGCTCGTTTTTGAAAATCTCTGCTTATTTTGAAAAAGCCTGCTTATGCCTTTCTCCCGGGTGTAAGACACAAGCAGGTGCAATTATGTGCTGGCTGAACCTGTGTCACAGAATTTCCTACCATCCAGAATTATAATTAACACGTTTTTGGGACCTGCACGTCAGCAGTTCTGCAGAAGGTCCCCATCTTTCATCATCATCCAGGGCCACACAGGGCAACTTCAAAAGTGAAGTGTGAGATGGCCTTGCCCTCTGCTACGCTGCAGCAGACCATTTTTTGAAGGGCAGGAAAAAACTGTTGTCCTCCACTCATGTAAATCAATACTTAACCAGCAAAAAATAGGAGTTGGTTGAAGGAAAGAAAGACATAGATATGACGGCAGTTCCCAGCTGATGTTTCACTCTCCTGAAGATGTTTTTCCTGGGTATGAGTTTGCAATTTCTGTATCCCCTTTAAGTTCTGTTTGTCTTCAAAGAATATTAACTAATAAATGGAATTCAGGAGAGAAGGATCAATTCTTGCTGTCCTTGCAGGGATGCCGGGATTTTGACTGTCTTGGAGGATGCAGACCCCAACTCCATCTGTCCCTGCATGGATGGAATTGTGCAGATGGGGACACTCAGGCTAAACACACGCCTGTACTCCTGTGAGACATGAGGTGAAAGCTGTTCTCCAGTACGCATATTTTATCTGACCACAGTGCCTGCCTGAATCAGAAAGAGAAACACACAGACCTCTCAGATCGTTGGGAGCAGTGGAGAAATAACAACCCAGTTAGCCCAATGAACATTGATTTGTTCCTAATCAAGCCCAGGATGTGTCATGTGGTAATTTCAGTGCAACGCATGTGATCCCACACACGTGTAGCTGGTCATTGCCCACTGAATCAGGTGACCCATGCCCTGAGAGCATCAGGGCGGTTTGGAAGTGAGGCTGCTGACATGGGAGGATTTGCACTGAATGCCTGACCCTCGGGAAAGGCTTGGCTGTCATCAGGGCTATCCAGGTTGGTTTGTACCTTTCAGTTATCCTGTCCTGACACGTCCTCATCCTCAGCTCCGGGAGTGCTCTCCAAAGGGAATCTGGCACGTACATCTCCAAAAGCTCACATGGACTACTGAGTCCGGGAGGAAGAGCTGCCCCGTGCTTGGCACTGCGTGGCTCATCCTGGTGCTTCCATCCATTTCTGCCGCAGTGAAACACAGGCTCAGGCTCCAAGCTACAGGAGCTGTCTGTTGCACCAAAGAACAGATCTGTTTTATGCACAGTGGTAGGTTTTCAGTCAAATTTGGATCTGAAGGAACACATTTTGTCCTTCTCCTCCTCTGGGTCATCCATCTTTCACCCTTTTCCAATCAATGCCCAAAGCCTGGTCCTACCCCATTTCTCTCTGAAATGCTCCTGGGAGTTTTCTTTAACTCTGCTTGTGGGAAGCTGGAAGGGTACATCAGGGCTCCTCTGTGCACGTCACTGCTCACCACACTGGGACTGTGGAAAGCTGGACTCTGACCGCTCCATCAGCAGCTGGTTACCTCAGCTTTTCACATCTGTCTCCAAAAAGAGTGCATCCCAGTAGCAAAATGCAGGGCAAAACCTCTCTGTTTGGGATCCAGACCTGGAAAAAATTCTGGTTCATGACAGGTGTTAATTTTCTGCTATTAATTTAGATAGTAAGTTTATCATAACTATGGTTTCTAGTGTTATTATAGCTATAATCCTACTAACAGGATGAGCTGCCCAGCTGGTACTTAATGTGTCTGAAACTGTGAATTATACTGCTGGAAAAGCAAGCCATGTGGAACAGGAGCAGGAGGTGGCTACCGGAGTTTAAAGCTCACACAGGGATCTCTGGGGAGAAACCTGGACACTGCTGGACCAGCATAAAGAGGGGGAATTTAGGTTCAAGTAGCCCAAGCGTAATGGAGGAAGGTGATATTCCATGGGATAAAGACAAAAGGGATTTTAAAACTTTATTATTTCTTCTAGATTAATGAGGCAAAAACAAGTCAGTAAGAAGCTCTCAGCAAGAAGCTGAACCCTGGGAAAACAGGCATCACCCTTCCTCTGCCATGTCCTCTTGGTCTGCCATCCCATGTTTAGCGCCACGGCACCATCCCCAGCTATTGTGTGTGCTTGCGTGTCCTCTGCACGGGACTAACGCACTTTTTCTTCTTTAGAGTGTCAATCAAATCTTCCTCCTGAATGCTCTGTTCTGCTCTGGGAGCCTCCCTGACCTCAGATCTCCTTTACTTCCTCCAGCCTGAAGTGCACCTAATTTCTCAGACTCTGACACGGAGCTCTGGGCCCAAACTCACATTCAGGTCATGCACAGGGGCACAGCCCCAGAATTAATACTCCCAGAACCAGTGGGAAGTTCAGAGCATCTCCCTCTTTCCTCTCTCTTGACCCATGCTGCAGGTGATTTTTCTTTCAACCAAAAACTAAACACCAGATAAGTAGAAGGCTTGTCCACACTCAAAGGGCAGATCAACCGCAGAATGAACAGCAGAAGTCATGGCTCTGACCTTCCTGTGAACCACTGCAGCATTTACAGTTTTTGGCATGTAATTTTTTCCTACAGCTTGTCCCCATCTTTGGGGACTTATCTGGGAACCCCTCTGTTGCCTTCAAGATGCTGTGTCAGTCACAGGCTGGCTGGGTGGGATGGATGAGTTCTGCATGATGTTAAATGATTCAGCTGGGAGGGAGAAACAGGCAGATGAGACAGGTCAGCTGGCTTAACTGAGGGCTGGAGACAATGAGGGTCACATTTGTTTTGTCTGTTCTGATAGGTATTATTTCTGAGTAATAGCAATGTGCCTTTCCAGAACTTGCAGGCTCAACCTTCACCCGAACCTTTAAAACTATCTCAAAGCACAGAGAAGAAATAAAGATGACTGGAATGAAAAATTCAATTCCGTTGTGCAGCAATTGCAGAAGATTTGTTTCTGCACAGCTGCTCTTGCCTCAGGAGAGCAGAGGAAGAAACTCCCAAACCACCATGTTTCCCACCAGCTTTGCCATGGGGCAGGTGAACTGGGAGAGGATCCACTCACGCCTGCTGCTCTCATCTCTCCAGGTGACTTGTATTCAACCCAGGCTAGGCTGTTCCCTGGGGACAAACTAGAGCAGCCCAGCACAGCCACACCTGGACTACCTCACCTGTAGGATCCAGCTTCCAAGCACTGCTCTGGGGGTGTTCAGGTTAAACCAGCTTATGAGTCCCCAGGGTTTAGGCCACCACATCTCCAGGACGAGCAAAAAGGACTTTCTGACAGACAGGTTTCAAGGCAGAGATGAATTCCCCCTGCCCACGTAGTACCAGGCTAGATACGGGGAAATCCATGAACAACATGCAGGAGGTGTCCTGGATGCATAACCCTCAAAGGGTCACGGTGATCGTGGAGGGTGGGTTTGGCTCAGTCACCATATCCATCTCACAGATCTGGAATTTCACCCAATGTGTGACAGAATGCAGAAATTTTGCAAAGGCTCTGAATCAAGTTTCAAAGGCTCCAGGCAATCAAGAAACTATTTCTCACTTCAAAACCTGATTTCCCTTTCAGTTCCCAGATAGCACCTTATTTCTGTTTTGATTCCATCTGCTTCCAGCCTTCAGTGACTGAATCTTACACTACCTTTGGTAGCTAGACTGAATGCTGCTGGCTATCAGAAATCTTTTCCATCTGTAGGGACTTACACTCTATGATCAGTTTTTCTTTTAGGTTTTCCAAATAGATTCAAGTATTTCTGCAAGTTTTCCTGAGTGCGCCATTCTAGAATAGTTCCTTCCTGCACCAGGGATGGAAGTAGGGGGATGCTCTATTCTTCCTGTAGGTGATTTGCAGGCAGATTTCATTGTTTTCTGAAAGAGCCCATCTGTGGAGGACCATATAACTCCAGCAGCAAACACAACATTACGTAAGCTATATGCATTTGTGCAGTCTAGGGAAGGTATTTAAAATAAATCAATAAATAAATGGGGAAAAAATATTTCTATTTTTCCTTCTGTAATATGCCATAATGTAAGCTGAGGAACTGCTTCTAAATATTTATGGAGCAGCATATATTAACTACTCCTTCTCCTCTACAGTTAAACACTCTCTTTTCCCTTGCTTTTATCAGATCTCCACCTGCTGTTCTTCAGCTTGGACTGACAGCCCCATATACAAAGCCAGCTTGGTCCAGGCATCTGAGGGGTGGTAGAAGGCCCAAAATGTAGATCTGTTTCCTGAAGGCAAATTATCATATTGGTTCACTACAAGGCGTCAGATCATGGTTTCATTCTCACCAAGGCACAGAGGATCCAGGTGGGATGTAAACTTGATCCCTGAGACTGTTGCCTTTGGTGGTCCTCAGACTTGGGGAAAAAAAAAAAAAAAAAAAAAAAAAAAGAAAAGAGGTTTTTCAAGTTCTGAGGCCTTCTCCTGTGGTGGGATGTCGAGTCCTCTAGTTCCTCTTGTTGCATATGTAGAGGTCTGTTCTTCATGAAAAGTGGCACTTGCACTGTAGTGAAGGGCTTATTGCTGATGAAGAAGGTGCTAACTCATCTGAGACTGACCAGCAAACAGCTGTATTTCTAGAGCATCTGCAAACGGAGAATGCTGCACTTCATTACTAGAGCTGCTAAATCATCTTGATTAACAATTGAGGTTCAAACTTATGAGAAAGCCCAAGGGGTATAGATACATATACACAGTCTGTGGGATTCCTGAGACAGCAGCTGTAACAGGCTGAGCTTTGCCCCAGGTAAGGACTTCCAATGGGGGAGACAATTCCCAGGGAAAATGACTTGTCTCAAGAGTCAGGTCCCAGCCTCTCTCAAGCTGTGAAAATGAACCGTGCTCCTAGATGAAACAGAGAACAGTCAAATTAAAATAGACTATCCCTGTCAAGTAGTGACTGAGGTGTATTATTGTCTTATTTCTTTACACCTCTGTCCAAATCTAGAAGTTTGCTTTCTGGCTGAATATTGTATTTGAATCATCTCTGTGTTTTCCTTAATAAACTCTGATACAGAAAGTGGCTTCAAATTTTTTGGCAGATAGCAAACATCCCATCTTCCAGGCAATGGCAGACTTACTTCAGGGCTTCTGAATACTTTGAGGCCTTCCACAAGCCCAGGACACCCATGAGCCACAGCATCAAATTGCAAATCTAAATGTTCCCTGAGAAAGACTGCTGTTTCTGAAGCAAAGGAACGCTTTCATCAAAGAAAAGGCTTCCAAAGAACAGGTGGGATAAGCAAGCAAAAAAATGGTACAGTGAGAAGGACATGTCTGGAGCAAAGAGCATTCTAGTGCAAAGGAAGTCATGTCCAAATGGAAAAAGACCACTAAACTTCCAAGTTCAGAAGCTTGCTGCCCTGAGTTAAGATCATGTACCAAGGAGAAACCCACCCTGGGGACCCTGGACCCCCAGACTGGATGTTCCTTTTGCACAACACATTTGCAATCACAGGCTTGGGCTAATGCCACGCTGAGCACCGCTTTTACCACCGACCTGCTTTTGTGGAACTGAGCCTTTCTGGGAACACTGTGCGGGAATCACGTCCTGGCGTTCTGCAGCAGAGAGAGGTTGCACATGAGCCCTGTTCTCCTCCGAGGAGCTGAGCACACAGTGCTTAGCGAGCAATGCTGTGCAAACAGCTGGGGCACAGGCGCCGGGCTGAGAGATTCCGATTGCTCTGCTGAACTAACACATTAAGAAAATGTCCATACAGTCAAGAAAGAGCGATTAAATATTGAATGGTTTGCTAGTATGTAGAACTGTTTGAAGAGCTCTCAAACTCTCCCAGAGACACGAGCCTGTCTATCATCGGCAAACTTTTCTTAGCGAGCGTAAGAAGTAGTGTTTGAGGATGCAGAGCAGCAAGCCTTTTGAGCAGGCATCAATTAGCTTTAAGCTGAACAGATATTCCTAGGAACATCAGAAGCAGGATTGAAAATGCTTAGAGTAAATGGCTGTTTATGTGCCTTACAGAGCCAGTTTTTAAAGAGGAAGTGTCCAATAAGCCCCTAGCAGTTAGTGTGCAGGGGCTAGGTAATATTGTCAGCTTGGTCTGCACCTCCCTAAAGCAGGATTTCCAGCCTAGGATCTAGAAACATTCTGCTACAGAGCACTGCAGGACCAAATCCCAAATCCTTCAGGACATTCAGGTGCCCAGCTTTAAATGAAGCGTCAAATGGAGTGATGTGACCTCGCAGGAGATGCTGCTCATGAGGTACTGCCAAGGCTGAGACATTGAATCTGTGAGTCAGTGCCTGAGAGATACTGGTTTGGCTCCTGAGAATCCGTCAGGACCGTGTCTGCAGGGATACATTGCTCAAGGCTAGAGTTTTGTTGAGGTGGCCCAGGTCCATCAGACTCTGGAAATGACTACGTTATCGCTGTGTTGTCAAGCAGCTGAGCCAATGCTGCAAGAAGGCACTGGAGCCATGGGTTATTTGCAGAGCTGCGGACCCTGCCACACGATAAAATAACCTCCAGGTTCTGGGGACCAACTCAGGGACCGTGTAGGGAAGATTCAGAGCCATGTAGGGAAGATTCATGAAGCCAACATGAAAGCAGGCAAGAAAAGCCCAGCTCTGTAGCCTGCTGTGTGGAAGTTCAACCAGGAGGCACAGACCTATGAGGTAGCCTCTGCTCTTGAATTTATTTCTGTTATAATTGTCCATACCTGAACACAACTGAGCACAAAACATGTGCAATGAGGGTGCTTTGTAAAACTGCAAGCCACACCATGTTCACACCAACTCCCATCATAGTCAGTGGCAGGATTCACACTGTGTAAGTTCTTACCCCAGTACTGTTTTTAATATGACATGATAAATTAAAGTATGTGCTAAACTATGAGCCTCTCCCAAGCTCTGTGCTGAATGCAAGATCATGTAGCCCATGTGTCTCAGGATCAGACATCTGGGAACACTGACTCCTTTCTGCCATTAAGAGATGGCTGGGACTGTTTCAGAGAAATATCTGCCAGCAGCGAAAAGGGTATCAGCACCCCAGTTTATCAGTACAAATGACAGTAATTACCCAGCTGACTGTCAGTGTCTCTGCAAGGGGAACGATAATTTGTCCCCATTAGTCTGTAATCAAAACCTAAGAAAGAAGTCAATGCAACAAAATGAAGTCTGGGCAGCCAATGAGCGTGGGAGATGGTGGGTCATGCCAAGGGAAGAGATAACACACGAAGGGTTGGGGAAGTGACTGGTCGCAGGGGCTCTGCCCTTTGGGTTTGGTGAGAGGAACATGACAGAAGATCACTTTTTTTCTTTGGACTCCAGACTGCACTGCTCATACCTGTGGAAAAGGTGGAAAGTACTGGCTTGCCATGTTCTTCCAGAGGTCCTTTGCCCAGCTCAAGTGGTATTGGGAAGGAGACATTGATTTTCAACTTAAGTCCTGATGAGCAATTTATTAGATGGTGCTAAAAACTGTCTTTATAAATTATAATGCCAAAAAAAAAAAATGGTTTATAGAACAGGAGAGATGGGGTGATGGAGTGCGTTCTCCACGCATGGTGGATCTCTGGACTGCCAGTATTAGTGGATGCACTGAGATAAGATTTTAAAAATAAACGTGTGGAGTAATTTTAAGCTGTCATTTTCTCAGATTGAAACATTTGCTCTGGATCAATAATTTCACCCACATTTTTTAAGTCTCAGTAAAATGACATTTCTCATAATAATAAAATCAAGCATTTTGTTGGAAATTTTTCAGTCGCTTCCATCTACTGCTGCGCACAGTTCCGATCCTATCCTCGTGACTCATTGCTGCTTCTTTCTTTGACAACAGTAGCCTAGCAGCGTGTCCATCCTCCCTCAGATCAGGTCTGTGATAGTGGTCTGTAAAAGACACAGGACCAGGCTTGTCTTCTTTTGCTTTTTGGATGGGAGCAGAGGACTGGACAAACTGCTGGGACAGTTTTGTCATGGAGGAGATCAAGAGCAACAGTGAGGCTGCTGCTGCCACCACTTCCCAAATCACTTCCCCCCTTTCTAACAGTCAATATCTTCACCAGAGCAGCAGACACCAGTGATCCCTGCACTTTCCACCCAACAGATCACAGCATGGACCACAGCTGCCTTTCTCACCACGTCAGTGCAGCACAGGCCAATTCCTGCCTTAGGACAGGTTTTAGCTGCCCACTGGTTCCATACCCCAGCCACAGATGGCCTGCCAGACACAGTTCAAATCAGAAAATGTCCTGTTCAAGCAGTTGCAAATGCTGCAACCACTTGCATAGTTGGGAACAATCTTTTGCCATGTGGTAATTCTCCAGGAACTTTAGCCATATTTCAGAGGGAAATTTCTGGCTGAGGTTGTATTGGTTCTCTGCACATGTCCTGTGCTTCCTCCTGCAGCAAGGGAGGCGGGGCTTTGTCTTTCTTTACAGACATCCTGCCATTTCTTTTTCCATCTCCCAGCTATGAGGTAGTGATAATCCTATACAGAGCACACTCACCCTTGCCTTTCTCCGTTTTCTCCTCTGCCTTCATATAAACCTCCATTTGAGACAGTCTTTTCTCCACTGCCATGAGCAGGACAGAAGAATATAGTAAGTGTAGAAGCTATTGTATGCCATGGCACTGAACAATCCTTCCCTGTGAAACTTCTTAGTGTTCATTAAAGCAGGGGACTTAAAAGGCCCAAGTGCTTAATCCAGGTCTTGGCAAAAACGACAGTCCATAGGTCTTTGATCTGCTTGTTCTGATCATGGAAAAACCGATTCTATCAACTCCTGGGATAGCCTGATCCTGAGTGAAATCATAGAGGTAGCTGGGTAATTTTCTAATTTCTAACTTAAATCTCCTCTGCTACAAAACAGGCCAGTTACCATACGAGGAGGTGGAGAGAAGTTATTCACTCCGTGCTTCAGAACAACCTAGTTCATATTTTACACATCCTTATTCAGGTAGCTTTACTCGTCTCCAGAGATAACAGACTGACTGAACTTCTTCAATCTCTTCTCATATAGCCTGTTTCCTGCAGGTTTCCATATAACCTATTTTCCCTGTTCTTTCCGTTTAAGCTCTCTGATAGGAGATTTGCTCATTGCCTCAGCGCGGTTGTGTGGTGCCACATCTGATGTGTTGGATACTCAAGAGAGCCTGGAGCGTCTGATAAACATGACGTGGGGCTCACAGGAGAGCAGCACCCTGCCAAACTGGCAGCTGGAGGCCAGATGGGATATGCTGGGGTGTCTGAAATTGAACAGATGTCCAGATTTAGGCATTTAGCTCTGTCTGATCAGTTCCATCATCTAAGCTGTTAATAAAAAGATTGAAACAAATTGCTGGTTTTCAATCCCTCTAAAAATTTAGCACTACAAAATGTGGTAAATTGTACAGTTGGAACAATCCTCTGTGAGGTCAGATATCTGGAAAGAACGTAAAAGATGGAACATCACCAGGAAATACTGAGCCTGTTCTTCAAGAACATTTAGCAGAAATTGAACTTGTGTCCACATTCTTGTGATATCAATGAGTAATTTTATTATTCATTAAAATTAAAATTGTGTCTTATTTATATATAAATATAGGTGTATATTTTCATGAGCCAGAGACCACAGGATGCTTTCTTGATATGCATTTTTATGTCTTCTCTATCTGTAAAGCAGTCTTGGCATCAATTCCTCTAAATTCCTGTATATTTTCTGGGTGGGGATGGGTCTGACTTTCTGTCTTAACTTGCCTGAATTGTCAGAAATTTTTTGCATGTAGTGGGTCCAGGACAGGTGCCTGAAAGACTTAAATTACTTTTCCTGTCGTAGAACAGATTCCTGATTTTAAATTCAAAGTCAATTTCTTTTAAACGGTCCCTTCTGCGATTTGCTTTCAGTCCTATTTCCCCACTTACAGGAGACTCATGTCAGACTGTGTCAAAAGCCTTATGAAAGTCAAGGTGTATCATATCTATCACTTTTTTTTTTTTTCTTCTGTCCATAGGCCAATGACCCCATTAAAGAAAGAGATTAGATTAGTTTGACATGATTTGTTCTTGGCAAGTCTATGTTGGCTGTGTCTTACTGCCTTTTATCCTCTAAGTGCTTATAAAGTGATTGTTTCATATTTCCTTCCAGTATTTTTTAGGATATCAAAGTCAAGCTGACTGTTCTGTAGGTTCCCAGCTCTTCCTTTTGCCAAATCTGACAGCAGAGATTTGTAAGTTATGGGAAACTCCCCAGTGCTTTGGGAAAAGTAGTGCCCATTTCTGTTTGGAGATGTATGAAAGGCAGAAGCATTGTAACCCACTTTTGTAGAGGGAGAAAAGATGGTTTTAGCTCTGGACAGACACAGGTCACTCCTAATGACAAGAGCACATAGATCAAGGGACTCATGCACCACTGAACAACAAAAGGATAAAACATAGTAAAACAAAACAAAATAAAACAAAATAAAATAAAACAAAACAAAACAAAACAAAATAAAATAAAATAAAATAAAATAAAATAAAATAAAATAAAATAAAATAAAATAAAATAAAAATTGAAAGCATTCCTGGCTCGCCTAGGTGCTGAGTTGTCCTAGTGTCACTATGATGCACAGCTGCCTTCTAGGTGTGTGGGTACAGTTGTATCCAGGATTCACAGCTGCTGGGATAACCAAGAGAGCACTAAGAGAGGGCTTAGACTGAAAAACACTTTTCCTCACACGGGACCTGAGCAGTGATGATCTGGGCTGTCTCAACAGCACTTGTGCCAGACCTGGAGACTGGTTTCCATTCTGACATGTCTGTATGACACATAAGTAGCTGGGTCACCTTGCCTTCTGCTAACTCCCAAATGAAGAAAGGGGCAGAACCCATTTGGTGCATGCCAGCTGGCTGCAGGAGCCCTCGCCTGGGAATAGCGACAGCTGGATTCAAGGCTCTCCCCTTCTTCTGGAGAGATGGTCCAGGAGCACTATAAGACCCTAGCTGGCCATGGGAGCAGCTGTAAAAAGAAGCTGTGAAGGCTCCCAGCCTACGGGCATTTCCCATCGGTGCTGCAGGCTGAAGCTGTGCAGCAGCAGTGCTGAGATCTCCAGCATTTTGCAAATGGTGGGGCGGTGCAAGGCAAGCAGCGTCTGCTGTCAGTGTCGATAGCACAGCTGACTTCATGCCAAAAGAACTGTGGCTTCCCAGCTTTAACTCAGTGTCTTCAGCCCCTGACCGTTTTGGAGAAGAGACACCAGCCCTGCAGAACATCTCTGTGTGTTGTTTGCAAGCTCCAGGAAGAAGTGGGTGAGACACTGCAACGGTGTCCTTCACTCGGGGAGCACCGAGCAAGGTTTCAGGAAGGGGTGCAGTGTGACTGAGTGTTTTTCCTCCTCCATGCACAGTCAGGGACAGATTTTCTCTCAGCTCTTCTTAATAATGAAAAATAGCAGGTAGAGATCTTCTGCACTTGCAGGCAGAGGTGGCAGCCGATGAACAGATAATGAAGGCTTTATTCTCCATATTTTTTGCTGCTTAAGAGGAAAAAAATGAGCAAGAGCTTGTAGAGAATTGGTGACGTGCTTTTGGATGTGTGATAAAATAGATGCTATCAAATTCCTCCTCAGAAGTTAATTTGCTGCAGCAGCCAATTGAAAGAACAAAGCTTGGAGCACCCTTCTGTGAGCTGCCTAGTCTCCAGAAAACACCTTGCGCACTATACACAAACCTGACCCTTTTAATTGGAGTGCACAATAAGCCTATGAGCTACAAAGGCATTTGACTGGTTCATGCTGTAATCATGTTTAGTCATCATTATGCAAAACTAATTAGCAAGTCAGAATCCATTTTTTATCATCTCTAAGCCATCCCTGCTTTTAGAAACAAGATCCCCAAGACCTTCCCTTTCCCTGCCCTTTCCTGCTGCTATTCTGGAATTAAACCTTCTCTTTCCATCACGACAAAGGATGTGGGGAATATAAAAAACTCTTCAGTGCTTTCCTAAGATGTCAAAAACTGAAGAATACTTGGATTTCTTTCCCAGTTATTCTGTTCTTAGAATTCATTACTACAGAAAAAAAAAAAAAATGTTTTGAGTAGTTTATATGACTTCTGAAAAAACATACTTATCCGTGCGATTTTTGGCAAGCAGTGTTTCCAGTTTGCCAGAAATGTTTGCTTAATATTCTTGTTTCCAAAGTGGACTTGAGCAATGCTGTTTGTTTGTTTGTTTTTCAATTCCTATGAGTCAGAAGTATTGAGAAAACATTCTGCAAAGACAAAAAAAAATCCCTTCCAAAAGAAGATATACCCTCAGTGCCGGCTCTGTGAGTGTGCCTTCCCTGCACTCTGTGCGAGCTGACAGCTGATGTTCTCAGGTTGCCTGCTCCATGATGTCGCTCTGCACCAGTATCCTGAGTTCTGTGTTGAGAAATTCCTCCAGAATCTTAATGACTAAATGCAAGTGTTTTCTGGGTCCTTAACTCTGGGGTAATCTGACTTGCAGTCTGAAAGTATGAAAAGTTCAGCCCTTGGCATCTAAGTTGCAAGTCTGCCCAGTCTCTGGAGACATCTAGTATGATATGCTTTAAGCTTTAAGCTGGAAGAAGGTAGATTTAGACTAAATATTAGGAAGAAATTCTTTCCTGTGAGGGTGGTGAGCCACTGGCACAGGTCGCCCAGCGAGGTTGTGGATGTCCTCTCCCTGGCAGTGTTCAAGGCCAGGCTGGATGGGGCTCTGAGCAGCCTGGTCTGGTGGGAGGTGTCCCTGCCCACGGCAGATAGTTGGAACTGGATAATCTTTAAGGTCCCTTCCAACCCAAATCTGTCTATGATTCTATGATATCTCCATCACAGGACAATCCTACTGCTCTTCTGCAGGGAGAGGAGGAGTTGCTCTATCTGGTTCTGGAGACTGTTTTGGCTGCTGTGTCTTCCTATGGAGGGGTCTGCTGGTCCTATCCAATTTCCTCCCCCCTACTTCAAGATCCCTGTCCAATATTCTTCCTGTAGCAGGAATTCTGTTCTGGGTGTGTCGGCAGGAGAACCTCCAGAAGCACCTGGCATCTGGTCTGGAGTGTTGCAGTTCAAAAGGGATGAGTGAAGAAATTGAGCACAGAGAATGACGATTATTAGAGGTAACCTGCAAAGAAAGGCTGAAGTAATTGGAGTTATTTAGTCTAGAGAAGACTTAGGGGAAACATAATAGTCTGTAGTTACATAAAAGGTTTCTGCAAAGAGGAAGAGAATAATTTGTTCTGCTTGTTCATTCTGGTGAGGAGATGGGGTAATTAAATCACAGGGAAATTCAGGCTAGTTATTCAGAAAAATCTTTTACCATAAGGAGAGTTAAGCACTGCTATATATGTTTTTTTTTCTGGGTTTGCTGTGTATTTTTCATTACTGAAGGCTTCTATGAACAGTATCATCTCCACAGACAGCTTTCCTGAATGTCATAGTGCTTTCCTTGGCTCAGGGAGCTGGAAGAGGCAATCTCTTCAGATCTGTTCCAGCCCTAGTTGCTGTTTCTGTGATGAAGGTAGGTGTGCTTTTTTCAAAAGTGCTTATGCATTCTAGAATTGCACCAGATGCAATTCTAGAGATCTTAGTACCTTCAAAAATTGGACATTAAGTCCCTTCTGAAAACAAGATGCATGCTTCTAAACTACCTAGGTGCTATAGAGAGTGCTCTGCCTTGTTTTCGTCAGCTTCCTCTCTGAGCAGCTATTCCTCTGACACCATTTGGGATAAGATTAAGTGATTAAATTTTGAACAAATAGGGTATTTACAGACTGTAAAGTCCTGCTCCTCTCCACAGGTTGCTCTGTCCCTTCACACTCACTGCTCTGCACCCTTCAGTCTCACTGTGCCATCTCCTGGGGTGCATCTCTTACAATCAGGATTTGGATGAATCCTGCTGACTGACTCCCAGATGTGCCAGAAATAAGGGTTGAAGATGTCTCATAAGAGCCACAACCAGCATAACCCAACAGTTTAACAAGCCTGTTTGCTCTGCAAAAGAGAATTGGGAGGGGAAATGTTTATTCCCTTGTAAAATACATTTCATCTTCTTTTTTCAATGAATTTCTTCACACTCATTGTGTCATTTATCTTGGCACCAGTTGGGCAGCTGACCACCATTTCTTACCTGAAACAATTGTTTTATCATCACCCTGAGAGCCAAGGACAGAAATGGACAAGGACAGACATCTATAACCAGGGAAGAGATGAAAAGTTACCAAGGAAACTCATACAACTCTGCAAAATAATGAGGACTTTCAGTTCCCGCTGCCTTTGCATGGCAGTGGTAATAACCAAGCTTTCTGGATTTGCTTTGGTGTCACACAAGGCTTGATTCAACTAGTTCCTCTTTCTCAGTGAGTGCCTCTCAAAAAACAGAGGTAGGCCTGCACCAAGCCCTTCACTCTCAAGCTGGATCCAGACCCAGGCCTCTTACATCTTTAATCAGCTGAAAATAGACCTGACAAATGGAGCAGCAAATGTGCTTCATGTATCTTCCTTTGACTGTAAAATAAATGACCTGAGCCAGGGCTCGTTGCTCTCCTCTACGATTCTGCCCAAGCAACAGAACTTTATTACTGTGACAGCCCATGACACAGCATGTGGCGTGTCCAAGCCAGGTTTCCACCAGAAATGGTGGGGTTTGGGTGTGTTTAGAGAGAGATTGATGCTTTTTTTGTTTGGTTCTTTGTTTAAAAATATAAAATAAAAAGACAAAAACTGACCCGGGTCTCATCAAAAGTCCTCTTCAGTAAGACACTGATTCTGGAAGACAAGGTTCCACTACCAGTTCCACGACCAGGCCTGGGGGAGGTACGCAGTAATAGCGTCCGCTTTCTGGGTTATAAAAGGGAATCTCCTGATTCAGTGCAAAAAGGCTCTGAATACAGATTTATCTCTAAATCTGCCCTCATTGCTGCAGCATCCACCAACCCACAAACCCCAGAAGAACTGCAGCGTGGCCACTTATTTTAAACACTGAGTTTCACAGGTTGCCTATTTCCCAGCATGCATCGAAGTCAAACTTTGGATGTCTAACAGGGAGAAGAATGGCATGTGTGAGATTTGCTTATGGTGCATTTTTCAGACTGCCATTAAACTGATCTATTGCTGGAACAAACAATAAAAAACTGATTAAAACTCAGCCCTTCATAAATTAAACATTGTTGTCTCTAGCTGGCAAGCCTGCCACTTGGCAGAAAGCTGGAACAACTGAGCTTGGTGCAATGTGTATCTACAGAGTGACAGGCTGAGGGGATTTATTCCTCTCCCACACCACATCACCAAATGAAAGGTACATTGGCTTGATCAGAAAACTCCTGAACCCGGCTCAGCTAATGGTATTTGCGAAACACCTGTCCCAGGTGAAGTACTTTTCAGGCAGATAAGCTATCAAAGTGCCTACTTGAAGGTTTGGGATGTTTTTATGAATATGGATATTTTAGTTAGGGTGATTTTTATGAACTGCAAGTGTTCTGTTGGGTGAACACTGTGACAAGCACTTGTGCCTGGTGCACAGTGCCCTCAGAAAAATCCAGAGCAGGAGCATCTGGGCTAAGCAGTGCAAGCATGAGACTACAACGGAGCTCCTCTCCAACATAGTTTTACTGTGAGAAGAGGAAGAGCAGTGGTAGAAAGGGCTGAGAGATGGCATGCAGGTGTTGTTCCTGTCCTGAAAGAAACAGTGCACTGCATTCCCACCAGGAACATCAGAGTTTCTGCTCCACATTTGCATGTAGACTGAGACTTAGGTAGCAGGCAAGGACTGATTTAAGCACAGCCCCTTCCCTCATGTTGCTGTTCTCTTACTCCCACTCCTGCTCCTACTCCAGGAAGTACCAAGAGCAGAACAAGGTATTTTTCAAAGCTGCCTTCTGTGCTTTTTTAAGGTACCCAAAGGCAGCCCAGCTCAGCTTCAATGTTTCTTCCAAGGGCAGTTCATGGGGTATTCCTCTGCAGTGACGACCCTCTGGGCCTCAGTGTTACCTTCTAATTGCCAGAGGCTTGAATTCCAGCTCAGCCTCTGCCTGAGTTTCCTTACAATGCCTCTTCTCCCTCACTCAGTCCTCTTTCCATAAGTCCTGTCATCAGGACTTTGCATTCATTTAGAATTATTATTTCGTCTTCTTCCAGGAGCTGTTTGGGCTTGTAACGGGCATGAAAATGTGAAGGTATTCAATTAGCCGACAGGTACTGCTTGTGTGGTCAGCTGAGGATATGAATAACTCCACTTGGGTCTGTCCCTTGGACTCCTGTATGAAAACTGTGGAACGATTTAAAATGTTCCAACCCTGCACTAGCCAGAGTATGAACTGTCTGTAACTACCACTCCAGCTTTTCAGGGAGAATGAAGGAAGAAAGGAAATAAAGCCCAGTGCCACTTTCTCCCCAGGTCATTTTCCTGAAGATTCAACAGCTGGAAACTGGACCCAGAAACATTCAGTCATATGGCTAAATCGCCTGTTTCTACTGATGTTCTAGGTATGAAGGACAAAGTCTTTGACGTCACATCCACATGACTTTCTATGTACATTAAGGAGGGACAGTAAGGAATCCGCTATGGAACTCACCCTCCTCCAGCACCACCCCACACAGCCCTCATCTTGGAACCAGCACTGATGCCTCTGCTAGACCTTTCTCTTCCTAAACTGTGACCTCCTGTCTGCTGTTTGTCCAGACACAATGTGCACAGCTGTGGAAGTTTGTTGGACCTAGAATTAGCAGATTTTCAATTGTGTTCACACATAACATGGGAAAGAACACAGTGCCAGAACCAGCTGAGTGGAACCACTCAAATGGGAATGGTGGGAGAAGCCAGAAAGTAGGGAACTGTACGAAGCAGTGTCTTCTCTCCAGCCACTGTTCAAGCAGAAAAATCATGCCAAGTTTAAAACATCTACTCTTGTCATGCCTGCCAGAAGAGTGAACTTTAAGGGCGAAAGAAAATCCTGGCATTTCTCTATCTGTTCCCAGATTCCTCTGCATCACTGAAGCTGGACTGTAAATGCGTCCATCAGCTTGAAATTAAAGCCAAGGACTCCCAGACTTGGTTTGATGGAGGACTTTGTGAGTTGGTTCTGTGTGGTGGGATGAAGAGCAGAGCTGAGGTGTCTAACCATAAAGTGTGAGACATGCCATGGGTGGCGATCGTTAGGAAAGACCTTGCTCCTATGATCTGTGGCCATAACTGATTCTGATCATGGGCACGTGCTGAATTTGCCTCCTCGCAGCACTGGCACAGGCAAGATGTTGTGGAAGTTTACCAGACTGAGAATGCCTTCCAGCCTGTGCAGAACTTCTCTGGACACAGGGACACACTCTTGCTTCTCTCGGGCTCAGCTCAGCACAGGAGCAAGGTGCATGCAAGGGGTCAGGTTCCACATCTGGGGCTGCTTGTCATTCCCATTCCTCCTCCTGGCTGTGGTTGCACCATCTGAAGCAGAAATGCATCTCTTGCCCTCCCCATGACACTGCTTGCACAGAATATCAGCAGAGATTCAGTGTGGGGGTCGTTTGAGCCACCGTCTAGCCACAGTATAAACTTACATATGTGATAATAGAGAGACCTTAAAATTCATGCCCTTGTGTCTTCCCTCTGCTTCTGTGCAATTTCTTTTTCAACCTTGATGCTATCTGGCTGCAGTTAAATAGCTCCAGTCTAAAGGACACCTCCTCGACATTGATTCTGACTGCTTAAACTTTGTTATTTCATTCGATCTTTTGCTCAGTACTGTACCACACATGGACACCCTGGGCTGCATATTCAGTCTTTAGCTATTATTGGTTTGGTATTAAACGATCTGTTTCAACATAAAACACACATAATATTCATCTTCATTTTCAGAAGCTAAAAACGTATGTAAGTAGATGACATTTTTGATCAATTAGCTGGCTCCTCTTTCTTCCCCAAATTAGCTTCTGAAGCATACAGCAAAGCAATGATGTCTTTAGGGAGAGAGGGGAGGAGCTCAGGACTGAAACCATGTCGCTGAGCTGTCGGCAGCCCCTGGGACATAGGCACCGGGTGGCCCCTGGAACAGGACGAAGCTCAGTGTGTTTCCAGACACACAGGCACACGCCTATATGGGAGGGCTGTTTGGTGTCTGATCTCTGAGGCTCCAGCTGGGCACAGTTTGGCTACGATTCTCATACTTAGAATTGGGAAGGCTTTGTAGAGCTTTCCCTCTGTACCACAGGCTCTTTGCTTGCTGAGTCACCAATGGTTTTTTTTGGATCATCTGGTGCAAAAGAGATGCTGACAGGGAGAGCAGCGCTGCAGAGATGCGTCTGCAGCCACATTTTCCCTCCCTCTGGGCCGAGTGGTGAAGATCTGGTACAAAGAGAGTCCTCCTGTCGCCCTTTCCTCAGGGTGCAGGGGAAGGCAGTGCTGTGGCGTCACTTTCTCCCAGTGTTTCTTTCCCAAACTGGGTTGCACTCTCCTCCAAGTCAGTGACAGCGAGTCCTGCCAGCGAGCTCCAGCCCAGTGGGTGTGCAGCACCGAAATACACCAAAACAAAACCCTGTAAATCTTCTGTCTCCCCTCAGGAAGTCGATGTTTTTACTAAAGAAGTGTTTTGAAGTGTCTGGTTTTATCAGGCTCTGCTTTTTCGTTGCCTGTGCTCCAAGCCACCAGAGCAGAAGGCTGCTTGCGCACACCTTGAACCAGTCCATCCAAAGGGTGGGTGCTACCATGCTCCGTGGGCTGCTTTCTTGTATCTTTGCTCTTCATTTATTGCCCTCCTGGGTTCTAAGACAGGTGGACATGTTAATCATCTAGTGCATTAGCTGGTGCCTTCCTGGGTAGTTGGGATAAAGCACAAGCCTGTATATCTGAGCCTCGCCGTGCTGACAGCTCTCTCCTCCACAGCTGATGATACGATTGTTGGTCACAGTAAAGAAGAATAAGAAGATTTTTTTTTTTTTTAATTAAAGTGAACCATTCCAAGACTTCTCCAGTTTGTGTAGGAAAACTATTCTCCAATCAATTTAAATTTTTACTGGGTTGTTTTTTAAAACAGATTTCAGATTCAGAACAACTCACTCATGAGTTGGTGTGAAAGTAAATTCCTTGTCACTTGGGTAATATAACGGTTTGGGTGAAATTATGTTTCCATATCAGGTGGTAGATCTTAGATAAGAAAGCAATGAACAGTATGTAGCAAGCTATTATAATGAACTTTAATAAAGGACAGTTGTTTAAACAAAATTTTAGATATTGTAAGTATTTTCAGCGAGAGTCAAGAACTATCTAGGAAATCTCTTGTTGATTCAAGTGCACTGAATTAATATCCTAGAAATCTTGCAGGAGTTGAGATCTGAAGACAGCTTGAATGCAGCTCCAGAAAAGGGGCAGACTTTGACTGCTACACGCAAGGAGGGCTGAACATTGATCTTAGAGCCTGAAAACCTTGCTGTCAGCTGGAGAAAGTCAGGAAACTGGAGGAGGTGGGGGCTGCTTCAGTCTTGTCCCAAGTAGTGAACTTCAGCAGGAATGTGAAGGAGGGCTGGAAAAGTTGGCCATGGCAAGGACACATCATGGTCAAGTTTTTGCTGATATGTGTCCTGGCTTTTCAGCATTCAGAAATTAGTCTGTGAAAGAAGAACAGAAGTTTTGACCTCAGCAGTAAAGGAAACAGCTAGACATGAGTCTCAGAAAAGCTGTCATGCGTGCTGGCATTCAGGCACTGCTGTTACAAGAGGGAGCTAAAGTTTGAACCTGACACAAAGACAAAGAAGGAATTATGAATTTGGCATTTCAGGCCATGCTCGTGTCTACAAAAAGCTTTGTCATTTGCCATGGATAGTGACAAACAAAACTTCAAGTTAAATCTTAAATATACAGAGTTGGCAATTTCAGAGCTAATATTTTAATGCTGTCTTAATGCTGTAAGCTGTGTGTAGAGTCCTTTGTAACAGAAGCTCAAAAAGTCAGGCGTCAGGACAGACCACGTGCAGATCTGAACCGTATGTATCTAAGTACTAATCAAAGCTGACTGAAGCAATAGATCATCTGCACAGGTCCTGTGAAGGCATTTTCCTTCATCAGCTCCCATACAGAAAGGCTGCTCACTGTCTCTTCAAGCAAAAGACACTGGGGCTATCATTGAAACTGATGGGAAGCAGGTTAAAAAAGCAAAGAAGGCACTATTTTATCACGTGTATACAATTTATCTGTGGGCTTCGCCGCCACAGAACATCCACATTGATGTCTACGCTGGCACAGAAGAGATTCAGCAAACTATTGGAAGAAAATCCAGTTAAGACTTTCAGCACCATGGTGCAGGTCTTCCCAGTGCCACCAAGCCCACAGCACACTGGGGATTATCGTTGCATGATTCCCCTGCCCCTGTAGCCTTTGGCTATTGGCTATAATTCCTGGCAGGAAACGCAGGTAAATGAGCCTGCAGCTGGCTGAGTCCAGCCCCTTTTGTGAGCTGAGCCCACCAGACACTCACGTGGCTGTACGTGACAGCCCAGCGAGAGAAAGGAGCTGCACTGCTTGGTGCACGGTGAGTAAGGAGCAGTTTCAGTGTAATGCCTGGAACTCTGCCTGCTGTTAAAACGCAGGGATATAAATTAGAGTTAACTCCCCTAGCTACCCTGGATTTACACTAAAATGAGGTGTTAAGGCGAGAGACTGCTCTTGCTTGCTTAAGCCAGGTTCCCGTATTTCAACTAGATGTGAACAAAAAGTGTAAAGTACGCTTAATAGCTACCAGACATACCGACTACTTACCCTGCATATTTATTTTGCCTGCATGAATTCATTATACCAAAATTAAATATCTTCTCTAAATTATTAATCCTCCTAAATGTTTATGAAAATACAGAACAAATAAACATGACAAACCCTGTGGTTCAGATGAAAGAGAAGATAACGATAATCCTCGCATATTTGCATATGGAAAATGAAGAATTTTGAGTTAATGAGATTTATCCTTCTCTCTGACCATTTTAGTGGAATATTTTTTAAAAATCTAATAAACTTGAGATTTCTGCATAAAACAATACAAAATACTACAAGAAAAAGACATTAGAGTCAATCTACTCTTCATGCTGGTCAAAAAATCAATTGCATTTATTGCTCAGAAAAATTAAAATCCTTTCTACATTTTATTAAAGTGCACATCTCAGCCATATAGGGAGGTAAATAATTGATACGTTCCAAATACATCACCTACCAAATATTTATTGGAAAAAAATAACTCTTTTATCACCCATTTCCTTCACTAGCAGTGCTATGCTGTTACGATGTTTACAACATTAATGTGTTTTTCTTCACAAGAAAACATACCAGCTGCTTATTATTTCATTGTGCTTAACACTATTTTATAACAAACCATCAAATTTTCTGAAGATAAAACCCATTATCTGAGACAAACAGTTGCACACTAAAAGGTAAAGCAATTTGGTCCACTTAGCGTGATAGTACTCCAGCATCTTCACACCAAGTAATGTGCTTTGGCCATGCTGAAGAGCCTGCTGGTCTCTAAATCACCCCTGCTAGTCAGCCGAGGGGAGTGGTTTGTATCCCCCGACAGGATCCGTGGGGCTGGGGGAGTTCCTTGCTGGAAGAAGCCAAAGGCAGGCTGGGTGCCCAGAGGGGTTCTCTGTGGGTTCTCCAGCCCCCTGCCTGACCCCTCTCCTGTGCAGCTGCCTGTCCTCTCCATGCACACACAGCAGGATGGATGAACAAGAGCCCTGCACTGTGCTGGAAATGAAAATCTTATTCTGTGCTGCCAGGAGCCCAAACAACATATCTCAGTCACATCCCAAGGGCCTGTCTCACAGCTCTCTGCATCCTGCATCACTCAAGTTCCCCAAGAGCCAGCCTAATCTTTATTTTCCTTTCTCTTTCTCCTGTAACTAGCCTGTAATTCCTCTGCTGGGCAGGCATGCCAGCTCTCCTGCATTCAGCAGCAGCACTGCCTGGGCTTTGTATTTATCCTATTGAGTTTATTACACAGGCTTCACACAGCCTCCTTCCTCCTCCTGCTGCATTCTCTGTGGTTGAGAGGGGGAGCCCATGTGGCAGACTAATAGCTTTTTGAGCTGACATGCTTGTCTTAGCACTTCTGTACCACCACACTTCCCCATGTTACACACATTTATCCCTCCACCTCCTCTTGGCCTGAAAGCATTGCTGTTGCCTGCAGAGAAATCATGGCATCCGGAAGAACCTGGGCCTGGCCATGACTTATCTAAGGTCTTCCAAGTTCCCTGCCCATGTGGTAATGTTCCCTTGGTAATGTTCTTCCTATAATGTTGTTAATAGTTTCTAAAGAGGTCAAAGGGTTTGGAAGGGATTCCCAGTCCCTGAGCCCAGCCTCTGGCCTATGGAAGGTTGCCATTGCTCTTCTGGTTAGGAACATTTTGTTTGCTGAACTGCCCATGTTCATGATGACTTTCTTCAGCACTGCCGTTATGTTTGTTCTGTTTAAAATTTCCAGCACTAAAGAATGTGTTTGAGAAAACAAAGCTGAATTCATGCTGCATCTCTGAAGGCTTTAATAACAGCTGAATTTAGACTCCTGCATGTGCTTATTAAAGAGCTAAATCATGGACTGTGAGAAGTTGTGGCATGTTTATTGAATGTAACAGCCAATTAATAAGGAATTAATAGTTCAGCAGTGTTTATTATGTTGAAGTGGGTTTTGAGGAACAGGGAATAATTTCTGGCACCAGAAAATGCAGGAACATGGTGCTAATGTCAGGCGGGGTAGTAAGGACAAAGAGGCAAAGTTTCCCCCATCACACAAAATGAGAACGGAGAGAGATCTGTAGCTGTGATAACGGAGAGACAGAGATGAGATTAAGGACAGGTTCACACAGCATGCAAATTGAAGCAAGTTCTTGGTGTTTAAATTATGTAGAAACTACTCACTGTGGGTTTGCCAAGGGGAAGAGCGTCATGGGTGTGAGGAGAGGCCACAGTTACAGTGAGCAAATAACAGAGTAACTGAGATAATAAACTCCAGAGAAAGGGACTCAGTGATCTCCTTTTTGGAATGACTTCGCATGCTAAGCTGCACTTCTTGTAGCAAATGCATTCGGTAGATTTAGTAGGTTTGGGGTGACTGGGTATGGCTGCAGTGTTGCAAGTGTGGTACCTGTATCTGAAACAGAAAACAAACAAAAAAAAGTGCCTCTGGCTTGTTATTGTGACCTGAGTGTTAATACAATCTGTACGATAAATGTTGAATGAATAATATCAAAAACAGAGAAGTGAATGGTAAATGAAATGACATATACCATGGCATACCACATGTAAATTGTTCCAGAATAACTTGATGAAATTCTCTGATAAGAAAACTGCTTCCCTAGGTGAAAGAATTACGGATGCCTCTCCAGAGATATTATTAGGAGTGGAAACGAACTTCTGCAGCAACAACACGTGGCACACTCACCCTTCTGGCTCAGAGCAGACAGCTTCTGGCTCAGAGCAGACAGCTTCTATTTCACGTGTTCATGGCTCCCAGTAAAGGCAGGCTGAGGCCCAGTTTGAGCCTTTGTAGATTAAATCCCTTCAGGCTTGGAAGAGTCACACAAGTTCATTGCTTTCATTACAGCAAGAACATTTTCTTTCTCATTCCTGGGAAAATAAGCAAATAATTAAAATGGAACCTTCTATTCAGGTATTGCTTTGTACACAAAAGGCTTTCGACTTCCTAAACGGTACAAATCCCTACCAAGAGTGAGCAACGCCCCTTGATATCTGCAGTGATGCCGAAAACATTTGTTAAGAGCCCAGTAAAAACAGCCTATGTGCGCTGGATTTAGACAAATTAATTTATTAATTTATGTTTGTTCTGTTTAAAATATTCAGCTTTAAAGAACACATTTGAGAAATCAAATTAGCCCTTATTATTTGGCTAGCACAAAACAAGGTACTGTACACAGCAACAGGGGGTCAGGACGTCCTGGGGAACGAAAGGTAACAACGGTGCCAGCGCACCGAAGACTTGGTGCAGAGCTACTCAGATGCACAGAACCCACACTGCAGGGTCATATCAGTGCACCTGCAGGATGTTCCCCACGGCCTGTGCCTAACATCATTCAGCAGTGCAGCAGGAAACGCCCCCCCCCGAGACAAGGGACGTGCTTCAGAAACACCAGCCTCCGCTTCTCTGTGCAGAGAAACACACCCAGTTCTGGATGAAGGTGGGTGCAGGAAGACAGAACTGTTTGGCAGACAGCTGTCCCTGGGAGCACCGTGGCCAACCTAATAGCATAGGTTATCTACAACAGAGACAATCTGCATAGGTATTCAGTAAGTTTGAAAAACGCAGCCCAAACGCTATCTAGTGTCAAAACAAAATATTTAAGGAGGTTTTTTTGTTTGTTTGTTTTGTTTTTTGTAACTTGCTTTCTAAGTTCACTTATGGCAAAGTAAAGTGTTGAAATCTTGAAATTTCCTGAAGAATAGCCATTTCAGGTTTATACCAGCTTTTAGTACAGCTTCCACCCAGAGCTTCGTATCTCAACCTGGGGAAGATTTAAAGCAGACCTTTAGAAAGGAGACACACAATTTAGGCTTAAAGACTCCCATTGATCCACCACATGCTTCAGTGAGTTACTGTTGGAAATGTATGCCTTATCTCTAACCCTTCTATCCCTTCCTCTATTAAAGGATAATCCATGTTCAGACAGACATAGAAGATCTAAGTATATCAAAGGAAATGATTTTGCTATGAAATAGCATGATTTGGGAAAACAATTTCTCCTTCAAATGATTTTTGGTACACTTTTAAGTTCAAAAATATCTTTCGGTTGAATCATCATTGACAATGCCATTAATCCTGATTATTGTTAGTTATTGAGTGCTATTTTTAATGAAAATTTTCATTGCTTTAGAAACTGTAGTGCACTCCTTCCTAGAACCAAAATAATTACGAGAGCTTAGAGTTCAGAGAAATAGTCTGTCACCCTTACATAACTCCTGGATTTCATTAACAAGTTATTTGGCGATTACTTCTTAATACATTCTGAATCCTTTGTTAAAAGCATTCATTTACAGTTCATAGAACTGCTGTACAAACCATGACAAACCGTGTCCTTAAGTTCCATTTTCATGAATAAAACATACACACATTCACGAGTTTTCATGTCTATACTTTAAAACAATTGGAAATTCGTTAAGTTCGTTAAAGATGGGATCTCAGTAACTATTCAGTTAAAGTGAGCTTGCTGCTACCAATTCTCCAATTCTCCTGGATTTCTTCTTGATGTTTTCATGCATTGCAAGGCAGTTTTTGGTGGGTGACAAATCTGAGCCCACCATGAAGACTGACGTGCAGCATGTGAGTCATGCATCTCAGCATGCATTTCGACTGCAAATCAAAATGGGGTCTGCAATTTAGGAAGGCTGGACCATGCCCACACACATAATTGTGTAGCATGCACTAAATAGCATGAGAAGATGGGTTCTATTTGCACTAATACATTCAAAGAACAACAACAGCAACAGGGTGATTAAAAACTGCCCTTTACAAATGAGATGGTGTCCTTAGTGCAACATAATCAGAGAGGACAACAGGACGAGGTAACCTAAATTTACCCTGGGTAGCAACGGGATAAATAGCCCTTCACAGCCTGCCTATCATTCTTCACATCAAATCACTGAAGCTCTTCTCCTGAAAGGCACAAATGTTTCTAGAGGACAGAACGTGTAGCAGGCCTGGTAAAAATAATGGCAAGTCTCAATAATAAGCCGTTGAAAATTCAGTCATTGATGCATTTTCTATGCTCTGTGCCATGATTTACAGGGAAAAACTACAGGCTTCTAAGGGATGACCATCAGAGTAAACGGGCTCAGAACCAAAGCCCCTGTTGAGGACATCTGTTTGTGCAATGGAAAGGAGAATATCAGGGCTTTTTCCCTCAGCTTTAGAGCCGGACACTACAAGGTTGTTGTAGCCCACTCGTGTAGGATTGGCTTGGTGCAGTAGCATGGCACGGCACAATTGTTGGTTGTGAGGTTTGTGGTGTCTGCTCATTCGTTCCCCACTCTAAACAGCCTAGGTGCTAAGCCACCTGCTCTCAGTCCCAAACATGGAAGCTGGACTGCATCCAAAAATGAACAGTGACCTGGTAGAAAGATTTCACAAATTATTAACATGATTCCCCTAAAAGCCTTTCCCAGCTGCAACCTCATTATAAGCACGGGATCAAAACATATATTCCCAAGAGTATTTCCTGGAGCCAGCATCACTGCTTCTTTGCCTTGTCCTGGGAAGTAGATCTCACCTTGTTGATGTGGCCGTATGGCGGATTAGTCTCCTCTTGACCATGACTCACAGAGAACAAACAGAGGTGTGCAGTATCTGCCTCGAGCAGATCCTGCAGATGTCAGCCCCACAGTTTGCAGAGCCCTGCTTTCAAAAACTCCATGCACACAGCAGATGTGCGTTGCCATAAGCAGCTCTATGGGAGGCTGAGGGAATTGGAGAGCCTGAAGCCACTTCAGATAAAAACTTTTGTGCCTGGAAGGTGTGTTTGTCTGTGGACTCTTCTGGATGGAGCCTGGTGATGTTTCACTTGGCTGCCAGCTCAAACAGCTCTCCATGTTCAATGCATCCCACGCTCTGTTTTATTACTCTTCAAACCCACTTTGTTTGCAAAGGAGGAAAAGCTGTCAGAGGCCATTAATCCAAACAGAATTTAATCTCTCAAACAGCATTTACTCAGGCAGAGCTGCTAAATCTATATATTAAAAAACTGTTGACAATTAATTAAAATGCTTCTCTGCTAAAGTGTGAATGGGACTGTTCTGCGGGGCATTGTTGTGTGTATCAGCACCCTCTCCCTGGGACACACACCTCTGCCTGGATTAGAGGCAAAGCAACTTCCTTCTCCCTAGGCATTTCTGTGCTGGCAGCTATGCTGCATCCTGGCAGCAGGACGACTGAAAGCACAGTCATGGGAAGACAAAACCGAGGATGATATAGACGATGACGAGCATCACAATCCTTTGCACTGTTGCAGGGTGGCTGCTTAGAAACTATGAGACAGGAGCCCGGAGGCTTAAGAGCTAACAAGGCTAAGAGCTGTTGGAGGTATTGCACAGCAGGAGGTGAGAGCACACAATCCTGGGGTAGCAAAGGGCTCTGTGGAGCTCTCATTAAGGCAAAGCAATGAGGTGGAAGATGGGTTCGGGGAGGTCATTGAGAAAGGAAGAAGTCTGCACGTTCAGGACTGCCCTACGAGTACGTATGAGAACAGGAAATAGAGAGAGGATGACATTTCCAGCCTGCAAAAGTGCATCTCCATGACTGTTCAGTTGTTAGCACAAGGATCAATTTTCCCACGCTGGCCTAAGGAATCTGACATTTCTTTTAAGTCCAGGTCAGAGCTATTGTAGTTTCATATAAGATTGGAGCAGCTACAGAATGATTATTGCCTGTACTGCTGCTGCTAACAAAATGCAGCTATCTAAAAGACCAAAGCTGTAGAAATCAGAAGCTCTCCAGGGGCTGGGAACTGCCACTGCATTGGCCAAAGCAGTGTCCAGGGCGCTAGAGGCCCGCTGCCTGACTCCCCAGCCATCACCTTTCCACATCCGGCTGCCTCCCTGGGCACATAATGCTGGGATGATCCCCATCCCACTTCTGCACAGAGGCAGTTTGTGCTGTGATGTTGGGCAAACCTAGCCCAGGATTCCTTAAAGATACTGAAGGGGAAAACAGAGGGGACTTTGTGCAGATCACAGCCATCTGAGCCTAGCAAGATATTGTTCTCTTTCCTGCAAAACAGAGAAGATCCCCAACCACACAGTTCTGTATCTGCTGCAACTTCTTTTCTCTCCCATCTTCCTCCCAGGCTATTTTCTATGCAGTTTCACACAGGTCAACCCAGAAACATTAATGTTTCAATTAGCTGGACCTGGGCTTGTTTTCTCAGCTGACATCAACAGCTTCATCACCGTGGCTGCAGTCATTGCTTTATAGCACTGAAGTTCTGCTCTTTGAAGTCATCAGTAAGGGTCACAAGTGAGGATCCCACCTGATCTCTGTGATGAAGAGCTCTCCCGCTCCTAGTAAGTGCAGGCTGGTGGTTAGGGTAGATTCTTGCACTTAGTTCCCATTACAAAGTGCAATAGGAAATGCTTTACCTAAATGGGAGACCACAAAGTCATTGTGTCCAAACCTCTCCCATTTCTCCTTGCAAAGCACCTGTAACAGAAAAACATGCAGAGCCTCCACAATATTTGCTGCCTTCAGAAAGCTGTAATGAGCCATGTGATTGCATTTCTACATTTGCAACACCCTTGTACAAGCTGAAAAGGGAACACTTTTTCCGTTTTGGAAGTTTGTCCTTCAGCTAGCAAGTAGGCATTCATTATGTTCCTGGGGGTTGCCAAAAGCTGAAATGAAAATAGGAGGAAATTTTAGTATTAGCAACAATTTCAATTCATTAACACCTTTTCCTGCCAAAGCATCTGTGCTGACCATCACCGTGGATAGCAAGAGCAACCAGAGGGAACAGCAATTGGTGTTTTATTGGAACAACATGACGAGCAGAGTGGTTGAGAAAGCTTTCTTGTTGGGTCAACATAAATACCAGTGGCACTGGATTTTTATTTTGGGAACAGAATAATTGGTCATAAAGTCTCCCAAAACTTGATCTTGACCTTCATAGTCTAAAATATTTTCTTCATCACATTAAGCTTTTTCAACTGTGCCTGCTTATAAACTTCACACAGCGTAAGACAAATTACTAAAATTTCATACTAATATCAAAAAATGTTCAGCTTGGAAATCTCCCAGTTCTGTGCATGTGCACAGGGTCATATCCAACATGCCAGGCAGGCATCTGGGGGGATTTGTTCTGGAATTGTGGAGCGCTTTGATTATTTTTGAATGATGTAGAACCACCTGTGGCTGGGTGCTTTTCTACCCTGCTGCCACTCAGTTATAACATTGCACAGGAACAAAACAAAACAAAACAAAACAAAACAAAAAAAAAAAAAGAGGAAAATCCGGCATTTCTGCAAAACCTCATTATAAACCGAGCTCAAGCTCTCCTGAGGCTGGACAGCTCCCAGGAGTCTGCCTTCAGAAGTGCTGAATCCACACCTACATTCCCTTCCCTTCCTCTTCTCTCAGTGGGATAATGGCCCTGTTGAATCAGGGAGAAAATTAACTCATTAACATTTTTTTTTTTTCCTTTAAAAGATCTCTGCTATTAGCAACTCAAGCAGACACTGGAAGCCTGTTGCCCAGGCAGACTTTACCCAATCCCATTGCCAGCTGCGCTCTGCAGGCAGCGCAGGTAACGGGAGCTGCAGTGACGGCAGTGCTCACCTGCTCAGCGTCCTGCAAAGAGAGGGATTTGAGCAGGCACGGGGCTGGCTGCAGAGCCCGATGGATGGGGCTTCTGGGGCACTCAGGGGCCGTATCCTTGCTCTCCAGGGCTGTGTGCTGGGTGAGGAGATCCACCAGCATGCTAGGTATGAGAGAGGAGGTGAGCAGGCCACACAGCGTTGGGAAAGATGATTTATGGGCTCCTCACAGAGATGCTGCAGAGATGAGAGCTGGTGGTTTTCAGGAAATACTCAGAGCCAAGTCACTGGAACTGTAATTTGCCAGCAATGTGCAACATGAGCCTTGCAGTTGTAAGTCATTTCCAGTTTCTCTTTGGACAGGCTTCTCCCAGCAGATGAACCATTAGCTAATGGCTGACATTAGTTCAGTACTGACAAACACAAACTTTCCATCAGTGCTGAGGACCCCTTGCAACTTGTGATATCCCATTTCCCATCTGGTTGTGACTTTTTCTGATGCTAAACCTTATGATTCTTCTTGGCCTGTGCCTGTCTGAGACCTCAAGCAACTCAGTACACAACTGTTTTCCCACTCTTTTCATCCAGCCCTTGAATAAAGCAGGTTGAAATGGGAAGTCTAAATCCAAGGCACACTGCAAACAAGTAAAAACTTCCTCCAACACTAGAGATTGGGGTGTCCTTAGAGCCAGGTCCACATGTGCAGCCTCCTGCAGGGACAGCGCAGGGAGGCTGCTTGGGCAATGCTGACATGCACTGTCCCCCACCACACCCAAGGCCTCTTATATCGCCCTCAGCTCTTCACCGCTGACTCCAGAGCTCAGCTCAACTCCTGATTTTCCACCAGGATTGTCCCAGGACCTGGGAGATCCATGGACCTGCTGAGAACAGTGTGTGGATGAAGGAGGATATTTCCTGTTAAGTCCTTGCTGCGTGACCCTCACGGTGTGTGCAGCTGCCAGACTCCTCCAGTGTGGTTGTCAGGATGGTCTTGGCAGGACCACGCAGTTTCTGGAATACAAAGGCAAGATCCCACCAACTTGCCACATCTGAATCCACCCAGGAGGTGAGAGCCACCTCACCTGTGCCAACTGAGTCCTGTCATGGGAGAGCTCCAGTCCACCTCTTCTCTTCCAGATCATTCACTCCTAATTTGCCATAGGTTCTGCATCTCCTTATCATCTCCTGCTGTCTGGGCTTCTGGTTCTGACACTGTGCCTTCTTCATTCTTGTTTCTCTAATCTTCTTAGACAGTGTAGTGGCATTGTTTGCTTTCTCCTCAGAAGGTCCTCTCCTGTTCACGGTCTTGACCACTGGCTCAGTTTTGTCAAGCCGGTGGTGTTCAGAATATGTTATCTAGCTTCCTGTGGTGTTGTACCCAAGAGTTTAATTTGGCTGGTTCTGCTCAAAGGCTCTTCTCCAGAGATGCAGAGAGCTAACATCACTGGCAGAAGGCTGTAAAGGGGCCAAGTCATGCTGACTCCTTGCAGGGCACTACTCCATTCCTTCTCCTGGAAGAGGAGAGGGAAACCACAGGAACAGTATAATGTTCTTCTGGGGCATTCCAGTAATAACTGATTGCAATTAACAACAAGCCCTGAAAGGAAATTCTAGAAATCCCAAGATAAGAGCTGATATCTGTTACCTTTATCTTTCTATAACGGGAAATAAACTGAAACAGCTTTACAAAAATAAAATTCCTGTATGCTTATTCCAGGTCTGCTGACTGTTAGCATAAACAGCAATCCCCAATATGGATTTCTGGGCGCAAGGCCTTCACCTGAATTTTTTTTTTTTGCAATCTGACAGTGGCAGGTCCAAGAAGTGAGTGCTGACATTTCTGAACACATGTTCACGGGAAGAACAAGCTTTGGAAAGATGCACAGTTGTTAGGGAATGCACAGAGCTGTGCAGCTGCCTGCTGAGGGTAGGCTGCAAGATCACTGTTCCCATGACTCTTGCAGACATCCATGCAGGTGACCACAGCTCCAGAAGCTGTTGTCCCAAAGAACTTAGGGCTGTGTGGGTCAGGAGCTCCACCTGGCTAATTGGTTCAGAATCTGTGAATCCCATTCTGGTGAATTTTTCACCTGACAGCGTCAGTCACATATATTAGCAATGAACAAGGCTCTGTGAGCATAAACATCTGAGCACTCAGTGAAATTTGATTCTGCAAGGAGGCTGCAGTTTTTCCAGCCTCCTGAGCAGTTTAGGACACAATTGTTTTCAGCCTCTGCACTAAGCCTCACACTGAGCTCCCTTCACAACTCTGCAAGGATGCTCTGAGGTATTGGACGTGCACTACGTCTTGCGCCTATGTCGTCTCGTCCAGCAACTGTTTGCAAAACACTCCAACCATTCAACAAGACACCCTGGGCATGAGCGGCCTCTCAGTAAGCAGATTTTCAAATGAATAGAAAATGTCACTGTAGCTTTGACAACAACTTGTGGCAATACTAAAGAGCCATCTCCAGGTCTGCCTGCAGTCCAGCAACTCAGCCAGTCCAAGCTCCCAAAAATGGCCCACAAAGTGCTCTTAGCCAGTTAAAATGGTTCTCCTGGGAAGCAAAATCCTGTATTGCCCACGTGGTACGTTGGAAGGCCAATATGTGGAGTCAGGCACACAGCTCAGGAGCATCCCGCCTCCCAGAGGCTTCCAATCATCTAGATCTGCTTGTTCATTCTTCCTCTGTCATTATAACATTCTGCACTGAGGTGGAGCTTTGGCCTGGAGGGACTGAAGTGCAGTCCCACCTCTGCCTCGTTTGGATCCTGGGAATGTAGGAAGAGTCCCATCAGATCTAAACCCTCATGTCTGCTTACGTAGCCATGGACTCTCCCTTCACTCACTGGCCAATAAATGGAGTGCTTGAAGTGTTTTCATAGCATAACTGCCAGCAGGAACCACGGCAACATTGCCTAATTTGCAAGTCCTAAATAGCTGGAAGGTGGATACAAACATTAAGCACTCAACTGAGCTGCAAGGAAAGCCTTGTGCTTGATTTACCCACAGACTTCAGGTGCCTGTGCAATTTATCCAGCAGCACCAGCAAAGCTTGCTGAGTAATCTTCCTTGGGTTGACCTCACTTGTACAAGCTGAACACAGAATTACGCTCTCTGCTGCTAAGGCTGCTGCTGCAGAATCCTTCCCAAGGCCTTCCCAAGGCCTCAGCATCAGCCAAGGTCTCCTGAGGGTCGAATATCTCCTGGAAGTGCTGGCAGAAGGCAGCTTCATTTCCCAGCCATGCGATGGCTGCGCAAAAAGCAATGAACCTCCCAAACTTTAACTGCTGATCTGGAGTGTCAGGAAAAATATCATTAATTGGGAACAATGCTAGTAACACCTTGCTCTTCCAAGGCCACAAGCAGACCTGAGTAAAGGATTTAAAACTAGTCATTCAATTAATTAAATATTTTCAGCACAGTTTCTGCTATTCAAAGGCAATGGAAAGATCAGATTGACGCCATATCCAAAATCATGCAGTTGTGGTTTAAAGTGGTCTTGTGCTACTGTGACTTTGTTATGCTCTGCAGAGAGTTTGTTACATAGCTGTGATCTTAGTGGAAGTGGTGTTGGATTAACAGGCAGAATTGTTAGGCTTAGGTCACCAACAGAAAGACTGAGACAATTTAATTTTTTCTTCACTTATGTATGATTTTCTCACTGAAAGGTGATTTTCTGGGAAAAGTCGTGGTAGTGAACTCCATCATTCAGAATTCCACAGTGTGAAAAGTACAACAGGTGTGAACAGGACAGGACAAATTCCTAAAACTTGCTTTTTCTGAAGTTCTTCCAAATCTGCTAATGTGAATACCTCTGCCTGGGCCTGTATAGACATGTTGAACCGTGCAGGAACATCTTGCACTTTATATTTGCTAGAAAATATATTTCTCAAAAATAGAGCTTTATGTAAATCTATGTTTTGGCTTTTTCCCTCCTGGGATTTTTTTTTAATTCTCCAAATGAATGTATTTACTTCCTGTTTTTTCAAGATCAAAACTGAAATATATATACAGTTAGAAAATGAGCTTTTATTTACAACATTCCAGCTTGGAACAGTTTATCATGTATTTCCTACAGACTTGTGACCCACATCCCATGATCTCTTCCTTCTACCATTCTCCCAGATTCCTGTTACTTTGCTGTATTTTCAGCCCTGTGTCTTCCTCTTCTGTCTGTCTGCTATGGAACCTGTTACAGCTTGGTGTTTTAAGTAGCCTGCTCCTTCTGGACATGGGCGAAGGTTGAATTTTGGCTCTGTTTATGGAGGAACTGCTCTGGGTCTCTCTCTGTTTCTGATTTCCTTGAGCTGCTTGCCTTTGAAAGCTCTGCTTCTGTCAAACGTGTTCAGTTGCCTCATGTATTCTCCAATAACCGGGAAAAGGAGGTAAGAGACTGACAAGTGAACAGACAGCCCTCTCACATAAAGCTCATTTCCTCAGGAAAAAAGGCTAAAAGCTGAGGGTTTTCTCCCTGCAAGAAGTCCATCTCTACCAAAACTCATGTTCCCTGCTTTCACTGCCGGATGGGTTTGCTGATGGTGTGATGTAGCGGTGGGAGCACACTGCTCACCACCGTTAAATCACTAAATGCAGTCCTCACATGGGTGAAGGCTTTTTTGCAGCTTCTGGATGCCCCTCCTGTTCTATCCACAACCCTTGGCAAACAAAGTGTGGAAGCATCTACTGTCAGCCCCCAGCACGGCACAGAAAGCTGCCCTGCCCACAGCAGCAGTCTCAGTGCCTTGTATAATGCTGTGGAAGAGGCACTTACTCTTGTTAAACACTGTTGGAGATCTGAATTTGCATTCTCAGCTTTATTAATTTTTCTTCTAAATGGGTTCTTACACCACGATCAGCACAACGGTATTTGGGCACTCTCCAGCAATGCACTAAGCAGGATGATTAATAGTCAACTGTTGTTTATTCTATTGCCTATGTGGAGGGAGATGTGTGTACTTTGGAGTATATTACTTTTCAGAGAGTCCTGCTTTAGTCAATAATATGCATGCTTGGTGGGACTTACAGTCTTCCAGAGCCTTGAAATGGAAATTCCCTATTTTCTCCTTAAAGTCAAAAACACCAAAAAGACTTCCAGTCTCTAATGCCATTTTTCATTCAAACACAAACTACAAGGTAACTTTTGAAATAGAGAGCATTCAGCTCTGCTGTGTTAGACTGAATATTAATAAAGAGGCTTGAAAACAAATCTGCTCTTGTGTCGTGCTGATAACCTGGGAAATCTGATCCCACCCCTGACTGGGAGGTAGAGACCCCATCAAGCTCCTTATTGACAGGCTTGTGACAGGGAAGCAGCTACTCAGACTTAGGAGCTACCTCTGGGAACCAGTGTTCTCCTTCAGCTTTTTGCATGACTGCAGATGCTGGAGAAGGAGGGAGGGAGTATCAGAGGGAGGTATAAATAAAAAGGAAACCATAACAGTGAAAAAGAGTTTAAAATAGGCTGGAGCAGTGGGACAGGCAAGCACTTGGCAGGGGCCTGTGGACAGGAAAGCTAATGTCACTATGTGGCTGCAATGGTGCCCAGGGGATAAGAAACATTTCTGTGATCAGCTTTCCAAATAATATTAAATTCCTTGATATATTTCCCCACAAGGGGTGGAGCTGAGGCATGAGAGCCACAGAGCTCTCCAAGGGGAATCCAGAGCTATTACATCCTTATGCGATTAGCACATACACTTCTGCTGGGACTGGCACCGCTGCATTTAGGAAATGC
>VXAV01006251.1:71503-97348 GCA_013399715.1 Alectura lathami
AACCAGCAGCTCAGCTCTGTATGGTGTTTGTTTTTTTTGTTTCTTGGCTTGGTTTTTTTTTTTTTTTTTTAGCCTGAATCTTCCCAGGCATGACTGCATGCAAGCAGGGGAGGGTGTCTTGTTCTGTCTGAGGATGTCTTCTGACAGGTCCCAGAATTCACTCCTGCTTCCTAGGACAGGTGCCCTGCCTATGGGTCAAAGCCACCCAGAATATTTTGCTTTTGGAGCTCATCTTGCATAAAGGGCCCACCGGCAGGTCTCCTAGCCCTTCATCTCTCATAGAGTGCTTTGAAGTCGTGGAGTAGTGCCCTGCAAGGAGTCAGCATGAATTGGCCCCTTTACAGCCTTCTGCCAGTGATGTTAGCTCTCTGCATCTCTGGAGAAGAGCCTTTGAGCAGAACCAGCCAAATTACACTCTTGGGTACCACCATGAAGTCCCCTTTCCCTGCCTTCCCTTTAACCCTGACCCATAAGCACTCTGGCAGCAATTCATCCATCCCCAGGTGGAGCTCCATGGACTCCAGCAGGTCACTGACATAGAGGGCAACACCCCCTCCCCTTCTCCCCTGCCTGTCTTTCTTAAAGAGTTTATAACCATCTATTCCCACGCTCCAGTTGTGAGAACCATCCCACCTCGTCTCAGCGAAGAAGAAGCCAATATCAAACAGTTGCAATTCTTCCCACAAGTCCTCTCAGATACAAGTGAATGCAGACCCTGAGCCAAAGTAAGCTCGCTCCTGAGAGCTCGTGCAGGGAAAACTGCAGGATGCCTGGGATTATAGAAAAGAAAAAAAAATATAGCAAAATGATTAAAAATGGGGTAAACCAAAAAATATCTTTAAACATGCAGATGAAAAGCCAAGACCTCTGGACAAAATTTAATCACAGCTCTTGGTTCTGGCTCATCAAATATATTGAGAAGCAGCTTCAGACCCAGACAGCTTTTCCCACCACACGAGGGACCTATTAGAGTATGAGGAGTCTAGAGAGTTTGTAGCAATTATAGTCCCTAGTTCTTGACTTCTTGTGCTCAAAAAGCCAAGAGGAAAGTTCTGCTGGGGAAACCACTGAAGCATTTCACCATACAAGCACCAGCACTGCTTCCCAGGATGATCTCTACTTCTCGCTGTCATACAGTCACACAGGGTTAGGATAATTTTTTTTCTCTCTCTATTTTTTTTCCCTACGACACGTAATGAAATCATTCATAATCGGTATATCAAATAGATGATGATATATAAAAGAACAGCCCATTCCAGAAACAATAAAAATAGGTAAAATTCAATATAAAGCTCTTCCAGGTAATTTCAGAAGCAATTCCAAATTTATTGTCTTGTTTATTTATTCTATTGATGTCAATAAACCTCACCATTTTCATTTGCTGACAAATCCACCTCTGGAGCAATGTGTTTCTCCTCTCCAGAGAGTTGTGGGATCTCCAGATGCCTGGTGGCACTCTACCAGATCCAATGCGTAGCAGTGCAGGAGCTGCCACAGGTCTGTTTCTGCACCACATCAAGAGATGTGCTAGACCTGGATCAATATCTCTGGGCTTGTCCAGGATCTCCAGAGCACTGTCAGGAGCTGGAGCAGCCTTCAATGAGCAGGCAATGGGCTGGACACTGAGGAACAACCTGGACAGCTTTAAGGTTTACAGGGAAACACAGACAGGCCCAATCTCATCTGGTAAAGAGAAATTCTGCACGTGTTTCTTTGCAGGATGCTACCCAATATTATCTGGGGCAACTCCCAACAAGAGTCACCCTGAAAAGGTTTGCACCAAGGCTTGTCATAGGGAATGCTGGAGAAAGATCAGCAGAAAAGCTCAGCAGAACCTTGGGGTTTCCCTGGCAGTGACTAATCCTGAAATAACTGTTATCCCCTGTCCCCTGGCTTTTGGAAGTATCCATAGAAGTCCAAGGCGCCAGAGCATCTTGCTGCAAGAGCTCACTTAGCTTTCCTTACATTCTACAAGAGCTCATTCATAGTACAGCTTAAAAAATTGATTTTTTTTTTTTTTTTTTGAGGGAGAGAAAGAGAAAGAAGTCCAAAAAGATAACGCTGTGCATTACAATTGCTGGGGTAAGAAGAGTAGAACTGCTCCTATGCTGTCTGCAAATTCAGACTGGTAGGATGAATGCAATAAGATGCCTATTCCTCTCCCAAAGCACTAGGCCTTCAGACAGTAATTGTGGGTACCCCAGGGCCTGCACATATCGCAGTTACAGCCCAGAAACACTTAAATTTGCATCCTCCTAGATAAAAAGATGGCAACTCAGCAGCTGATTCAGCTCTAAACTCTTTCCCAGTAAGTTATGAAAAGAAGACTGGGGACCTGCATTTTTCTCATTCCTTCCCTTTCCATTATTTTTTTTTTTTCTTTTTAATAAAACCATGTTTATGACGGTGGATAAAACATTTCTGTCATCCTTACTAAAAGCCTTTACTACCAATCAAAAATGAGCAGTGAATGGATAAACTGTATATCACAGCACAGCTTGGAAACTGGGCATTTTAGCAAAGTAGCATTTATGAGAGCTGCTGATGATAGGAGATTACATTTTATATCAGAACATATTTAAATTTAGCTGGGATTAACCCTACATCTTCGTTTCAAAATCTTCCAATGACATGAAGGCTATTTAATAGCTATCAGAGCAAAGACCTGATACTTTCCATCAGTAGAATGGAGGTGATAGGAAAAATAAACAAAAAAAAAGGGGGGGGGGGGACACAAATTTTAGTTGGTTCTTTCATATGGAAACAAGAATTTTGACTGGATTGGGATCTTTTCCTGTTATTTCCTGAAAAGTCAGTATTTCAGGAATCACACAAGCTGCATCTAGCGTTAACAAAAAGCAAGAAGAGTTTTCGTGTGCCGTAAGAATACCTTTATACATCTTGTCCTTTAGAGGTAACCTTGAGCTGAAAACCACTGGTGCAAAAGAGGTGGTTGCGTCCTACCCTGCACAGAGTTACACAGGCTCCACTGGGAAGGGAACTGATGTTTGTTAGTTTTTTTTATCATGAGGTTCCAAAACACTCCTGCAAAGCCAGACCAAGTTCATCACTGACAGTGAACACAGATCTGTGTGGCCAGGTTTGCAAGTGGAAGACTGCAGGGGCACATCCAAAACAGAGACTGTCCCTGTCCTGGGGTGTCAGAGTAGGGCCATGAGTCATCGGCAGAGGACACTTGTTCTGAAATGATTTGTGGCTCATTGATTTTCCCGATCACTCACAAATCTTCTCTCCTTCCTCCAGGTCAATAACCCTTTTAAGCCCTGATTGCTGCTTAGGGAGCATTTGGAAGCAAAGTTCATTTCCCATCATCAGCCCTGGCATTTCATGAATATTTCTTCTTTCACTGGAAAAATGCTGAGATCCAGGTGAGATCCTGACAGGCTGTGTTCAGCTCAGACGAACCAGAATATTAACCTCATCCTCCCTTAACAACTCCGGGATTTGTGCCTGGTAATTAAGCCCAGTGCTTCCCTCTGCTTCTGCATTCCTATCATTGCCAATGGCACTTGCACGCAAGAGGCAGTGTCTCTGCTCATCCTTTTGATGTGTTTTAGCTGCAGTGGGAGAGCCCTGTGTGAGTCAGAGGGGCCGTCTCCACGCTCCTTCTTTACACCACAGCCCTTATCAATAATTCATTCCGCTCTCCTGCGCCTACTCTGTCCAAGGCACAGGCGAGTCTATTTGTAACTCAATAGTGCCCCAGTCAATAAGCACCTATGGTTATGCATTATTCTCCTTGCGAGGAAGTACAAGCCTGTAACTACAGAAGTGAAACCTCAGAAGGAAACAAAACACAGACTCAGCTGAAAAATTACCTCCCCTCGAAGCAGCACGATCCATCCCCTGTGCCACAAGTGGGTGCAGGTGGCAGCTTCACCCACTGCTCTGGCTTTGGGCTGTCCAGAATTGTGCATCCTCGAGTGAAGGGATGGAAAGGATCAACCGTCCTGTCTGAGCACTCCTGCAGCACAGCCCTTTGCAGTCTCAGCACCCAAAGGCATTCAGTAGACCAAACACTCCACTCCTCAGCTATTTCCCTGCACGTCATCAGTGCAGAGCAGGGTGTGCAAAGCCCCAGCGCTACCCCTGCACCTTCAGGGAGCTGATGAGATGCAGAGAAAGTGAAACCCACTGGCAGACAGATTGCAGAGACACTGGTTGCAGCAGAGCTTCTCATATAAATAAGGGTTGAAAGATCAAGCACCTGCTGGAGATTAAGTTTTGCATCTTGAACACGAGTAATTTAAATAAAGCTAAGAAGCGAGTAGAGGGGTAGATGAAGATAATTAAGTGCCACTGTTGTGATCCATTTGACATGCTGAGAATAAGAAACCAGAGTTATTTTTTAATAAAAATAGAACTCCTTCTGGATTTGATCTCTCTACCTTCAAAACCTTAAGACAAATACTGTTGGCACTAAATTAAGCTACAAACTCTTTCATTAAGCACTGCCCATGGGAACGTAAAGATGTTCTTGGAGAGGTGAAGCAAGAAGCCTCGCTCTATGAATACAATAGAAACAATAATGAAAATATGGAGAAATATACTCAAGATACATAATCCATAAAACAACAAAGACACTCTCAGCGGGTCCAAAAAGTAATCACAGGCAAAGCGTCACATAACAAATCCAGTGCTACAATGTTCTGATGTAAAGACAGTGATTGTCTTCATTAAGTGAAATATATGTGCAGGTAAGGAAGGAACAAAACAATGTACACCATGAGATTCACTGCAGTGCCAGTAGTCAGGAAGATTTTTGTGGGAAAAAATAAAAACAAAAATCGAGCCTAATGCAGATGACTGTCTAGATAACTGCTCCAGCCATCAGAAGGCATTGCTGTCAGGGTTCAGCTAGCCACCATGGCTTTCAGGATATTTCCCTAAATATCTGAAATATGCAAGATGAAATTACTAGCCATAAGACATCTGCAAAGTGAGGGAAAAATGTAGTGGCTGGAGAATGAGATTGCGTGCCTGGCTGTAGATCAGTGATTCACATCTGTTCTCTGTAGTCATAACAATATCCTCAGAAATGCCACACGGGTGGTGTCCACTTGCAGCAAAAAACATCCACATCCATCACACTTGATGCCCCATTGGGACTCAGTGCTGTGGCTCAGGTTATGCAGATTTTCCTCAGGATAAGAGGAAGAAGAAGAAATGCAAGAAATTTTTTTTTCATTCTAACAGAGGAGGAGCTGGAAGAAGTGAGTTTTACTGCGTGCTTTTTTGAAAACAGAATGATACTTCTGCAAAGTGTCCTGTTTGCTGAACGCAAGTGCACAGAAGGGGAACGACGCAGTTTCATCAAAAAAATGGAAACAAGTGCCTTTCAGTTTTCCTGCTGAATGGTTTGCTCCACTGCAGGACAGTTCCCACATACTGGAAGCTACTTTTCCTGTTACTGATAACTCTGAAGCCTCTAATTTCAGCGTGGCTGCAGGGAAGGTGCTGCTGTTGCTATCACTATTAGACTCTGCAGCCACTATAAGCTCAGTGTAGTACTTCTGACAAAGCAATTCAGGATAAAGTAGATGCAGTCTAACAGAACTGAGGCTGACAGAGTAATTTTCACTCCCTTTTTGTAATGTTCCTTTCTAATTATAGTCCCTGCTGGGTGTATTTTTTTTCTTGATACTCAGAAGTAGGAGGAGCTCCAGGAGAGGAACTGAAGTCTTTGTTTTTACTGCCAGGAATATTTTATCTCTTAAGATTAAAATCATCCTGATAGTCCTTGTCCTGTGACGCAGCCGAGAGCATTGTCATTTGAAGGGCTTTAAAAGCCTGGGCTTAGGCCATGGTTAACACAGTGAAGACAGTCATCCCACCGATAGGTTTCTTCTGCTCACGTCTTGAGGTGCGACATCAAAGACCATCCCCAAAGTCTCCCCTGTTCTTTAAAGAACTGAAATTTTTAATTTTACCTAGATTTATTTATTTATTTATTTATTTATAACTTGTCTGTGTTTTAAGCTGCCTTAGTGAAAGCTGCAGCACTCGGAGAGATTATTACTGAAACTTAACACCAAAACTAGATAACTCCCGTGGGCCCAGAAAGAAAGCTGGTCAACAGACACTTCTGACCTAATGAGCAGACCAAGGGTCTCAGCAGAGCCCAGGACTGAGCCCAGTTCTGGCTGAGGATTAAAATGCTTTCCAAAAATTGTCAACACCTTCACCCCCTTCTCCTACTCACCCTCAAGAAGGCCACAAAAAATAAGCAAAAGTCCTTGCAAATAGCACAATTCCACATCAGCTGAACCCACACTCACTGCTGACAGTGAATGTTTCCTAAGGGCTGGTTATTTCACAATACATCATGAGTATTTGTCTGTATTTGATCTCTTCCTCATTTAAAAGACTATCAGGAAGACTTAGCAGCAATTACAGCAGACAGAAGTAGGAGGGCTGTTAATCCTCAGACATCATCTATCTGCATAGTTGCAGTGTGCAGCAGGATGTGTCTTCTTGATGATGTGTTATCCCATCACAGCATGGAAGGAACCATGTGAAAGAACAGCCCTAGCCCAGGTGGGGCAAGTTCAGAGACAGCCTTATCCCCTCCTCCACTTCAAAAAAGATCTGATCCTGCTGGCAATGTTCCTGTCAATGCTTCCCTCCTACTGTTCCGCCTGTAGGGCAGGCAGTCTGTCCCCAGGGCTGCCTGTGTCCCTCTGACCCCCAACACACCCACCCACACTAAGCAGCACTCACAGCTCATCTGCAATGTCTTGCACACCACCATGTAGAGGTAACAAAAAATTGGCAGTATTTATGTTCATGTTCAGCATTCCCATGATGCCCAGTCTTGGATCCACCTGCCTTCGATTACCTGATAAGTATTAAAAAAAAAAATTTCATCCAAGAGACATGAAATGATAACCCTGTTTCCATTTGGCAGGGTTCAGAACAGACCTCATTGCTCTGCTCATCACATCTGCCACCTTATTTTTACATCAATCTTATCAGGATTATTGCACAAAATTGTGAAAAATCCTATTTTCCGCTTGAAAGTAAGAAGCATAGAGGGAAAAAAAATGTTTTGTTACAAGACAGCAAGCAAGCTGGAATAAAAAAAGACTGATAAAATTCTAAAAATGCACAAATTTGAATAGTGTTAAAAATTCCCTGAAAAATATATTTTCAGAAAATGATTTTTAACAAAAAGCTTTTCTTTGCAATGCTTCAGTATTCTCAGATAACAAATAAAGAAAAAAAAATGGGACATAGCTTCTGCCTCTTTTTGCGGACTTGGGCAGAAACTTCCAACAAGACTTGAAGTTCAGCTGACTTCCCCAGTCGCTGCCTCAGAACAAAGGAGAAAAGGCTGTGATACACCAGCTAAGAAAGGCAGAGCTCTGCTTTCTGAGGTGCTGGAGAAGTTTGGAGCTTAGAAAACTGAAAAACAAACAAACAAACAAAAAAAACACCTCTTCCTTTACCCAGGAAGTTCTGTTGCTGCTGAACTCTGCTAGGCGGTTTTCTGGGTTATGGAGACTTTTGAGGTTATAGAAACTTCACCATGTGGCTCCTTCTGTAAGTACCTACAGCTCTTTGAAATTCTTCAACAGATGGAGGATGAGGCCCTGAATCAGTTGGCCCCAAGACAGCTAATTTCACAGGGTGCATCTGGAAATTTGGAAGACTTGTTATTTGTAATAAAAAATGTTGGGATATCTGAGCTCTCTGTCATACCCTCCCTTGACTTTTTCTGAGAAAATTGCCAGAAAAGGACGTAATGATATTATTTCATGCATCATTCTGATGCATGTGCAGTGTAGAACATAATGGCTAGAAATCCCCTTGCTCAAGGGCAAATTTATTTCCTGGCTAACATCTGGCTACAAACTAATCTTTCCTGCAATTTGCCAGTTGCTGGCATGAGTGAAAAAAAGAGAATTATTGAGCTCTTCACCTGCTTGTATCCAATTAGGCAAAGGGAAGTTGCTGCAGCTAAAAGTGATGCACAAATGAAAGATGCAAATGTCTTCCTCTCTGCTGGCTCCTTTGCAGGAGCTTAGTGCACATATTGGCCTTCAGACGAGCAGTAGGTAGCCACCAAAATGACAGCAAAGCCTCCTCCGACAAGAAAACAGAGGCGTAAGGTGGTGCTATGGATCTGTTGAAAAGAAAGAAGACTTTTACCCACACATTATCTACAGCACAAAGACAAGACTGTGGTACAAGTGTGGAAGGAAGAGGCTGAGGCTCAGCAGTGAACACAGCTGGTGCTCAGCAGTGCAGGTATATTGCTACAGTGTGCGTGTTTTATCACTTAATGCGGAGCCCTGCTCCCCATAATCAGATTATGAAACCTTAGAATCAAGTTAATGCAAATAAACAGATCATGTGGAGAGCAATAAAGATAAAATATCATAAAAAAGAAAAACTAAACAGAGAACATATTTAGTAAACAGAATGCTGTAAACAAACTAATGTGTCTCTCTGCGACAATATTCAGCAAGATATGGAAGAGCCCCAAGAGATGGCATGAAAACACAGCTGTTCTCTCCTTGCGTGAGGTGAAGACAGAGGGGAGGGACACAATGGCAGAGCAGCTCTTGTGGCTCCAGGGTCGTGGCAGGGACAGCTTTGCCCAAGTTGGAGGAGCCGGAATGTGGCTCCTCTTGGTGCCTCCTCCACATGATGCTCTGAGCCCCTTCCAGGTGAGACCCACAGCAGCACGATCAGCTGGACCAAAAGAGGCCTCCAGCCAGGAGGAGAAACTCAGAAAAACTCAGAAACTCAGAAAACATGCTGCTGGGGAAGGTCACGGACTATCTGGGGCAACACATTTACCTGCAAATCTGCAGATTTGCAAAGATCCACCAGAATTCCTGACAGTTTCCTATTTCACAGAGTGTTTTCTTCCACTCTGGCTCTCCAAGTCCTGGTCCTTTTTTTTCTCCCGCACCAGTAAAGCTGCCCTGTGTACCAGTAGTGAGCACTGACTTCATAATTACTGTAGAAGCAGAAGCCTTCTTCCCAAAACTGATTGCATGGCCTGGGGTCTCCTGGATGCTCCTCTGCTCTTGAAAGGGGGCCTCTGGCTCTGAGTCTCCAGGAGCAGATCCTGTTCTTCCAGACAAGTGCTGTGCCTAGATTGTCCCCACATGGATCTGCAGAGATCAGACCAACTGGAGGTTGAGTCAGGTTTAATGCTTACCCATGTGCTGTTTATTCAATTAATTTGCCCCTCTAGCTCTTCTGAAATCATCCCTCTAAGAGCACCATGAGTTCTACAAATGTGTTTATGATTCAGAATTGTCTGACAATTCAGTTGTGCTTCCCAACATTCAGCCTTAAGAATGAATGCTAATTTTCCGGAATGAGTATTAGGTTAAGCATTCACCGAAAGTTCATTATCTGCTTGCGTTACAGAATGCTGCCACGTTTCACCTTATTTCTGCAGGTAGGGCAGCCCTCCAAGTCGCTACCACCAAGTCACCTCCAGACCTCCATACAATCCTGAATGCAGTGAAGAATTAATGGTTGCAAAAATAATATAAACTCTCTCGTTGATGTGGAGTTTGGTGGTTAAACTATGGGACATGCTTTCCTTTCTGCTTGAAAGCCCAGCCACAGCAGTCGTTCCTGGAACAGAGTCCTGCCTTTCCGAGCACAATGATCTGAAGACCACCACAGTACCCAAACTCAGGCTTCCTTTTAGGACTAGATGGTCCCATCTCTTCAGTCTTCCCTCCTGGGTTGTGTTCCCCAGACCTTTCATCATTCCTGATGCTTTCTTTGGCAGGCCCGTATCTCCGCACTGTGGTGCTGAGTGTCCGCATTAACAACTCGCCGTGATTCAAAACTCCCTGGAGTTACGAGGCCTTTCTGGCGATACCGCGTCAGCCTTTGTTTACAGCCTTTTATGAATGTCAAAGTATTGTGTGGGTTTGGCATTTGGGCTTTTGATGCTTAATTGGCTGATTGTTTGTTTGATGGTTTTCTATAAGAATCTGTATTTTTATATGGAACAAGGGATTTCTATGATCTCTGGTCTCCTATAACCCCATGCAGGCGATCTTCTGGGGATAAAAGGATGAAATGCTGCTGAACCGGATCCTGTGAAGTGTTGTTCTGCACAGGAGCAAAGGACAAGGTTTGTAAAGTATATAAGTAGCATTTCCCCAGCAGGAGGTGGGGCAGAGGCGAGCAACCAGAAACTTCAGCCATCTTCAGCCGCCTTGGTTCTGCCAGAAGAGTGGAAGAGGCTGAAACTTGGAACACGTCAAGGTTTAACTGCCACGGCAGGAAGCCTCATGCATTTCCTGCTGCTCATAACCAGTTAAGCCCTGACATGTAGGGCAGAGGAAACCATCCACTTCTAGTACTTTTGACTGGCACTTTCAAAGACAGTGTTTTTATAGATGAGCCTTTACCAAACCGGTGATTGTGTGCCAGTTCATTTTGAGCCTCTCTACAAGCTGAGGTTTTGCTCTAAAAATGTTCACTTTGCTTAACCTGCTATTACTGTTCATGCTCTTAAATTTGTCTTGAAAAGTGGTTTACCACCTCCTGGAAGGGCTTTGCATGCCTTAGCAGGCACTACAAACACATTTACATGTGAGCTAGGTTCCAGGTTCCCACACCAGGCATCTGACGGATGTCAGGGAAATTCACATTTCTGTGCCTAATGCACATCCAAGGTCTCTGCATCACACAGTTTCTGCTACAATGACACTAAGAAAATTTATTAAAAATCTATTTTTAATAGAGGGTGAAGTGTGGAGCTTTAAAACTCACACTCAGATGATTACACAAGGGTACAAAGCTCAGGAAACTGAGACCTCCAGTGACCAGCTGCATGCTAAGGATGATTTCTAATTTAATTATGTAAAACTTAACATGGCTGTGTAAAACACTCATCCTGTAGGCCAATAAAGATGGAAAAAAAATAAAAGAGGAAAGGAAAGGAAAGGAAAGGAAAGGAAAGGAAAGGAAAGGAAAGGAAAGGAAAGGAAAGGAAAGGAAAGGAAAGGAAAGGAAAGGAGGTAAAAATATTTTCCTGGTTCCTAGCTGCTGGACAAGTCAAGGGATGTGCACACTTCAAAGAAATCAATACAAAACCCAAGTGAGCAATGCTCAGAGCAGGCCTTCAAGAGCCAAATGGAAAAACGGAGAGCGCGCAGTTTGCAAGCAACTCCAGGGGTCTGCCTGCTGTTGGCAGGAGTGGAGACAAGGAGGATGGGGAAGAATGTGTCATCTTTGTGAATTTTTCAAATGGAATTTCAATTCCAAAATGGAATTTTCTCCTTGCTGGAGAGGGAACAGGCTTTGAGCCCTCCAACACTGCTTCTCCAAGTACAGCCATTCAGATCATAACTTGGAAGCAGAGGGGGCGCCAGCGGTGTCACATCAGCTGGGTTCCCCGCATGGACAGAGGCGAGGAGACTACACCTGCAGCGAGGACTGTATTCACAGGGACGCAACAGAACCTGAAGTGGGGAAGGGTAGGGCTGCTTAGTTCTTTCTACCACCTAGGAGTGACTCTCACACACAACTTCTGTTAGTCACATAGCTAAATATGAGCTGGCATTGTTGTAAGTCTTTCCCGTGATGATGAATAAGAGAAAGGCAAGTAAGATGATGGCAGATTTATGCGAAGGGAAATGTTTCAGCAGCGACATTGTTTCTGTAGAAGTATCAACAAATACATATGTGGTTTTTTTTTTTTTGGCTTAATACATAGATTTTTCCTAATAAGACCAAATTCTCTCTGTTCTGCTCAAAGAGAAATGTAAAAAGGACTACAGAGAAAAGAAGACTCTGAAATATCAATTTGTGGAGTAGGTTTGTGAGGTATTCTAAAGCTTTTAGTATTTCTAAAGGAAGATCAAATTTCTGTTCAAGCAGTTTTTCCAACAATGAAAATGATTTGCTACAAAAATCAACCCCTTCTGAACTTTCTCTCAGCTCTGGAGTTCTGTGATGACATGACTCAATGCTATTTTCAATTATCTCTATTTGACAATGAAGCACAGTATTGTCCTTTATATCAAGGTTTGACAAGAGCCTTCATGCGGCAGTTGCAATTCAGATGTTTTCTTTTGCTCCTAATTTTTTAATAGACTCTTCCACTGAGCCCATCTCAAAATGAAATGAATTTAATTTAGATTCAAAAGTATCAAAACGGGACTTTAAAGCCTTTTTTTTTTTTTTTTCCTGAAGAAATACAGCATCAAGAGGTATCTTTGAACACAAAGGAATCCCCAGGGAAGAAGATAAATTTGGCAACAGATTGCACCGTGCTCAGAGGACGAGGTCTTAGAGATGGCACAGCCCACTTCTTTGCTCTCTGCTGATAGACACTGTGGAAACATTTGAAGTGAATGCCACTCTTTTGATCTAGGAATAATCACCTTTCTTCCAAGAAGGCCTACAAACAAGAGAGACCTGGAATTTGTGTTTCTGATTGCCAGCTCCAGTTGAGAGAGCCATATGCTGAGTCCTCCATGAACCTGGGGAGAGGCCATTCTGGGGAGAAATTCAGAATACATCTGTTTTACATGAGCCAGAACAGGACGGCACTGTTAGTACTGCAGCCTGCAAATACTTGAAAAACAGGTCCCAAGGCAATGCAGCAGACGCATTCCCTTCATAATTCACGCTTTAAGGTAAAGATGGATGGCAGCAGAGAATTGCATCACAGGACTCTGAGAGCTGACGGCATTTAACACCTCTCAGCTTGGCAGAACTTCATCATCACCGCAGGAGCAAAGCTGGAATGATATCCTGCAGGTTGGGTTCCAATGCCGTATGTGACAGGATCATTTCCATTATTCTGGTTAGGCAAAAATGTCTTGAAACTGCTCGATTGTTAGTTCTCCCAAGGACCTTTGTTCTGCAAGGGATCTTGCATCACCTGTTGCTAAAGTCTTCAGCAGAAAATTTTAACTTTTCTAATAAAGAATCAACAGTTATGGGAATGGACTTTTTTTTTTTTTGGTGACAAAGCGCTGATAAAACCAATTAAAATAATTTTGAAAATAATCATCACATTGAGGCTTGATGTGCTATGACAAAAATCTTCCACCTTGCAACGAGACCTGTCAGGTGCTTATCAATTTGACCATATTAAAAAAAAAAAAAAAAAAAAAATCTAAAATTNTGACCTCTAGTTATCAATTTTGGGTCTATAACACCAAGTGAAGTAGCTGTAGTCCATTCAGCTACAGAATCATAGCAACACATTAAGAGGGAGCAAAAATAATTGAGGTCTGGAGGGGCTGAATGCAAGGAATGATTAAAAGAGACGCTTATGCATAATGACTTGAGAGGGAATGTAATAAGTTTCTTGGAGGGTATATGTAACAAAAAGATGGGATTTGTGTAGCATTGCACACTGGGGCATAATTAGAGGTAATAGGATTAAATTTATGCATGGAGAAATAATCTGATTATCAGGAATCATTTGCAACTGTGAGAAAGAAGTTGCATCTGCAAAGGGTTAATCCCTGATTACAAATCTGTGGCACTTGCCCTCCAGGCATACCCCTGCCTTGGTGTCTTTAGGGCTGGAGCAATTCCAGCACCTTGCTGTAGGCCTCCTACAGCACATCCCTGGGGCAAAGCCACTCAAGAAGTCTCCCTCTTTGCCAGTGTAGCTCAAATCCATCCCTTTCTTGAGTCCAGAACAGTCTCAGTGCAGAGAGGGTGCTGCTTTGATCGGCCCCCTCCTCCTCAGCTCTTCAGGAACCACAGCTTCATCAGGGTGCAGGGAGAGGAGAGGCACAGAACCTCCCTCGGGAGAACCAGGGCCAGGGTTCAGTTGGGAGGGAGACTACCCAGGAAAACGAACGCATACCTCAAGGCACACGAAGTGTTTCTATTAGGAGGTGGATCAAAGCTATTTCTCCTACTGAAAGACCTTGTGGAAGAAGGAAAGACAGTTGAAACTAAATGTAATGGTCTCATTAAAGCGCTGAATGATTTTTATTCACCTAAGAATTACGGCCTTACTGAAAGACATGATTATTTCCAATACCGCAGGCAACATCCAGATGAAGAGATGTCTGAATCTATAACGAGCCTGAAAGGCTTCGCTTCCAAGCACAACAGAACAATAGCTGACTGTTTGGTGCGTGAGCGCATGCATTAGGAGAGAGAAATGCAACAAATTCCCCCATGCAGCCAAAAAAGGAGTAAAGTGGACATTTGAGTAATTTAGAGAAATATGGGCATGGCAGGAAAAGAATCATCTTCTCTACACGACGGATCTTGAGGCTGTAAGCAGAATGAACAGCCGGAGTGCATCCTGCAAGCGTGACATGCCCACAAGGTGGGCTGAACCTCCAAACTGGGGACCTCAGTGGACATCTGAACCTGTGAGCCTGGAGACAACCAGGCTGGGTTCAGCGTGGGGGATTCTGTTCCCGAGGAACTGAATCCAGGCTTGTGACACCTCCAGCTTCCTCCTCCAGCCTGGCCGTTGTGCCCAAGGCCTCGCTCAGGACTGATGCCAATCAAGGTCTCACCAAGACAGACAACGACCACGATGCTGTCTCAGATTCAGTGCTCAAAGAACTGACAGCAGACACCTGCTTCAACAGCTGAAGGCCAACTGAGCATGCAGCAAAACTATGAGCCAAAGGTCCTACCCCATAAACAGTGAGCAGCCCAGGAGACCCTTGAGCGTTCCTGCATGGCAGCTGGCTGTGTGGCAGGAGCTCCCCTGAAGCCGGGACACCTCTTGAGGTTACCCCTGTTGCAGAAATCCCTTACACCTTGATGTCTAGAGACTCCTTGCTGACACAGATCCTCAGCAAGTGATTAATGTTTTGTTCTAAGGCTTGTTATCTTCACTAAGATTATTATCTTAGATTGATTGTGCACAAATGATCCCTTAGACGTAAGCTGTTGGCCAAGTCTAGTACTAGGAGTGGGTTCACCAGCACCTAGACTCCTCTGAGAGGGAGTTTGGAAAGCAGGGGGATTTCTAACATGATCACGTCTGAATGGTGTTCACAAGGTGCCTGCAGTTGCTCTCCAGAGTTTGAAGGCTTCACCGCAGCATATGCCTCCTGTTAGGCTTTTATAGCCCATGCTAAATCTTCTGCCAATAGATTCCCCACTGTTAGTACTTGGGCTAGCTCTGTTGATGTCTTTCGTTGCTAGATGTTAAAAACCAACCAACCCAAGGTCATCTGTCTTCCATGATCACATCACCTCCTTCTCCTGCTCCTAATGAGACAAACAGATTGAGCTCTGAAATCACTCTGTGTAAGGCATTTTCTTCAGTCTTCAAAACACTGTTTCCTACAACCTTCCCCATCTCTTTACAGACATTTAGAAGGTCAGGGCTGGAAATCAGGCACCTGGTGATACCCCTTCTCTCTCTGGTGTAAGGGCAGATGCACCTGAGCTGCTGTGACACTTGTGTTACAACAGGAACATATTAGGTTAATAGTAATAACACCAATTATCTGCATAATTAGAATTACTGTGCATCTTCAGCTTATGGATTTCAACAGGGACAAAGTAAAACAAAGTGTCCACTGGAGAACGCTGTCCTATTCCTGAATGAGCAGGTAAGAGTTTGGTGCTCAGAGATGGACGTGGCTCCAGCAGGACGCCTTGCAGTAAGGACCAAGCAAAAGTCATGTGAAGGCTGAAGCTGTACAAAGTTCTTTGTGCTAAGCTAACTTCTTACCTACAGTATGCCTGAGAGGCCACTGAGCTACTGCTCCCACAGAAGCCATATTAGAGTGCTGTAATCACAAATGACGCCTGCATAAGAAACAGTTGCCTCTTTTTGTTATCTTTCAATCTGACCTGTTTCTCTGTGGCAAGGGTGTCCTATATTTTATTGAATCAATATCCTGGAGTGGGGTGTATGGATTTTGCTGGCTTCAGGCAACAAGAGCCTAGAAGCAATCAGAAGAAAACAAACAGGGGGATTTACCTTCTCTTGTGAGGATTCATTTTTAACTCCTAGCAGCATGCTGGATGCATTCTGTTGAATGTTATGAGTAATATTTTTGATCTATTGTTTCACCTTCTCTGAGGCATATTTTATTTCAGGATAACCTTCTTCTGATGCTTTAGAGGTCCTCCTGGCAGATTTCTGAGCTGAATCACATCCGTGTCTAACTACATCCTTTTAGGACAAATAAAATCCCTTGCCTTACTTGGGTGAGAATCTGAAGGCAATATTTAATTCATTGACACACTGGGGACAAAACTTTCTGTATTTTGCCCCAGTATTAATATTTTCATACACGAGGATATAAAATAGCTTCCAGCACCTCTGTCCTTTGTTTTTAACATGGGATCTGACCAATTCTTCCAGGAATTACACTTCAACAACCACAGCCAGCTCCTGAAGATCAGCTCAACGTTCTGAATTTTCCACATTGTAATTCCAGGGCAGGAAGCAAACTCTTCTGCCACGCAATACATTCTCCATGTACTAACAGTTATAACAGAGCAGTTATGCCTCTAAATCAAACCTCTGCACTACAAAACAATTCCAACAACTACAAGGCATGTCTGTTCAGTGCTGAAGGTTTGCTCACACCCAAAACCAACACAAAAAAAGAACAAGGAAGAATCAATGTAAGAGTGCCATCTGGTGACATCTCCCATAACCCTATATCATCGATGGCTTCTCTGCAGTGCAGAGAGGAAAAGTTCAGAGACGAGATCCAGAACACCACAGGATGCAGTTTTACAAAACTGGCTGGTTTTCTCCAAGAAATTGGCCAACTTATGTCAGTAACTCCAAACTGGTAGCTGACAGCTAAACTCTTGAAAAATCTAGCCCCAGATGTGTAAACACAGATGCAGGGTGCATGTGTGATAATCATGGCCATGCATGCAAATCGAGTAATTGTGCTTGCAAATGGCTAATTAGGTACATTGGACATGGGACTGGGAGAGCTGTGCACACAGATTAAGCCTGCACTTTTGTGCTGAAGTGGTCTGACAATCTGTCTCTGGGTTTCTTACTCTAATTTACTTATATATTAATGTCTTGTGTTTATGCAAATGCCTGGATGTTTTGAAACTCAATCACAGTAATTTGAACATGACCTAATGTCCTAGTCTGACACAAAGCTGGCCCTTCTTGTCCAGAAGAGGTTAATTTCTTTCACTGCCCAATTTAATCCAATTTTCTAATGGAAATCTGCTCTATTTAAGAAAGCAGAAGACCAGGGTAGATTTCAGGGAGTAGCTGACTGGAGTTTCCTATTGCTTGGTGCATACCTTCACATCCTCCCCAAATGCAGGGACCAGTCGGCACCAAAATTTTCACTTCAAGAGGTCTGAGTGGAACATCAGCTCAACCTCGCTGGAGCAGATGTCTGAGAGACCAAGCTAGCAGCCATAAACACCACATTTTAGGGGTCAATAATAACACCCTTCAAGAAACTTGGGAAAACTAAACAAGACTTGCTGAAGTCACACTTTTGGAGACTACTTTTGTCCTTTGCATGTTTCTCCTCTTTGGAAGAGGTCAGATAAAGCACACAGAGCTACGCTCCCTAGTGTGGGCTACGCAGCACTTGTCCCAGCCACTTGTGGGTGTGCTTTGGTAGCTGGACTGGTCCAGGCATCATTCCCAAGAGGCTTTCAGCATGCAGCCACACATGGTGGGCAGGAGTCTTCGTTAGCAAAAGCACAGCTCTTCCACTCCAGCTCAGGTATTAGGCACATGTGGGGGCACCTGCAAGGTCCAGGGCAGTGAGAGCCACAGGTGCTGGGAACCCAGGTGAGGTTACTGCCTTCCTGACAGCATGATCTGGGGCTTTGGAGAAATTACTCAAGGTGAGGAAAAGAGCTCCTGTCCTGGGTGCCCAGTGCATGTATCACGACCTCTAAGGTACAGCATGATTAAAGGTGACAAAGGGACATCTCACAGTCCCTGGACAATAATCAGGTAAAAATGCAAAATGGCAGAACACAATCCTCACCTGAAAATATGCCCTTCCAGGAAGGAGATTCACTTGTCTCAAAATATAGCCCATGGACAAGGAGGTGGTTCAGCAAGACTCACTGCATCTCCCTCACCCTGCACACATCTCTGCCTCCTCCTCACTGTGCTCTCAAATTTAGGACCACAAAGAAGTTTGATGGAGAACTGTGATGCAGCCCAGACCTGCCCATTTTATCTCTGTCCATCCATATCTTTAGGCAACTCAGTGACCCCATGAGTTGGAGCAAACCCTGCCCGGTCCCCCCAAAACCCCGCTGCCAGGTGTGAGCCCTCATATGCAGCTGCTGCAGTCCTGACCCTGTCTGCAGGCAGAAACCTTCTCGACAGCACAGAGCCCTGCTTCTCTGCCCAAAGGCTCACAGTGTAAATCCAAAGGACAGGCAGTGCTGGGGGCATTGCACAAAGCATCCTGCTCTGCACACCATCCTCCAGTAATTCCCTGCCGGTGTCACCCACCTCCCATTTGCCACACATGATTTTGACAGAGATCTTGGCTGTTATCTCTGGGCATTTTCCTCTGGACTAATTTAGCCTTTCTATCACCAAGTTTTGTTAATGATGACAAACAACACGGTGTGCTGGCTGAAATGGTTTTCTGTCATTCTGGAAAATTTAGGACACAGGGATCCGCAAAATATGACCTCAATATAAGTCCATCATTCTCTCCTCCTGGAATTGCTCAGCTGGAATAAATATCATTACCCAGACTGGAGCGACTGGCTGAGCGAGTGGATTGCAGCACACGTACCTGGAGCGGAAGAAATCAGCTAAAAATCCTACCTCTGCAATAGGAACAGTGATCAAATGAGCAGGTGTTCCTTCCCAGAGGCCTGGTGAGGACTCTGAACTAGCTGAAATTTGAACTTTTTTTCTCTTGGTTCAGGAAGAAATTTCATGGCTGGCCTGAGAAATGGCACCCTCAAAACATTTGGTGGAATGGATTACTTCCAGGGAAATGTGGAAACAACCTGCCCTCTACCTTCCCTCTCTAAAACCCATGTTAGCTTTAATATAAATACTTTTGCAAGTGCCTGGGGATCACTATGTGCACAGCCTCATGTCTCCTAATAAAGCTTTTTACACAGACAGGGGGAGAGGGTGAAAAGCTTTGTCACAGAGAAAAATGGGGTACAAGGAGGAATAAATTTAAAAACCAACACTTAACTGGGGTTTCTGAGGTAGTTCAAAAGGCACCACCAGCACGATGAGTGACAGTGGAGGCACACATGGATGAAGCCCAGCATCAGCAGCTGCTCCCAAAGGAAGCAATATGCACTGAGCAGAGAGCTCTGCTGCTAGGGCAGGATTGCAGTCATCTGGGGAAAAAAAATAAAAATAAAAAATCAGGGATGTTGTGCTTAATTTGAAGCATAATCACCTTGCAAGGTGGGGTGTGCAGAGGGTGGGAGGGGCTGGTGCAGGTGTGTGCAGAGAGCACCTGTGGAGACCTGGTCCTGCAGGGGATGCAGGGGGAACCCAAGGGATGGACACAGCTGGTGGGGATGAGGTCAGGGTGTGCATTCAGACACAGGTGGGAAGTGAGAAGAGTTTGGGAAACGTGATCTACTGCTGCAGGGGGGTTTGGCAGGAGAAAGTTTTGAAAGTGCTGAGACAAAGGGTGGGTAACCCCTCCAGAGAGAGAAGGAGGTTGGCAGGGAAAAATGTCACAGACTATTAGCCCCGGCAGAGCAGGGACAGAAAGGAGTCATTGGCATTTGTATTACAGGACAGGGTCAATAGGAACAAGCTGAAAATGCAGTGTCTCCACCGCGTCCCTGATTTTCAATCACCAGTAGAGTTATGAAATTTTAGTTGCTACATTCTCCTTGTGAAGGTTTCGGTCTCTTCCGAAGACTGGGACAGAAAGGTCAAGGATGAAGTAGTCATTCTGCAAAAAACTGTTCTCTCAGTAATAACTATTTTTACCGAGACTTTACAGATTGTTTGTATGAGTTCATTCTGGCAGGTGCTGGTTGTTTGACCTCTGCCTAAGGGCTCATGGGAGAGCATCTGGGGCGCAAGATAACGCACATTTTTTTCAGCATTGGCACACATAGCACCCTTGGGTTTGATCTGCTTTGCACACGTGGTTCACAGGAATTGTGGAGAGATACTGCTGACTTCTGCGTATTTCTGCATTTGCTGCGTTATCAAACTCGTTGCCGTTTGTTATTTCTTGGTATACAGAAAGTTTTCTCCCAGAAAGAGGGGAGGTTGCGAAATAGTTTTGCAGTGTACCCCTCTCTTGGTATAGGCTGCAACTGTTCACAGCCATATCCAGCTACCTCAAAACTTTATTTTCCTTCATGGACTCCAGCACAGGGCTGGATGAGTGAGAGATGCATGCAGTCAGACGTGTGGGAGCTTCCTTTTTTATTGTAATCCCCTGTTCTGAAGTGTCTTGGTAACTCGTACATAAACGTGATGCATTTCCCGGGAGACTGCCTCATGCGCTGAAAATCATCTTCAGCTTGGCGAGGTCTTACTAATTCTTCTCTGAGCAGATGTGACGATGTCTGAAGGCCTGGCTGTACATCACCACTCTGGGTGATGTTTGCAGAGCTGTAGGCTTGATGAAGCATGTAAATGGACATTTTGTAAAAGTAAGTCGCAAGACAACGCTTTCATACATCACTTTAGTGTAAGGACATGCTGGAAAAGCCAACCCTTGGAGGGCAGTAGCTGATGAGTTTGTCCTGGAGTAGGGTGGGAAAACAGAGCTTTGGGCCAAGGAATGTCTGGACTCTCATGTGTGGGCTGTAAGCACAACATACACCTGGTGGAAGGAGCTGTGATGATGAATTCAGTCCAGAAGTTCAGTCTGAAAACCCAGCATTAGGTTTCCCAGTACCAAGCTTGGTCTTACAGCCAGCGTGTGGCTACTCAAGATGTCCTGGTACAGTTCAAGAAAGAAAAAAAAAAAGAAGGAACGGCCCCAATTTTGTTGACGTGTTTCACAACATGGACAACATTTCTCTGCCTCCTGACTCATCAGGGACCACGCATGATGCCCTCCCAGCCTTCTTCCCTCTGATAACTATCCATCTGCTTTTGTCAGGGGGAACAGATTTGTGAAAGAGAGATTTAAGGGACTCCTAATATGCTTCATGCATCACAGAAGGGGAAATTTATATCTTTTGGGGGTCATGACAGTTTCACAAGGTTATGGCTGAGATTCTAATGGCTTATCGCTGAGATGGAACTATTACAACGTAAAATTTAAAGGTCTTGGCCAGATGAAGAGGCTGAATTCAGCAGCACTGGCGCCATTGATCCGAAGGCAGAACCGCTCTCATGTGCCCTGGGGTGGCCCCAGTGTCCCTCTGCCAGGCTCAAGGGTACAGCTTGGTGCTACGGGGCTGCAGCCTGGGGGCTGAGCACGGCTTTGCCACCTGCCCATGCCCCCCATGGTCACACAGCCCCTGCCCCACCGCCTTTCCTGCATTTTGCCAAGTTTTCCCGTTGTATGGGATGGCTTTTGTGCCTTGTAGGGGAAGCCTAAGGAAAGAGCCAAGCTCCTGGCCATGTAGCTTTCAGATGAAGGATTTGTGCGAGGTCTGAGCAGCCTTTTCTTAAAAAGATCTTCTTCTTGCAAGAACTATTGCCTCCCTGGGCTAAGCACATTTATTTTTTCAGCAGGAAGGGAGATTAGTCTCTGGTAAAGGGAGTTCTTTCAGATGTGCACATGGATAAATACATGCCTCTGTGTGAATTTTACTGTGGTACACTGTTGTTTTTTTTTTTTCCATGCCTCTTTGCTTATGGAGTTACACTGGAGGGTACAGCACTGACGGTCCAGCCCCACAGCAGTGGGCTCCAGACCTCCCTCTGCACGCGGCTGCTGTTTCCCCTTCCCTGAGGATGCTCAGCAGCGTGTCCCAGTTTGAATTTGCACCTTTTCTCCACCAGCAGTTCTCGACCTGCTGCACTAGGTAATAGGTTCCTTACAGATTTCCTTCATTTCATAGGAGCGCTTCCAAGCGTGGCACTATTTTACATTGTTTATCAATTGGCCATGTCTCAGGTGCTTCTGCAAGTTTATCAGAATGTTCTGGAGTGAGCCCAGTTCTACCAGCTGGCTGTGAAGTGGCGCAGTAGGAAATAAATGCTGGAGTCTGAAGTGCTGATGGAGAGAAATCATCATTTTCTGCGGCATGGTTTGTTTCATCTCAAGATAGATCTCCAGAAGAAGCCAGGTGAGTGGCTCCAGCAGTGCCTGTTTCCCCCGCTAACTGCATTAAGGAGCCTAAATGATGAGCTCAGATGAAGACCTCTCTGCTGCAGACATCTCAAGTTATTCCTACTCAGCCTTTGGGTTTTAGAAACTGACTAGAGCAATGCAGCTTGGGGAGACGCCGGGGTGCCTGGTGCTGAGAAGGCTGACGTGGGCCAGTCAGGGAAACAGCAGCTGTGGGACTCCCTATGCACCCCTGCTGCACTGGGTGCACAGAGGAGGAAAATCAGTCAGGAAGGACTCGGGGATCTGCTGGGGGCGTGGCTGATGGGCACCTCTCTGAGCTGCTCCAATACAGAGCCAATTCCAACTAAAGGAGTACTTCATTCTTTCTTTCCCCTTTTTTTTTTTTTTTTTTTTTTTTTTATTTAAAAAAGGNCTCTTTCTTTCTGTCTCTGCACCGAGATGACCTAATCCTAAATCCTAATCCTAATCCTAAACCCAGGAGAGATGCACAGAGGGAACTGCTGAGGGTTCAGTGTATGGGGAAACTGAACCCTGTGTCCCTGATAGAGCAGCACAGTACGGCTGACAGCTAACAAGAAATTAATTTGGAATGCTTTTACTGCTTATTTGCTTGCTTGTCATCCTCACTGTTGCAGTGATTGGTTTAATTTTTCACAGTTCTCCAGCTCATGATATAATTTATGTGATGTTTTGCCTTTTGTTTCCACCAGACCCAAGTCGTGGATTCAGGCATGCAGCTTCCATCTTAGCAGAAAAAGCGGGGGAGTCTCCAAGAGAGCACACTGAGATGTGCCCGACAGCGGAAAACCTCACACTGTGACCCTAGCATACTTTAAAGGGACAGAAAAGAGGAGACAAGGAAAATTAAACTAAAAATTGTTATTAAAAATTAAATCTTGAAATGACTCAAGGCATCTTCTCTACAAAAGACAGGTGCTGGTAAAATTGAGGAGGATGTTTGGGAAAAGAAACATCGTCTGCACCTCTGCCAAGTGCTGTTGTCAATAAATACAGAAAATCCAGGATGGGCTCATAGTGGATGCGACAACTGTAACCCTAAACCTAATCCTAATCCTAATAGTAACCCTAACCCCAAAAATTAACATCAACCCTAACAGCCTAACCTGAACGCTAACCCCTAAACCTAACCCTGATCCTAATACCCTAACCCTAACGCCTTAACACTGACCCTAACCCTAATACCCTATCCCTAACCCAAATACCAGCAGAATGTCCCCGGAACAACTTTCACTTTCGCTTGCTTACAAAAGTGGTTGGGAAATGCCAGCAAGAGGCAGCCTCCTGCACTCACCTGCAGCTGCAGAAAGCTGCCAGCACACCGTGCCTGGGCTCACTTTCCCAGGTGCACAGTGATTGGGGTGTGAGGGTGTTTCTGACAGCGTGTGCCCAAAGGAGATGTAACCATTAAAACCAGTTACAAAGGAAGAGAGGCAGACGGTGGGTCCGTGTGAGCCAACTTGAACACGCAGCAACCCCTTGGGCTGAGCCATGGGGAAAGTCCACATGCGTGCAGGTATTGAAGGGAATGTGCAGGGAGGGTAGAGGGCAGAGCACATCCGTGGGAGCGAGGGCCCCCTCTGCTCTCAGCTGCACATCTCTGTGCAGGCAGCAGCCTCACTCCTCTGCCCCTTTGGGCTCGTCCCCCACCCCGGAGCACGTCCTGGAGCACGCTGTGAATTCTTGGCCTGGATCGCTGTCACCTCCAGGCCAACCTTTCCCTTCCAAAGTCTCAGATGAGCAGCAAGCAGCACAGGTTGAACCTCCCCAGCTCTGCTGCCTTCCCAGCCTGCACCAACCTGCAGAGAGCATCCTCATGAGAGCCGGGGCCTGGCGAAAGGCCACCCCTCCCATTAAGGCTGTCAGTCGTCCCAGTGCCCTTTCTGTTTGGCTACCAAAGTGCTCCCAAGGTCTATTGATCAGTGCCACGCTGCTCTGGCTAAAGGTCAGGCTGCAGGGCTGGGCTGCTGGGATGCGAAGGAGCAGGCACCCCCTGCCCTTGCTGTGCCCTCAGGGAGCAGGTGCCCCCCGTCCCTGACCCTACGCTACTGCCACCAGGCTGAGAACCATCCCAGGAGCACAGGCAGGTGAGCCAGGCCCCTCGTGGCTCACCCAGCCCAGCTCTTCCTTGCCAGAGCCAGAAAAATCTTCTGGCAAAGAAAAAAAATCTCAAAATCACAGAGGCTTTGTACCTTGGCACCTCTTATCAGGAGGTTCTTGCAGAAGTCCCCATTTGCACCTCAGGCCTGGTCCCAAGCGATGATGCTTCCAGGTCTTTTCCCACACAGGTGGCCTCACAAATCTCAACATCAGAAGCTTCCCTTAGTATTTATCTTTAGTTTTCCTTCCTTCATATGACATGTTTCCTGTTGAGTCCCCTAAGACTATTGTATTTACTGGTCCTCCTATTTGGAGAAGGTCTTCCTCTCCAAGACTTTTCTCTTACGAATATTTAGATCTATTAAAGGAATATTGACAAAATACGGGCATTTCAGCTCCATGACGCTGGGATGAGGCTGTTCTGCTCTTCTGAAGCCTCCAGTTGTCTGCCAGGAGTATTCTGTCATAGTCCAAATTGCAAAAATTCACTATTTTCTTCCCTTGGCTTGGGAGAACAACCCACTGGCTTGGTCTCCACCACCAAGCTCATATCCTTGCTCTGTCACAAAACACGTGCATCCCTCTGGGCAAAGCTTTGTGCCCCCCCGAGCCCCAACCCCACCCATGGGCTGGCTGCCACCCCCCAGATCAGGCTGCCCAGGGCCCACCCAGCCTGGCCTTTGGCACCCCAGGGATGGGGCACCCACAGCAGCTCTGGGCAGCCTGGGCCAGGGTCTCACCGGATCTGGGTAAAGAATTTCCTCTGAACATCTGACCTAAATCTCCCCTCTTTTACTTTAAAACCATTCTCCCTTGTCCTATCACTATCTGCCCATGCAAAAATCAGTCTCCCTCCTTGATCCCAAAAAGTTCTCCATGACACTGCGGGGCAGAGCAGCCACCTGCTCTGGCTGCCCCTTTAATGCAGACAGCGGATCTGTTTCTCTTCCCAGTGGCAGAGAGACCCATGCAAGGGGCAGCTCCCAGGAGACCCAGAGCCCTCCCTGTGCACAGGCTGTGCTCCCCTCTGCAGGGCTCACAGCGTTTTGTCCCTGCTGCTGCTGCTCATCACCACATTGCACACGTTGTGCTTCCTCCTAGAAAACTTTTGTGTGTGGGCGTGTGTCTGAATTTTTTTTTTTTCTTATTTTTCTTTTTCACATCTCTACAGTGGAATCCAGCAGGGAATTAAAGCCCTTTGTATATGGAAACATCATGCTGCGCTCTAACTCTAAAAGTGCTTTGGGGATCCTCTAGGATAAAAGGTAGCAGAGAAATGTAAATGTGTTCTTTGGATGAGCCCTCTGGATTAGCATGTGAATTTTCAATTGCAAAGCTGGGAGCTGCAGGGTCTCCCATTACACTAAGTCACCTGTAATCTCCCCGACTGACTCTGGTACCAGGGTGGGGAATCTCCCTGCACCCGGCTCATGTTGCCCTCCCCTGCCAGCCCAGCTTCTCGCATCACGGCACCATCTCTTGCATGCTGCCCTCAGACTATTTCAGAAAAATTAAAGAAAAAAAAAAAAAAAAGAAAGAAAGAAAAAAAAGGACCGTT
>VXAV01006252.1:0-16113 GCA_013399715.1 Alectura lathami
CCTGCATCAAGGTCATTGATGAAGATGTTGAACAAGACCAGGCCCAGCACCAAAGAAAGAACAAAGGGCCATAATCACAAGACTCTCAAGTATTCATATTTTTCCTGAACCACTGGGCTGGGCCTCTATGCAGTCAAGGAAATGTAAGTAAATGCATCTATAGATTACATACAGCAAAGAATAGCAGTGTGGTATCTCCTTGTGTAGGGCTGCCCTCCAACAGCAGACCCATACTCTGACACACCACTTGACGCCTTGTGGAAGCTGCTTCTGGTGCTTAAACTACCCAGCAAACAGTAGATCCTGCTACAGCATGGTAGAAGGTTTAAGGAAGCTTTTTTGTGGTTATTCACCTTCTGCGTACTACAGGAAAGCTCTCATATCAAAATGCAATTACATAAAATCCTTTCACTCCACCAGCCTTTCCAGCTCCTCAAAAGATAAGGCTTCAAACTAATAAATAGTCTCTACTCAGTTTCTAGATGCATTATCTAAATGTTTCAGTAATGCTGGGAAAAGACAAGGATGGTGATGGCTGTTTCAGTCAGTGTATACAGTTTAAACCTTTAGAATTATTGTTTCTGTAGAATATATAAGCTAAACCCTTCCCATTTTTATTTTCATAGAATCATAGAATCATCCGAGTTGGAAGGGATCCTTAAAGGCCATCTAGTCCAGCTCCCCTGCAGGGAACAGAGATACCTAGAGCTGGACCAGGTTGCTCAGAGCCCTGTCCAGCCTGACCTTGAAGATCTCCAGGAGCAGGGCATCCATCACCTCTCTAGGCAACCTGTGCCAGTGCTTCACCACCCTCTGAGTCAAAAACTTGTTCCTTATATCAAGTCTAAATCTCCTTTCGCTCAGTTTAAAACCATTTCCCCCAGTCCTTGCTAAGTTACCCGATCTCCAGCAACTTCACACAGGCTACTGGCATAATTATTGCAATAGTAGTATGAAGAATCAAGCTCTTAAAATCCTTTTCATGACATACTTTTGGGAAACTAGTAAGTGTCAAATACTATGAAAGAACTACTTGGGCCTCAAAGAACAGGGTGGATCTGTTAGCTTACAGTTTAAGAATGAGTTAATCACTTCTTTTGTAATAGTGCCAAAAAATGAGTCAAACTAAATGTCCCATCAGCTTTATACACTTGCGTTAACTTTCAACTGACTAAACAAAGCAAACTTTTGTAGTAAGCCAACTGATTTTACAATAGCTTCAGCTTAAAAAACTTAGCTTGTAAATTAAAAACTGATAGCAGCATAATCTATGATAATTTTGAAAATCACAACTGTATCACACACTATATATTGTTCTGGGGGAACCATGTGAAGAAAGAAATATGGTTCAATTATTAACTTAGAAAAATCGTTATTTTATGGTTCCCTTTGAATCCCAGCCCCACTTTTAAAAACTGTGGGTTGCAGAAATATTTCTTTCCAGCGTTTTTTACATATTAATAGAACTCATCAACATTTCACTAACCCAAGATTTGATGTGGTGCACCTAGGACTCTTAAATTTTTCCAGATTCCTCAACCATCTCATTGTTTTGGTATCTTCTACTTATCCAAAGAACAAAAGAACAGTGAGAAGTCCCAAAGATACCAAAATACTATCTTTAGTCTTTCAATAGCAAATATTGTGTGTCTAATGCTGCCCTGTATGTATGTGAACGAATTTGGAAGAATGGCTGCTCTGTGCTATTCCATATCACTGTCCATGATATGCCTCTAAAGCAGTTTCATGACTGCTTGAAAGATATTAACTAGCAGGGGCACTGTCCTTCTGCAGTCTGCTGTTCTAGATGTGGAGGAGGTTCAACTGTGTAGTCTGAGAGCTGCCATTTCACTTTAGAGGACTGGAGAAACTTGCCTGAACAAACTGAAACTAGTATGAAAATATAACAGTTGGCGGTAGGTTATTTACAAAATACCTTCAGGGCTTAAATCATCCTTGCAACATTTTTCTCTTTTTTCTCTGGCTGGAAAACATCCATTCCTGCCAGCCAAACATCCAGTTTTCCTTTGAAGTACTTCCTGAGAATTTAATTGCCCAGTAAATTGCCAACAAAACTTTCAGGCTGTAGACCAGCCCTGAGAGACTCCAGAGGGAAGGAACAAACAGCCTGTATGACTTGCTCATCTTTTACAGTCAGCAGGGAGGGCAGAGCTGCTCTACAGGCCTCCAGTGATAAAATCAATTTTGGATTGGACTAAGTTCAGCAGGATAGATACAGACATACACAGGAGGCAGCAGTTCTCACTGAATGCAATCTGAAGTTATGATGGAGCAACACCTGAGAACTGGGACATTCATTCAGATAATTAGTGGATCAAGCAACATAGGCACTGCAACTCAAATTTGAAAATATTTCATATTTGAAAATGCGTTTCTTACATAATTTAAGAAACATCATTATTCAGCCTTTATCACACAGTTCTTTTATTCTTGGCACGTTATTTATGTCGACTGCTTACTGTATGTTTCAGTTTGCCAAGGTTCAAACGATGACAACATAAGAAATGCAGTGGAGAGGAGCATTCAGTTACTAAAAAATATTTAGTAACCAGTTTTTTAGTAACTAAAATAATTTAGGTTCTCAGTTTCATAACTTAGCAGAATAATTAATTTTCCATAATAAAGCAAAAGGACTCAAAATTCTTGCAAGACAGGAATCATGAGGACAAACTGAGTAACTCCTTTCCAAAAGAGCCAAATAGTTGTAGTAAAAATCCTAAAAGTGCTGACATAATTGCATAATACTGTAAACTACACATCTCTTGAAATTCAAGAAAATCTGTTCTCGGTCAGGAGAGTGTAAACTGAAATAATACAGAATTGCAGTAGTGCTTAGCATGTTATGAATAATTTATTCAATTTTTCAACTTTTAGAAACAACTCTACAAAAAAAAAAAAAAAAGTTTACCCTAGAATCATAGAATGGCTTGGGTTGGAAGGGACCTCAAACTAGATGATCATTGAGGTCCTTTCCAACTCAAGACATTCTATGATTCTATGATCATCTAGTTCCAACCCCCCTGCCGTGGACAGGGCTGCCAGCCACTAGCTCACCAGATCAAACTGCCCAGGAACCCATCCAGCCTGGCCTTGAACACAGCCAGGGATGGGGCAGCCACAACTTCCCTGGGCAGCCTGTTCCAGCGCCTCACCACTCTCAATCAGCTTGACAGAATCTCTCAAGTGAAAGTGATGCAGAATACCAGGAGGGGTAGGCTGGAAGGCTTAGTAAGCTTTTGATCATGGCTCATGATGTGAAACCAATGAGATTTGTAAGTACACATCCAAGGCTGAACAGGAGTCCAAAATGGCTCAGAAACTGGCTCATTTCAGGACTAGGAGAGGCTGATACCCACTGTACATGGTACATGTGTACTATCACACACGTACTGCAGTCACTGATCCAAAGGATGCTTCACGGGCCTACAAAGGCAAGAAGCCCCTACTGTGGCTGCTGAAGAGAACACGGATGGAAAAAAAGAAGAGACAGGAAGAGAGACAGAACAAACTTGAAGGTCAGGGAAGTCCTCTGTATGTGTGCATACATGCATGCACATGCAGCAAAATGTGTGTTGTTCACAGCAATGAGCCTCGATAAACCCTTAGCATCTATCCCTCCCTTGCAGGCATAAAGTTCATTAGGGAGAATCCAAAACTATACACATTGAACACATTACCACTTCTTCTTTATCTAAAATCTGTGGGTCCACATACCATTCTAGAACTTAGATGTAAAATAGCATGGGTCAGAAACAGAAGACCCATTCTTATGAGAAACAAAATGAGATTCCTAAAACATACTTTCTAGTATATTCAAAGAACTAAGAAAGAATATTGCCACTAAATTAAAAAAAAAAAAAAGCCACAAAAAATGAATAAAAAAATCTAGTGCCTGTAGATTAGAAAAATATAATGGCAATAGGCTGTTGCTAGACTTTTTATTTTTAAAATTAATCTTCAGATGGTAAGCATTTCTGACCGATTTCCCTTCCTGTGTGCCCTCAGTCAGGTTCTTTCATTATCATACACAGCACTATGGGGTAGCATGGATGTCTGGGGCCAGGATATAAATGAGGGAAAGATGACTATTTACTGCAAATAATGCACACAATTGAGAGATTGTACAAGAAAGGAAACCTCAATAGTAAAGAACGAAATGGAAATCTGAAAGCAAAAAAAAAATCATCTTTCTACCAAAACAAGAGATGAAGGAAAGGCTCAGAATTACTGGTCATAGCACAAAGAAATATGAAAGGACGTCTAAACAGCTCCTATACCTGCCTCCAGCAAGACACTGTGCATGAGTTACCTCGCCAATCTTCCATCCGTAGACTGTACTGATGTTGCTGGGACTATAATTTTCATTTTGTTTTGCAAATCGTATTTTAGAAAGCAGACTAAGCTATAAGGACCCTAGTGAAGCTTAAATGTTTGAAGTTTGGCCTGGCCTGCTGGAGGGAAGGAGTCATCTGGAGGGAAACAGGCAGTGGGGAAGGAGTCAGGGCACAACGACAGTGTTCTTTCAGATCAGAAAAAGGAGCAAAATAAACTAAAGCTGCTTTTCATCTGAGCCTCTTGATTGCAAACAGGTCAGATTGCTTAACTGAGGAAGAGAAGAGCCCCATCTCTTCAGCCCCTGAGATCAGGCACCAGCCTAGTCCTCCTCCTCTGAGAACAATAATTAGCCAAGTACTTAATTCTAGGCAATGTTCATACAGCAAGTGCAGGGCATGAAGAATAAATACAGCCTCCGTTTGTTACTCAACATTTCTGTACATTTCAGAAGGTTCATTCTACCAAGGAGCATCTGAGGCTCAGGAAATGTAAGACATTTGGATCCTAGTAATGGACCAATATTTTTTTCAGGGGATAGCACAAGAAAATACTGCCTAGGATTTGAAGACTGTAGCAAAGTCATGATTAAAGCTCATCCAAAGGAGCAATTACAATTATTTTCAGCAGTCAGTGATCTCCTATCCATTTTGTGCCCTCCCCTGGTGTTACTACATGCTTCTGATACAGTGGAACTAACTATCAAGAAGATTTGTGGGTAGGAATCAAGAGAGGATGGAAGTTAGTTACAGCCCTCTACTTGCCTTTATTCTTTGTGCGTTAGGCACAGATCTAGATTTGTTATCCTGTACACCCCTGGCTTTTTAGAAATAAATCCCTACATTCCAGGTACCTCTTCATCTACTGCCGATTTTTCACACTGATAACATGAACATCTTGTTTCAGAGATGAACGTGCAGGTCATCCAATAATGCCAAAATGAGTCTGGAGACTTAAAGCTTTCAGATTATTTCCTTGAAATAAATAGTACAAAATTAACATGAACAGTGCTACACTTAAATATTCAGCCACTTAAATATTCATAGATATTTAGACATACTACGCTCCTGTCCAAAAAGCAAGAAAAATATTCAGATAATTAGGGGGCTATCTGTACTCCTCTGCAAAAGGACATCATCCTTTAACAAAGACTGAAGCCCTCCAGATATTAAAATGCATAACATTTGCAGCCTTTACTCATTATCCATGACAATTTATTAATGCATAAATCTGTTCAGATCATCCACTAATATTGTCTGTTCATTACATTTACTAACTCTTCTATAAATTCATAATAAAACAAGAAACTGCATCTTCTTTTATTCTATTATTGTAGATAGTGATTAAAAATACTGACTTAGAAAACAGTTTATCCCTGTTCATATTTAATTGCTATCCTTTGCCTTTTTTATACTGCTGTAATCCATTCCAGTGGTCTAACTGATTTTGGAAGCTCATCTTCTGTGTCGTACAGTACCACTTTTTTTCCCTAAAATTTCAATTAATTACATCTTTGTTTCAGCTTCTTTATTATTTCATATCACTGAAAATATAAACAAGCGCTTATGCACTAGCAAACCATTCTACAACAAATTCAGCATCGTCAAGCCTTCCCTGTGACAGACCCAGGGAAAAAGATTTATTCAGGGATTTCTTTCCAAAAGGTCTTGGTATAATGCTGCAGTCTTTCAGCAATATGCTTCAGCCCATTTCTTGTGCTAAGATGTTCCATGAAATATTTTTTAAAATTAGATTTTAAATAAATAGGTTTAATGTTGCCTAACAGTATCTTAGTGTTTTTGTAAGCTATCAAGTCAGGGCAGTGCTAAGGCGTTTGTAGATTCCCACTACCTATCTCTAAAGTCACAGGGAACTGAAACAGGGAAGAGAGTGAGAGCAGTATTGCCTTCTGGCTGACAGACAAAAAAGAAAAGCATGTGGACGAATGTTTTACAAGCCTCTGAGCTTCATGAAGGAGAGGTGTTGTTCAGTACAAACCTGGTCAAGGCACGGTAACAAAAAGATGAAGTCTGGATGCTTGTTTTCACCTTAGGCTGCACTTTAGGTGTGATCACTTTTTGTTAAGTTTAATGTGGAATGCTTTTGTTATGCTCAGTGGAATTCTAGGATTTATGCCTAGACAGATTACAAATTTATCATAGAGTCTGCCTTATTTTTATTCTTGTATTTCATGCATAACTCAAATGTTTTACCCATCTCTCCTTTCTAGGAAAAGCTAACCCCACATCTACTATGAAACCTCTTTCTTGATACACTAATTCTTCATTCATTCAGGACAAAGAGGTTATTCCAGTCTGTAATCAATTCAGCAATACACTGTCTGCCAGTAAATTAAAAGCAGTCCAATAACTGAGATACGGGTGCCTGTTACACTGACAGCAGAATTAACATTTTTATACTAATGTCCCCAACAAATCAGCTGTGCTTTGAAGGACTGCTGGTTCTATGGAAAAATAGATCAATATACATGTGTACACACAGAGCATCCTCAAAATCTAAACTGATAGTCCACCAAATTTGTTTTAGTGCTCCTTTTAAGTTCTTCTATGATTCAAACAGCATCAGCTACAGGGAGTATTGTTAGCCACTGGAAAAACTGCAACTAAAAAAAAAGAAAACAGTATTTATGCTAAAGAGGTTACCTTATCTTGGCTTCTCATTCTATCTAGTGACATACTTAATAGAAGATGTTTGACTGCACTAAACTAAAAATGTGTAACTGCCTTTACCAACATTTAAGATGGTTTAAATTGTTCCTCTTTAACAATGGAGAAGAAAAGCACTACCCAAGATGTGAATAAATAAATTTGGGGTGAAATATTTCCAAGTTCAGGAAGGTTTTCTCACTACTGGAGCTAATCCAAGCATTCAAAAAGAACATCTGATATGTAGTTTTCTTTCCCAGTTTGTACACTCAACAATATATTTTTAAATAAAATCCTAGAATTAGAGCACTCCTAAGAGTGAATGATAGAAAAGGTGCAGTCATGGACCTCTGGAAATCAAAGCTTTGAGATCATTTGGACATACTAACTGAGACCACTTGGGCATAAAAAGAAACTGCAGAACAGGCAGTTCTGCTCGAACATCAGGAAACACTTCTTCACTCTGAGGGTGAGTGGGCACTGAAAAAGGTTTCCTGTTGACATGGTGAAATCTGCATCCTCAGAGACGCTCGCAAGGCACCTGGGCGTGGTCCTGGGCACCCTGCTCTGGATGTCCCTGCTGGAGCAAGGGTTGGGCCAGATGGACCCAGAGGGCCCTGCCAGCCTCAGCCACTCTTGGATTCTGTAATTGTGCATTTTGTTACAACAGCAAAAACATTTGCAAATGAATAGAGCTAAATGAAAAGTTATTTCAATGATGTTTATAAATACCTTATCCTGATAAAAGAATCATGTACGGTAACTGCAGTGCACGTTAACTTCATTTTCAAAGGTCTTTACTGAGAGTTTTAGCTTTTTTCATTAGTTTTCACACCAAGAAGCAAAAGCAACAAGACATTTCTCCTAAAGCTGTGCATTTTATACTACCAACAGTGTATTTTAAATTAGATCAACAATAATGGAAAGAGTGCAACAAGGTTTTCAAAGGAGCAGAAATAATTTTAACTTGACTAAGCAAACTGGAATAAAAGAACATCTGAAAGAGAAGCTTCGGAATTCAAAGGCTGAAGTTCTCCAAACAAATGCAGCAATTCACTGGCCTCCTATTACCCCTCATTTCTACTTACTACCACCTTCTCTGCTCCTCATTTGCACTTGGACATCAACTCTTTTTTGTGTCTGTACACATCTGGGGAGACATACAGGTAGGTGGGTAAGGTAATTGGTCAGAATTGAAGTTGCATATCAGAAATTTTCTTCCTTTAATTGGGTCCATTCCCACTGATTAAACAACCATGCTGTTAATTTATCTGAGGTATCCAAGCACCGAGAATGAGATGCAATAAATCCAGGTCTCAATAGCTGTGTTTGCTACTTTCAGCGTTTAACAGTCAATCTTAGTGGTATTATTATTGAATGCATATGCAGAACAGAAATGCATTCGCATATATTCCCCAGATCCTTCACCATTATTGTTCTTGCAGGAAGCTGAAAGCTCAGAGAGCTTTTCAGAGCAAAAATAGAACAAAGACCAGTTTAATATTTCTTTTCCTTTCTTCCTTTATCTTCCCATTCTCATTAAAATTATGTTAAAAATGTTTTTAAATGCTTATTTATGACNAATGTTTCTGTAAATGTTATTTCGTTTTTTTTTTTTTTTTTTTTTTTTTTTTTTTCCCCCACACCCTGTCCTGTCTTAGCATACAGAAAAAACATGTTATAAAAAAGGAACATTTGGAACAGGCTGCCCAGAGAGGCTGTGGATGCCCCCTTCGTGGCAGTGCTCAAGGCCAGGCTGGATGGGGCTCTGAGCAACCTGGTCTAGTGGGAGGTGTCCCTGCCCATGGCAGGGGGCTTGGAACGAGATGATCTTTAAGGTCTCTTCCAACCCAAACCATTCTATGATTCTATGATTTATTTTAACCAATTTACATATGAGCAAATTTGAGATTGTGAGAAAAAATATCAGGCAAAAACACCTTATATGAACTACAATTATCTCAGAAACCATAGACACACTGTATTCGGGCAGACATCAGCAGAAGAGGAGTGGCTGCCATTCCCAAATAAGTTATGACAACTTCTGTTTAGAACTCTGCTAAACTGTAATTGAATTTATGAGACACGTCAGTTATTCTCACTAAACAAAAGATTTGTGATGTACTTTTAACACAAATAAAGTCAGTTTTTCCACAAGAGAAAACAGTAGTATTCCCTCCCTACAGCCCTCAATTTTCAAATTCATCAAAAACACCTCTCAATTCTAGAGGGAATTTCTGTCATATGAAAATATGTGCATTTACATTCTTGAATAAAAAAGTTCCTTCATCCTCTCTTGGCAGAAATCAAGCAATTATACAGAACTACAATATAGTTCTCTTTTCTTGATGATTTCTCCTGTCAAATTTCCTGAATTTAGCTAGATATGCCAGTCTTGTTAAAATGAGGAATTTTTGCACCAAGTTTTACAAGGAATAATGCAAATCTGAAAAATTCTACTTACTCTTATTACTACAAATCATTCCTCTGATTCCTACGAAAGTTTTTCTTCTGTCTATTTCTCTTTTAGCAAACAGCTGTAAGGCATTATGTCAACCTTTTCTTTGGTCTTCATTTTTCGCATCTGTCAGTGGGTCTTTTCTTTAGTAAGAACAGCAGGTAGGGATATGAACTGTCGCTACGTAAATGATCTTGACAGTGACCATGCTGCTGCCCACACCACTTTAAACATTGTCAAGTATGAAAGTATGGAAATGACCACTTGTCACACTTTTAAATGTACACCATTAGAAAAGCATTCTGTTAGAAACACACATGCAAACTGGTCAAACCAACATCACCAACACTGTTTTAAATAAGCACTGGACTGGAGAGGCACCAACTTCAGAAAGCAGCTCTGCCAGCAGGACCCGCTGTTACTGAGGCATTCTGAGCGCACACACCAGCAAATGGCTGGCTTGGTGGATGACAAGAGAGCAGCAGATGTTGTTTACCCTGTCTTTCGCAAGACTTTTGACACTATCTCCCACAAAATCCTCATATGCAAACTGATGAAAGACACTAGAGAAGCAGATAGTGAGTCTGGCTGAAAGCTGGGTGCACTGCTGGGTTCAGTGGCCAGGACCAGCACGAGGCCCTGCTGGAGGCAAGTCACCACTGGTATAGCCCAGGAGTGCTCCTAGGGCCAGTGCTGTTCATCAGCTTCATTAACGACTGGGATAACGAGGCAGAGTGCACCCTTAGCAAGTCTACTGTTGATACAAAACCAGGAGTGGCTGAAACACCAGTTGCTTCCACTGCCATGCAGAGGACTTCAACATCTTCTGATGCACAAGACTCTAACCAACAGAAGAGCCACGTAAATACACACTAAGACAATGTCTTTGTATTCACCAATCAATCACCCCACTGTCGCTACATCATCTATTTGTAACAGCAGCCATCCATCACTTCAATGGATTTTTTGGCCTCTCCTCCAGTCAGCACTCAAGCAGTAAGGCACTATTAACCAGAACAGTCTAGGGGGAAATCATCCTTCTTTCCCAATGCCTATCTTCTTGCAACAAAGTATTGACAGTTTTGCTTTACAACTGTAGGAAAAAGGAGGGGAACCAAGAGAATGTCACCAAGGAAAGCTACAACATCTCTCTCATGAGCAGCAGGCACCTGTGCACTGACCCAATTAGATATTCAAACACTGTCACTTCGGAGCTGGCTCATTGTCACTCACCCAAGCAGCCCCAGGGGGGCCATTGTATGGTGGCACTCCCTGACAGAGGAACTGGAGCTATGGAGGCACTGAGGGCACAGGGACAGGGTGCCAGGATCCTGGAGAGCGAGAGCAGCCAGCAGCAAATCCAAAGGACCTTAGAGCTTCCTTAACTTGGTTACCATCCAAAAAGCCTTTCAGAATCTTCAATGGTTATTATTTTTTTTTTTTTTCTCTCCACAACAGTATGGTTTCAAAACCTTACAGTAACAGGCCTCTTCATGCAAAGCTACTGTTAACTCTTGAGTGACTAATGTAAGAACCATTTCAGAAGAGATCTCTGAAAAAAATTGTATTTATTGGAGGGAAAGGATGTACTAAATTTTACTTTTAGAAACACCACCTGCATACAGTTGAGAAGTCGAAACATTTCAGTGTCTCTCTCTTCCTTTCTGTTTTAAACCTATGACTGATGCTTTCCAATGATCTGTCTGCTTGAACACACAAATGAGGGATGAAACACTGTGCAGCCATCCACACCTATGCACTATAAAAGATAAAAGGTCTGTTCTGGTAGACTGTATACAATACTGTATTCAGAACCCCAAAATCAGTTTTTTTGTTCAATAAATTCCAATAATAAAACACAAATGACTATCGAGCAGCTACTAGTGACTTCAAGTAAGACTACCTCTGTTCCTATGCTGAAAGACTTGCTCAATTCAAATACAAGAGCAGGCTGGGGCTGGCAGTGGATTGAAAAAAAAGAAAAATGAAAGATTATTTCAAAACTTCCAAAACAGGCATTTTAACCTTAGGACCCAAATTATGAGACTGAAGAATTCAGAACGTCCTCACCACCAAATCTATGTTAGATGAAGAAACTCTTTGGTACAAAAATATCTTATGTCTCTTCTAAATTCTGTTTTCCAGACTCACTTGTTTACTAGCTGACTTGTCACGACACATGTTTTCTCCAGCAAGGAACATCAGAAATGATTAAGCCTACCTTCAATTACATGAAGCTATGAAATAATTCTAGCTGCTTTTCTAGATAATGCATTTGATTTGAGCAGTTCAGATAAAGCTGTGCTGACATTTTAAAGTGTATATTAATTACAAGCTGTTAACCCAAACAAATATGAAAATGAAGCTAAATGCAGAATGCTAAATGCAGCTGAGAGTGCTTAAAAGAAACTTAGAAGAATAATAGAAACCTGACAGAGAGAAACTCAATGCCAGTAGTTTTTTTCTCTTATATTTAACATAAGAAATTAAAATCCAGAAGAAAAAAAATCTTACCTTTGTACAAGTAACTTCTGAGCAAGATGGTCTTTGTATTTACTTTTCCTTCTTTCTGTTGTAAGGTTGGTCTTCTAAATTACTGCCTTGCCTGCAAAAAATGATACAGAACCTGAAATATTTGTGCAGGCCAACAATTGTGTTCACTGTTAAACAAATACATCAGATATGTCTTCATGTAGGTGCAACGCTAAATCCAGTATGGTTTCTGCGAAGTTAAGTGAAGTGATATTTTACTAGGAACTAACTTACACATGTTGGGCTGAAGGACTAATAAGAGGCATCAGGAACAGAAGAGGCTCCGTAGCTTTCAATAATGTTTTGCATTCAGCTCTCCAAAATAACACAGCTAGACTCATCAGATCAAACCAGACTACCCATATAAGCGTCCAGGTTTCTGTACCCAGGTTTGCACTGTATCCAGTGAAAAACAGTCAGTGCTTTGCAGAGCTTGACCAAGCCAATGGGAAGGTCTAACTACACCTTTGTGGAGTTCAGTAACCTAACTGAAGGCACGCTGGGTACCCCTCTCTCCTCATGACCAAGCGCTGCAGTGCTCTCTGGAATACAGATGCCTACACTTCTAAGCCATCTACCGGAAGAGGTCACAGTAGCACTGACAGAAAGCCTCTACTACAGGAAAAGCTTTTGGTCACAGCTCTTGCCAGAAAGTGAGAGGTGTGGGCTTACACTCAATGTGTAGGCTGCTTGATCTCATGCTGCATCATAGAATGGCTTAAGGGATCTTAAAGACCATCTAGTTCCAACCCCCCTGCTATGGGCAAGGATGCCACCCACTAGATTAGGGGTGAGGCAGACAATTTCATCTCCCTCCAGCCAAACTCTCAGATTAAAAGCACAATACAAGCCAAGAGGACACAGCAGAAGCGGGTTTTGTCTTGAATTCAGCTATGACTTTCTTCATTTATTAATGAGAATTCTGCATGTAGTTCCTCACTTCTTGTTATTTTAACATCTGGTTTTAGACATATTTGAAGTTTTGTTGAGAAGAAGGCTGCTTATATTTCCAGGGTTAAGTGCATATGAAGCTGAACTTCTGAGCAAGCAAGGTTCAAGGACCACAGATTTTGAAAATGAGCTTCAAAAAAGTTCGAACTGAGGATACCCATTTATCTCACTGGGGTGAAATTCATTTCATTGCCCTTATCGTTACTCAGGCACTCAAATCCTTCCCTACTCTGTACCCACATTTTCCAGGGGGAACAGCTGGTTGCGCACCAACAGGACCTCAGTTAGCCAAAGTCAACACCAAACTCCCATTCAGAACTGCTAGATGCGACTCCTAATGGACCAAAGCCCCTGAGCAGGACCGTAACCACACACATCCTAACCCTACACAAAGATGGCGGATACATCTGCCCTGCTGCTCACAACTACCTCCCAGCTGGTTTGTCCTGCCAGCTCACCCTCTCCAAGAAGAAAGCAGAGCACACCTAAGGGAACACTCCAGCCCAAGGGCCACTTCCACAGAGCTGTGCTGGCAGGACTGCACAAGTTTTGGCTTTCCCCTGCAGACATCCACAAATGCCCCTGGTGCTCCCACACAGCATTCACTATGCTCTGCTGCAAACGTGTCATTTTGGTGGGCTGCCACGTATCTCCCTTGAGAACCTCTGAATTACAACACCAACTAGCTGTACATTAGGGCCACAGGGACATCACGGTACCCAGAGGGAACTCAGATCACGTTGGGTGATATATGACCAGTCTATTTTACAAGAGGCTTGCCAATTAGGCTACCATGATGACAGGAATTTGTCCCTGGCTGGCTGTTATTACCAGTAAAAACAGCTGTACCCTCAAGGACTATGTGCAAAAGTTAGGCATGACAATAGTCCCAGGACAGCTTGTGCGTAACACTCACACACAGCAGAAAGAAAAACTCTGCAGTACCACAGACCAGTGTTTACACAGTGGATAATCCTTACCAGAGTCCCAACACACATTAAAAGAAGAGGTGAAAAAAAAAAAACCAAGAACTTAGTTCCCCTTACTCCTTTGAAGTAAGTATGGCTGCATACTATATATTGTTTGGGACATACCCTAATGCATCACAGTTTTAATGAGAAAAAAGGAAATGTGTTACAGTCACTGTCAAACTGCTTTCCACTGTGGTGCATGAAATGGTCAGAACATCATTCTCTTTGGGCGTCTGCACTACACTCATTCTGCTCCAAAAATAAATATTTGCTATAGTTCTTTGTGACATCTGTGGCTGTAACCTATTTGCAGTTCTTATGGATCAGATTCTTTTGCCATGATGTTATTCATTTTCTCATAGAAGGGAGCTTAACAAAAGCTTCAACCTCCAAGGAACTCATGCACATGAGGAGCACTGAATACCCAAAAGCCAACTCAGATGTAATGAAGAAGCACAGAAGCAATCTCAGATTACAAATGCATCCCTTTTTTTTTTTTTTCCCCTACTGTCTGACAATTAACAGAAAACCTTGAATGATTATTTACAGTGCTAGCTGCATGAAGATGATAATTTGAATGGCTTGGTGGCAACCTCTTACTGAAGTCAACAGGCGAAGTTGCATGTATTTTATTCCGGCCAGGAACCCCACGTATCCAAACATGCAAATGAATAACCAGGTGTCTGGCTTCCAAAGGATGAGGAGGCATTTGTGCTCTTGCAGAGCAATCTTGAGTGAATGACATAGCATGAATGAAAAAATAAAAATAAATTAAAAAAATCAAGCGGTAGAATAAAAAAGATGGTCTAAAACATTCTAAACCAGGCTTTTTTTACAACGAAGTTTACAGATTGAATGAAATAAGTTTGCTAATGAATTAGATGTGCTTTGGGTCACGTAATTTCTCCTTTTTTATGAATGAAACTGGCTGCTAGCTTGTCATGGAAATATAAAATTTATCTTTTACTTCCACACACCAAAAGTATTATGCTTACTGTGTACTCACATGTTTTTAAAAATTGTGGAAGAACTAAGTTTACATAGTTTAAAAAACATTTAAACTAGTAGTGTTGACTGATGTTATGGAAGTACAATTTAGAATGAGAAACTATGCATTGTAATACAAGACTATGCAAAACAGTTCAAATGTAAATAATCCAAACAAAAAATCCATTTTTATTTTATAATCAGATTGGCCAAATGGTTTTTACATAAAATGTATTCCATACATTCAACAGAAAGTTAAGACATTTGAACGTTCTTAATTCAACCTTAAAAACCAGTAAAGTGAGAATATGCAGTTTTCTCCTAAAACTAATACCACACACGCAGGCCTATATAGTTCATTTTTATAGAGTATTATCAAAAAAAGGAAACTATTTATTGCAAAACTTGTTCAGGAGACCTCAAAAAGTATTTGTTTTAAGATCTACTCAGTGTATTTAAGCACAGTCCTATGTACTTCAATACTGCAGAGCTCTAATATTCACCCTTATATCATTTCTTCTTCCAGAATTAAGGAGTGATGAGGAGCCCTCAGAAGAGGGGAAACTACCCTGGTGGTTGATGAGGGCAGTGATCCATCTTTCTGTCATATCTATCTTATTTCTGGCAGTGCTCAAGCCCAGATGATTCTGACAAAGTAATAATGGAAAAAATATATACATCCTGGAAATATATGAAAAATAACTGCTCAGTTTTTCATTCCTCATATACACATCCTCAGAAATACATATTCTAAAGCAAGTAGTCCAGCCTAGATGATATTAATATCCTTTAGAGCAATGTGTTCATTTTATACAAACTCGTTCAATATATCACAATAATCAAAACAGAATTTACATTTGATCACATCTTTAATGTGTTGCAAAGTCATGACCTTCCTCCGTGGACAGAAATTATACTGTATTGATTTCAACCCCTAGACTGCTAACCGAAGTTAGATGTTTCAGTAAGTTACACAGAATAGCTCTATTCTCCTCTTCAGAGATATAAACTCCCTTTTCCCATGCTTCCACTACGCAATAAATCACGCACAGTGCTACCAAGATACACAAACCTCAACCATGCAATGAAGAATCAGAATAGAAAAGGGAAATTGGCCATTACCTTGTGAACATAGCTATGTAGTCCTCTTTTTTTTTTTTTTTTTTTTCCCCCCCCCTTTTTTTTTTTTTTTTTT
>VXAV01006252.1:18459-61658 GCA_013399715.1 Alectura lathami
AAAAAAAAGAGTCTGAAAAATATCCAGCAAGTGCCTGATGATGCCGACTTCTCATCCATCTTTCTCATGCATTTTTGGATTTTTGGTTTTCTCTCCCAAACAGCCTCAACTCTTTCTAGACATTTCTAGATAATACTCAGGAAAAGCCACCAATCATTTATACTTTCTAAGGTCATACCAAAATTTAGCTGGTTTCAATACTCACCTGAGCTCTTCAAGTAGCTCAGTAGTTAGTCTCGTCCTAGAGGTGGAGGATCTAAAACTCTAGAAAGACAGCGTGCTTCAGGAGCACCCAGGGAGAGGGCATATGATCCCAAAACAAAGGAAAAGCAGGAGTAGTTTGAATCATCTAACACCAAACAATAATCTACACCTAAAGACAGAAGAGGCATGCTGACATGATAGCTACCCAGGCACACCAAGACATGAGTATTAACTGTCCCCTGTGTATCCTTCTCCCAAAAGGCATTCCAAACACTTGAGATGGGAGATGAGTTCTGAGAAGTGACTAGTATATGTTAAGTGCTGTTATGAAGTGAAAATTGTGAAGACCAAGATCCCTTAATAAACAATAATGGAGCAATATGTTTTCACAATGTTCAACAAAAACTAGAAGACTGATAGTTTTGATGCAAAACTAAGTCATTATAAAAAAACAGTATTAGGAAACATGTAGGGAATGCAGACACTAAACTAAGACTTAAAACTGTTAACAGTGTTCTGATTCCACTGAATCTGAAGAGAGACCTTTCCCACACGTACAACGTATAAGCTGTTCAGCACACAGAGTTGTTGTCAAGGAGAGTGAGATTTCCCAGCAGCGACTCCACACTGAGAAGAGTCCTCTTCAAACAACTCAAAGTTCATTCATTTTATTGTTTTAGCAGCTCTAGCACACACAGCTTAGCACTGCCAGGCCCGAGACGCAAACAAGTGGGTTTCTTTTTCTCCCTTTGTATTACATTTGATGAGGATGTTACACAGTAAGATTCACAGCATTAAGATTTTCTCAGCACTGTTTTCTATCCTTTTTCATGAGGAAACAACTGGTTTGCCCTTCCTTTGCGTACAAGGAGCATCTCCAGCCACTGGATGCCTGAGGCCATTTAAATACACAGGGCACTGAGATGCAGTACAAGTGTAGACAGACGCCTAGCATCTAACCCCAGGATGAGGAGATTTATCAGCAGCCACAAAACCCCTCACAGCTTCAGTGACGGAACAGATTTGCTGATGGCACGCCACGATGACAGGAGAAGTTACTGAAACTCAAACGCTCCTAAACGTATCTAGTGCATGGCCTAAATGAATTCACATCAGCTACACAAAACTGGATTGAACCAAATCAAGCCAGAGGGAGAATGGGAAGAGGATAAAAAGAGGAAGATTACTGCCAGAGAAGGAGGATTAGAACCTTGGGTCTGAGAAGGAAAAGAGAGAGAGAGAGAGAAATCAAGATTCCGGAGTTTCTGGAATACGCAGTTTTCAGTTCATGCTCCAGGGGAAGGAAGAAAAAGAAATCGAGTGAGATATCTTTGGTTACAAAAATATTTTTGCAATGATTCAGCTGTCCAAGAGTTTTTTCTTGGTAAAGGGCATGTTGTTTCATCTTCTCCCTTCAATGTACATATTAGTGCCAAAAGAGGGATCTGGCTGGAACTGGGCCCAATTCCAGTTCCTCTGTGCAACCACATCTGCCATCAAACCTGGAAGCACCCATGTTCAATAGCATCTTAAATTTGACTTGAGGTTCTTGAGCTGTCTCCCCTCCCTGAAACAGTTTGAAAGAATTTAGCAGCTCTCTGCTCAAAACACGCCTGCCTCTTGACTTGCAACTAGAGGCTAGGTTTATCCACCTGAATCTCCCAAGGGCTGCTCTCAGCAGGATCCCACAGAGCATGCCTAGCATACAAAAGGACTGGGCTCCCCAAACAGCTGTGGCTTTCTTTAACATGACAGCCAGAGAAAGGCTGTATGGCAGCGCTTGCTCCTTTACGTGAAGCAGGACAGTCTCTGGCTCACCAAAACGTCAGCATGTTCTCCTCAGCAACATGGCTTCTGCAGGGGGACAGAAGATGCCACCATCCCACTGCAGCTGACCCTACATAAACACCTTCCTAGTCATCACCCTCCCCAGCTTTCATCTCAAACCAGCTTGTTGTTTCTGAGGATAAACCATGAACATCAGTTCCTCACACATGAAATTGCCTTCAGGATTTAAGTTCTTCAAGCTGCCAGGCTTCTGGCTATGGAAGAGGCTTTTCATGCTGTGTGGTTAAAACTTTTAGGTCTCAGATAGCAGACAGGCCTTTTTAAACTGATAACTAAATTAATTTTGGTAACTATTTATCTGAAAGGAATTTCAACTGTTGACCTAGAGATGAAAGAACCTATAAACCACTTATTCCTGTAATTTAGTCAGAACCATGTTAGATGTTAGATATCTTTGAATAATTTGGTATTAATTATAGAAAGAGAACATTTTTCTGTGTAATTGTACTCTGATTTCAAAGTGTTCTCTCTTAATGTACCATTCACATCTGCACAAAGGGTATACTTCATAAATATCCTGTAGGTTGCCAAATGACTTGGTGTAGCCACTAACTTCTCTGAACTTGTGTTGCATGAATACAGAGTAAAAAATTCCTTTTTACAATATCCACTGAAAGATTAACAAGCAGCAGCCACACAAGTGGCATCTTCACCTCTGCAACACAAAATAGAACTACGAGCTTTTTCTTCAAGACAGTAAAACCACATGGTAGAGGTGAATTGAATAATAAAATTGCACAGCAGTGAGGAAGAAAAGTATTATACGTAGCATAAGGTATTTAAAAATACAGTAAAGTGTTTTGTGAAGTTGTTATTAAGATATTGTAGTATTTAGTATTAATTTTAATAGTTATCAGATTCATTACAAATTTTGAAACATCCAAACTCTCAGCAGACCCAGATTTCAATTTACATCACTGCATGATTTATGTAGAATAAAGATGAAGTACTGACACATACAAAAATGAGGTTTTTTTCCACTGTTTTAAAAACCCAGAAGTTGTTCCCTTTATAGCTTTTCCATATTTCACACACTTGTCAAATGACTTCTTACAGATGAAAAACAAGTCTACAAGTCTCCATAAGAACCTGATCTTTGCAGAAGCCTGTTTTGCTAGTATCAAACAATCCAGCTGTTTAAACATCATAAAAGGTCATAAAACTGGAAATCTGCAACAAAATTCTTTAGAAGTATTATTTGCCTTACAATTAAATACATATTCGGAAGCAGAAAATAAACCACTTAGAACTTTTGCTTTGACATTTATTACACTGTTAAAGTGATGTCCATTATGGAACAGCAGGTCAAAACGACAATCACCATCTTCCCACCTCAGAGGGCGGTAGGAAATCATAAGGACTTTTTGTTTTGTTTTTTCAAGTCTCACCTCAGGGGACAAGCAGCAGATGCACCGCAGTCCTTTCACAGCAGCTTAAGGAAGGTGTTTGGAGTGATCCTGCCCTCAGAGGCTGGAGCTGCCAACCATCCAGTTCAGCGATCTGCAGTTTGCCTCCTGAACAGCAAAACTGGTTTGGATCCGGCTGAGGGAGAGTGGAGAGAGCTGGAGCAGCTGGAAGGGCAGCCCCGGTGCAGCTGTGCCACCAGCAGGGACAGCTCCTTGGATGTGCTCCTGCACTAAGGGCATTTCTCTGCAGGAACACAGACTCCTCCTTTCTCTAGGAGAGCGTGATGTGAGCTCTCAGTTATTATTATCGTGGGGGATCCATAAGTTGCTTTGCTTTTTATTTGGAGGAGGAGGAATATAATTTACGTATAATTTCTATATTTAATTATAGTGCATTTTAAGCTCTTTTTGACTACCAAATTGTATACCATATATAGAACTGTAAAACAGCTATCTGCTTTCCAAACTCAGTGCATTCTCCATACAGGATAGGTTTTACTTGCACAAGAGAGCCTGCAGCCCTGCCTCCCAAAAGGCTAAGCCCTGGAAATCAATGCCTTTCCAGCAGATTGCCAAGGAAACAAAGCAGTGTGTTCCCCTTCAAAAGGGCAGATCCCATATGTATGTAACAAATGCAGCCTTAAGGCTCAAAGCTTGATGAGTTCACAAAATATATAGTAATGAAATGATGTTACAAGTGGACTTTGGTTGTTTGTTTCTTCCCTTTGAGGGACTTTTAAGGGCATGACTAAAACTGATGTTATTTTATTCAATATACTAATATCAGTCACTATTGTCACACACAGAAAATCATGGTATAGCACTGATCTGTGAGTAGCTCATTAAAGCTTTAACATCCACTCATCACATGCTCTCCTAATTTACTCTTCCACATGAAGTGAATACCTCTTCCCATTAATAAAACCTCCAGTTATGCTAGCTCTTCTCTCCAGCAATCTTCATCTATTTCTCTAATTTTTTCATTGACTGAAAAAGTTAGCCTTTGTCAGCAAATTATTTTAGTTATACTCTTGTGGTTTGTACATATAAATGAATTTAATCCATCTTTCCTGAAGCTGTCCTGATAGACAGGGATTTTACCACATTACCAGACCAAAGTCAAGGAAAATCCCATCCTGTCAAAACGGATGAAAAGAAATTCATTTATTGAAAATGGATTTTTCTACTCCAGTAATCAGGAAGATAATGGCATTGTTAGCAAGTGTATTTTACCTTTTTTGCCGATGAAGGTTTTTCATTTACTTACCTTAATGCACAATATCCAGTATATGTCCAGGTAGAAAATGCTATTTCACATTTTCACAGACCAGATTTTAAGAAGAAATTAAAGTGTAGAGAAAATTACATTGCATGGAAACGGGGGAATGTTCACTGGACTACTCCATGTCTACATAACAAGCTGCCCCCAGCAGGGGTAGCAGTGAGGGGAAGAGCAGATATCCAATAACTAATTACAACATATTTAAGTTGTTTTACTCAATTTTCAAGCAGCACCACAAATCAATGGCTTTCGGTGACTGAAAGTAGGGGACCTTGAAAATAAAGGAATACATTGGTTCAAGAGCTGTGTTGGGTACAATGTTATGTTATGGTGGTCCCAAAAGTCTTACTGGAGCTTTGCAAGTATAGCCTAGTCCAAATGAATTAATCTCAAACAATTGAAAACGTTTTGTATTGACGTGATTATTCAGGTAGCTCATCTCTTGACTTGGTGAACAAGTTTTTAATAGTTCTTTTAAATCCAGAACTTCTACAAATACAGAAATAAGTAGATTTTTATTTTCCTAAGTTTTGAGGAAGGTAGAGGTTGTTTGAAAATATACTTAAATCTAAAAACCAACTAGTTTAAGTGTTTATTATTTCAGCTACTATTTCATTTTCCTCTGAAAACAGTACCTTTTGTCATGTAGAACATAAAAGCAACAAACACCCCAAGGAACCTCTAGGTAAGTGCTATGTAAAAGCAAGGATCGGAGACTTGAAGTCATGCTATAGTAACTTAGTAAATAACACCAAAAGTCCATTTCATTCTGATGTTGCTATGAAACTGTTTTGCAAGTGGAAATCAAATTCTTTTTCCACCGTTGCCACGGTATTATAGTCTGTCTAGGATAATCCATCAGCACAGCCTGTGTTCATATGCATGCACAATTCCCCCTTATCAGAAAAGTCATAACACTTGGCAAGTATCACAAGCAGCAAGTGATTTTAGTAACACATTTTACTCTCAAAACGCTACAAACAGCAGGAGATGATGTGTACGTTGTTGACAAAGCCAAATCCAACGAAGGAAATGGCATTCAAACAGTCTCAAGGAAGAAAAAAGGAAAAAAATAGTGGCTGGAGATTCCTTAAAAGGACTTATATCGATTGAGGTTAACACAGAGAGCTACCAACACACTTTGAAGTACTGAGCTTTTAAAACACACAGAAAGTTAAAGCTGTAGTGTTATTAAATATTTAATGTTATTTTGACTTTCAGCACTGACAAGATGTCTATTTTATCAAAATAAAACATTAAAGAGCATTTGAACTTTTTTTTTTTTTTTTTTTTTTTATTAAGAAGTGCATATATTTCCTGAANTTTTGAGATAGAGATTCAAGTTTAAAGCATTCAGTGCAAAACTTTAGACTTCCAGTTTCCTGGGGATATTTGAAGAGTTCTGCCTTCCTGACAGTTCAACACTATAAAGGTATCTTCATTGAGCTCATTAAAAAAAAAAAAAAAAAAAAACACTCAAAACATGGTTTGTAAAAACAACTCTGAGAAAAACTGACCGAATTTAGGTTTTACATCTTTCATAATTTAAGAAGGTAGTTTCAGTTTTATAAAGCCACTCAGACCAATCTGATGTTTTTACAAAGATTTTGACCTTCTCAGTGTAACCAGATAAATGATGTTGAACTTGGATTAATTCAGGTGACATCAGAGTAACAGCATCAGTCAGTTGGCAGAAAAAAAATATATATATATTCCCCCCATCCCGTCTGTGTTACTACACTAGATCACAAAATTCAGATGTGCATAATGAAATACTATATGAAGTCCAATTAACTTATTTAACTTATTAAAAATTCTCAATAGTATAGATTTAAATAAAAGACTATTTCACAAAGCCTTTTTACAGGTAGCTTCAATGCACCATTGAATACGGCACAGCCAAATTGCAGCTCTTATATTACACATCATATTGAGAGCTGAAATGACTTAGGGCTATGAAGAAGCAGCAGATGATGTACTCCAGTGTGACAATTTCACAAGCTTCAGAAGACAAAAAACTCAGGCAATGACAACATCATGGTAACAGATGCTCATTCCTTTCTCTTTTCTGCATGGTCCAAGCAGGCTCATCTGGCTCTGGTTTGTGTCTCCCTACCAGTACTCAGCACCCTGACCCTGAGCTCCCACTCCACTGTTCAAACCAGGCAATTATCGGTAACTATCACTAGTGGCTAGAATTACCATGTGTAAGACATGCCCTGTTTAAGCAAACACTGCAATGTATCTGTATTAGGAAGCACTTCCTGCTGAACATCTGACAGTCTAAATTAGCCTCCTGTTCAAGAACAAACTCTGTTGCACACACTGAAGTCCCTGCAGAGCACATCTTTTCCCTTTTACTCATCAGAGGCAAGCAACTAATGTGTCTGGATTTATGCAGCAACTTCAGGAACCCAGGTACTGAAACACTGGAAAGAGAGCTAGGCTGACTAGCTGGTAACAAAACAGTCTGCAGCACTGTCTGTGTAAAACAGCAGTAAAATACTGGCATTTGTTTGGGCATGTGTTTTTGCATCAAGTATATATTGACAACACCTGTCAAAGCTACAGGGTATCCAAATGATTTTCACCACCTGCTGAGAAGGTGAGCAATCCACAGAAGCCACCTGGCTTCTCTAGTAAGCCTAACATCAGATGATTATGAAAATAAAACCCATGTTCCTGTGCTCACAGTGCCTGGGGCTTCCTTTTGCCCTAGGAGAGGAACATGAACAAAAACAGAATTTCACAAGAGCTGCTTCTTGGCTACAAGGCTGGAAGTCCCAAGCAGCTCTTGCGAGGCAATGCGTGCCAAGTGCTGTGCCCCGCCAGAGGCCCAGAGCGGGGGTTTGTGCACCTCGGAGCCCCGCAGGCAGCAGGAAGAGCGCTGACAGGGCCGCCGCCGTGCTGCCACCAGGCCCAGGATGGTGCTGCAGAACTTGCCTGTAGCAGACAGGCGGTGGCAAGGCCTGCCACTTCTTTCCATACCTCAGTAAACACGGAAGTTTTAAACTACTATGGGGCAAAAAAGTCCACCCTGAAAAGCCTGTAAGGGTATTGATAATATCTTGGGCACAGAGAAGTCAAGTCATTCATACTAGAAGCAACAGGGGAGTCAGGCCTAGGATACAGGAGAGTTTCTGCAAAGTGTTTCTCAGGAAATTTCGGTATCTAATGACATGGGTGTGCCTGTCAGCTCCTTGTAGGGGCACATCTACCACCACTCAGTTCCATGTATATTTCATAAGCAGCATTTGGCAGAACAAAGTGTTATCCTATATCCATATCAATAATTAAAATCAGATTTCCCAGCAGCAATTTTATCTCTGCCCCTTATGTAAACATGATTTATTTTACATCAGCTTCAGCATGCCTTATCATGTAATGATTACAATGCACATCTTATAAGACTAAAACTATATCACACTTGCAAATTTATTCTGGTTTCTAATGTGCTTGATTTTCCAAGGTTTGTAATATCCTTTTAACAAAAACTTCACACCAGGTTTTTGGACCAATTTTTGGAGACAGAAATTCCATTATATGGCATCATCATAAATAATGACAGGTTAAACAGAGTCAGGAACTACAGGTCTGCTATAGTAAACCTCTGCACAAGTTATCTAAAGAGAAGAAACCTCAAAAAGCACATTTCACTTTGTGAAAAATCAATAGAGAAGACAACTTATGCTTTTGCAGTGGATTACACAACAGGAGAGCAATGATCCCAGAATTCTGGGAGTAGCCTTTGAAGCTATGTAAAGCACACTGTCGAGAAGCATAGTTCAGTCTAGAGATTTGACATACAAAAAGTTGTTCTTGCTCTCTGCTACTCATTGTCATGCTCCCCACAAATCAAGCTTTAGCTTTCCAGTTACTGGGGGTTTCTCTCTTCCCAGCTTTAATCTCATCTATTCCACTCTCCTTTTCCCTCCTCCAAATCCATACACGTAAACAAGCTTGCAGTCTTTCAGGCTAACCCCCCTCTCCCCATTCCACAGATTTACAGAGCTGATCTCTGCCAAATCGCTCACACTAAATACATGTGTAATGCTAACAGTATGAGCAGGGGCTTAATGAAGCACTGAGCTGCTAGACCACCCAGATGGTTTGTTAGCTTACTACACAGCTCTCAAAGGTCCCCTCAAACAGCTTTTTACAATAATTCTTCTCTCTAGGGCTGCTTGCACTAAACAGCATTAATAAGACTGCCTTACTTCTGGTTCATTCAAGAGTTCTCCAACACCATCCTAGGCAGCGCCTGTACTCTCAAACACACTCTCATGTTCCCCAAGACACAACATGCGTAGCCAAGAACATCCTACAGAGCTGCATTACAGTCGTCCCATTTTATCAGATGCTTTGAATTAAGCCTTCCTTGTGTCTTACAAAAAAAAAAAAAGATAGCAAGTTAATTGATGACCATGTAAGGACTAAGGACTTGGCGGAGACCCAGAGCCAAATGCCACGTGGCATGGATGTAGCCAGGCTAGAGGACGCAGCCCCAGCAGCATGGAGTCAGTCACTTCATGCTGGTCTGACAAGCAGCCAAAAATCCTCTTCCTGACTTGGGTTTCCCAACCTGAGTTTCATCAGCTGCACAGCTCCTTGCACTCTCTGGATCCCTCCATTCACCCTCTTGCCTACTCTACTTTCTGCTCTACATTCCCTGCTGCTCACCCCTCTAAATTTCTGTCAAGCCATTTTATAACCCAAAGGAAAACACCCTTTCCCCCCTAAACCACCTGTTGCCCAGCCCAGCACATCACTATAATTACACAGAAAGCTTTCTCAAACACTTGCAGGTACAAGCTGCTGTGCACTCAGTGTATTTGTTACGGCTTATCAGCTACTTCTGAGAATGGACAAGCTGAAATTTATTGAAGGTCAAGTCAGCCAATAATACACAAATGCTCACAAAGGTGGCAAAATATTGTACTTTGACAGAAAGATAAAGGTTTCTTAAAAAAAAAAAAAAAAAAAAAAAAAAAAAGCCTTTTTCCTTTTTTAAAAAAGATCTTCAACTGTATCATCATCTTCAGAAGTGAATGAATTACTGTGACCGAAGTTTTTCAAACAAATCTAGCTTGCAGCAAACACTACTGTCAAAGAGCTTTAAAAACAGATAGCAATAATAATCCCCCATTTAATAATAAAGGGTCAGACAATGGTCAGCTGTTACAAGTTATATTTATTTCAAGCAATTTGATATCTAAACACTGTGCCCGCATGAATTAAAATAACTTAAACTAGAAACAAACACATAATGAGAACTCATCTCCAGTTTTGAACAGAACTGTAATTTTAGATCAGCATTGTGTAACAGTTTCTTCAAGTATATTTATCTTCACCATGTTGAAGTATTAAAACATGACAGTTGTCCTCAGCCGCTGTTAGGAACCACTGGAGGAAAGGCTGCATACACAACTGGAGCAGCACAGAGTTGGTTCAGATGGCTCGGCGATGCCTGTGCTGGTCAGATAAGCAACACTCAACTGTTGTCTCAGTGCTGCCAAATTGAACAGCATGCAATTCGGGAATGCAACAAGCGTAAGCATCAGGTACCAGATGATCCTTTACTGCACATACACGTGTCATCCCCTAAAATGACTGGGATCCTCAGATACGAAACCTTGAATCCACTGCGCAGCCTCGACCCCACCTGTCCTGCTCAGAGCCTGGCAGGAGGCCCACCAGCGAGGGGCAGCCTCCCTTAGCTACAGATGAACAGAACAGCGCCAGCAAGAACTCTGAATTCAAAAGCAGCACATTGGAAGTAAAATTAGCTCCAAGTGCTAGATCGTGACTTGGCGTCTAATCATTACACAGCCTACATGATTCACTAAATAGAGAACTCCCAAGCGGCTGACCTTAACAAAAGCAAACCTCCACCATATACCTACAGTGTGATATTTTTAAGAAGGAACTCTGCAATACACACTCTTCAAAGCTATACACGCCAGATTGTTGTGGGCACTCGTATTAAATTTAATAGATCATAGCTAGATACTGAAGTATAGAATTATTTCAATTTAGTGATAAACTCTATTCCAGCTTTTAAAAAAGACACTTGAATATTTGATGACTTAAGCATGGTGAGTATTTAATATATTTTATTAACAACACATTTCTCACAGTTCTCTGCCAGTCCCCCACAGATCACACACTTGGACTGAGACCTCAAGTAATTCATACAGGGTGAATGACCTGTAAATTGCTGCTGCTGCAAACGTATCCATATAATGCATTCTCAGAATGAATTGATTGTTTAAACCCTGTGATAAGCAAAAGGATTGAATGCTGCTGGTTTTAACCATTTTTAAAGGCATGTATAGACATTGCTTTCATCCCTAAGTATCAAGTGGGTTTTTAACTCATTTCTAGCTTTCAAATACCACTGGCAGATTCTGAACATGTAAATGCGTAAACACGGCATGTTTAATTACATTAAATTAAGAACCTGTATGTATTTCTGAAGTAATTGACAATAGTTGTTGTTTCCACTCCATGAAGAGCTACTAGTGAGACCTTTAGCAAATTTAAAATAATTAGAGAACCCTGACTAGTTTATGGTGATGGAAATCACACTAGTAACAGCTGAAAAATAAACAAGGAGAACTTAAAGGTCTGTCACACCCTCAAAATTAATACCATTAACAGGATAAAGCCATACAGCTCTCAAACACAAATCACTAAATAGATGTATTCTGAGGAACCTCTTGAAATATTTAAGTACTGAAATCGGTTAAGGTTTTGGGGGGTTATCATGGCCTATTTAAAAAACTGTTGGGTAAATATGTTCAAACAATTTGTTAAACCAGATAGCATGCCAAGTTATCTGCTGATATAAATATATTCCTTTTAAGAATTTTAATGAGAAACTGCAAAATAATTTACAGACATTTAAACAACCAAACAAAAAAGTAATACAGAAATGTAGCAAATTGACAACAGCGATCTGCATTCTTTTAGAAAACGAACTTTTAGGAGTATATTTCACATGATGCTCATTGATGAAAAGCTCTTTAGATGCCCTTTTAGTAAAAGTTCCCCTACTATATCAGTTCTTGCAATTTTCACATTTCAAGCAACTTCTAAGGAATACCGGAACCATCCAGTGTAAATCCATCCTATAACTGAGGGGTGAGGGTGGGGAATTTTTTTCAGTAAAGGCTGTACAATTATTACGTGTCAAAAGGAAACCGAGTATGCCTCTCCTTATACCTTGACTCAATTCTGTTTTTCGCTGTGCCTAGAAAATAGTTTATGGCTCAGGTACAAGAAGACAACACAGGTTTAAAGCTCCTTGAGAGGTCATCTGGGGGAGATAGGATAATGTGCTCAAGTTCATCAAACAACATCTGACAGTTGACCAAATATCACTGCTTGCTAGAAGGTATACTAAACTAAATAACAATCCTCTTGCAGGCAGAAATTTGAAGAAATAGAATTGTAGATAATGAGGCCTTCCAAAGCAATACATGCTAGCAAGGAATAAACAGATCCAGTCAAATTTAACAGCTATTAAATCAACAGAAAATGATGTCAGGAAAGCAGAGGTTTTTTGTTTTGTTTTGTTTGTTTGTTTTAAACAGGGCATTCTCTCAAATAATGATTAATTGGGAATCCTTATCTGAAATGGAGGTTATTGTCACCGTTCTCCCTCACACTAAAAAATGCTGAAGCCAGCACTCAGATGTCATGGGTGCTTTTCTTCCCTGCATTAAAGAAATAAAGTTGAATTTGAGTATTTCACAATACATTACTTTTCAAAGACTTAAGCAGAGTACAGCAAGAAAAAAGTATGCATATTTTTAGGCTTAAACAGTGATGCAAGTCAATTGGAGCCCCGCCAGTTAAAAACACCAACCTTTGTGTTCAGGTGTCATTGAAAAAGACACTAAGATGTTCCAAAATCTGTACATATGACACGCATCATCTGCCTGGTGATATGCGAAAGTCCTTACAAAGTCTTTACTGTTAGAAGAAGAAATTTAGACTAGGTAATGCATCTACCATAATAAGAGAAATCAGCAGCCTCAAGAACTTTCTCAAACTGGTGTAACACTAACTAAAATCCATAATAACAAAGACTTGACATATTCTGACAGCAGTATTTGTATCTGCAGGGGAAAAAAGTTCTCAACATCCTGGTGTGAGACTTATAAAAGCCTCTCGGCATCATCCAGTTTCAGCACTACACGAGACACCCTGTACGCACTCTTGCTCTTTACAGCCCACTGCTGTACTGCGCTGCCTTGCCAGCCTCAGGATGACAAAGGATGTTCCAACAAACAGAGGCCACCCGCTGCTTTCTATAAATCATCTTGAACCTCATTGATTACTTTAACAAAGGTAGTTCAGATACACACATATTTGCCTGCCTTGTACAAAAAAAAAAAAAAAGGATGAATAATATGAAACAATGACAATATTATGCCTTAGAATTCAGTCTAAGACAATGCTAACTCAGTGTTACAGGCTGACGACTACAGAGTTATTTAGCTTTCCCTAAGAAACACCAAAGGAGAAAAAAAATTTAGTTGTTCATGGTTACTGAAGAAATCAGGATGCCTATCAAGCACACTAATCATGGCTGAGGTTACACAGAAGCAGAGGGAAACATAAAAGGAAATCATAAAATCACCGCTGAGCCTGACACACAAGTTCTGCTTTCCACTTCTTCCTCCATAAACATGAAACTTTTAAATTACTATGGGGTAAAAAAAGTCCATCCTGAAACACTGTACCTTTTTCTCTATCATAAGCGTTCTAACATTCAGCCTTCAGCTACAAATGCTTATTCTGAAGTTTTCTACCACATATTCCAACTCCCTTTCCCCATATAAAAGCGATTATAGGAATTGATCTGGCATCCAAAAGAGGCAGAGACCACAATAGTCTGATGTGTACTAACACCATCAAAAAATCCTGTTTTATTTTTCCTCTGCCCTTGTGCTTTATGACTTTTTGTTCTTTGTATTAAAACTGAGGCAATGTTCAGCACCAGGCTGCTGCAAATAACTGCTTTATGTCACAATGCACAGCACAGCTACACCTGAAGCATCTCAGGTGTAGAAACTTCCATCAGTGTGGAACCGGGGGCTGATTTCAACTGCACAAGCGGAGACAAGCTGGCCCCTTCTGAAGTCTGTGCTGCCACATTTAGCCTTACAGAAAGTGTGGTACGGGTATGTCCATCATCATCACAGCAAGGTAAATATTCTTACTGAGCTGCTTTACATACAACCAACCTGTCAGACACCCCAGGAGGAACAGCACACCTGCTCTGCTTCCCTGTGCTAGCCCATGGGCAGCTGGCTGGGCACTTACCTACCTACAGGGAAAATCCTTGTCCTCTGTAAGAACAGTTAGCTATGAGCACACAAACAAATAAAACATGCCAAGGTGTGAAACGTTTTGAAGACAATAGTAAACCCTGGTCATCATGGAGTGTTTTTCATTTCTAAATCATCATCAGTGATGGGGCTAGTAGAGTTCTATAGCAAATGTCAAGACAAAACAGAATCCGTAGAGGATATACTGATAACCAAATATTTTCAGTGGCTAACTCAGAAAAGCATTCTGGTGGAAAAAAAATTGTAAGTACATTTCTACTTACTGTAGAAAATGGTATCAAGTTTGTTACATGTCCATAAACATAAAAGCAAGCTCTTAGTTTCAAGTGGGTCTCATAAATCTCACACAATATAATTCCCAATTATCTGTATTCTGGCCATTTTTTTTTTTCCTGGAAAATTAAGAATGTCTTATCTACCACAACAAATAAAACTCAAATCACTAACTTAACATTAAGTTCATCTTACTGAAGGGTCTAGCAGGGGAATTCTATAAATCTACCTTTGTTCTTGGCATTTCCATCATGAGTATCAGCTATGGAACTATGTAGCAAATACTAACATTGAAATGGATTAAGTGTGAGTGGAAGAGCATGTGAACATAAATCTTGGTGCTTGGGAATATGTACATATGGAGAGAGCAAGTAACTGACATCTAAGGGATTTAGTGGAAATAATGAAAATTAAGTTAAGACAAATTCCACCTTCCCCTTCTATGAGCTTTACCNTAAGTAACAAGAAAAAAGCCTCCAACTACATTCAGACATGAATTTACTTATTACAGACAAAAAACAGAATACAAATAGTGTATCTTTCCAAAAAGAAATTACATATAAAACTAAGAGGAATTAGCAAGTATGCAAAGAGATTTAGCCTACAAAGCCACTACTAAACCTCCAAAAGATTTCAGTAACATTGCCAAAGTCTTCAAAAATAAATAAATAAAACCCTACTAAGCAATCAAGAAATAAAAGGAAAGTCCCCATGGGAAGTTAAGTAACTGGCTAAGGGGCTGGGGGAAAGGCCCCCAAACCAATCACACTAGGCAAGGTTACTGCATCTGTGCCAGAACTCCCAGAGATAAGGGCACTCAGTCGGCACATGGAACAAGAAGGAAGATGAGGGCAACCAGTGAGACCAAGTGCTGAGGATACCGCTCAGAGCAGTGGAGATGAGAGCCAACTGTGGAGAACAGCAGGGCAGTTAAAACACTGACCATCTGGGTGATATGGCAGCAGATGAAATCCAGGGCAGCAAAACCAGGGGAACACACGCTGGGACACAGCCCATGAACAGATTTGCTAACAAGTTCCAGGAGGACTGTTACCAAAAACAAGACCTTGGCAATGTAACAGCTCTTCAGAAACGTCAGCTCAATCCCCAAGCAACCAAAAAAAGCAAGCCAGAAGCTGGGAACTGGTAGGAATGAGATGAAAGGGAACACATTATACGTGATGGTATATTCCATAGTGCACCCGTCTCTTGAACAACGCACACAATTGTCCCCTGCCTAGCTCAGGGCAAGATAACTGCTAGAACTGGTTGAGACACTACTAGTAGGGAATGTAGAGGACCACTAAATGATTTCTGAAGAGAATGCAGCTGTTTGCACTCGATCTTCAGGCCAACAGAAAGATGGCTACAATGGAGGGGACTAGAAGGCATAAGAGAATAGATGGCATAAAATGATTGAGCATGAACTGACTGTAAGCTTTAGTATATCGTATAGTGATTATCAATGAAAGTTATGCGCTAGACAAATACAAAATCTGAAACAACGCCTATAAACACGACTCATCACAAAGTGCAATTAAGACAGCACGCAGGATGTTGTGAACAACAGAAGTCTGCATGGGTTCATAAAACGATCACACAGATGAAGTGAAGGACAGTATGGAAGGCTATAAAACAAATAAAAAACTTCAGTTCAAGTTACCAAGATGAAAACACCACTGCAGAACTGCCATTCTTGCCTGCTCACACTTAGGTTCTCTCAGACATCCACAATCAGGCTCCTGATGCTGGGACCTCTACTCTCATCCAGTATTCTGAGCCCTGAAATTACAAATGGAATTAGGACTGAATTTTGGGTGTAGGTGCCTGCATTAGTGGGGAAAAAAAAAAAAAAAAATACTTTGGAAGAGACACTTATTGCTATTGTTCTTCACTTCTATGCTGAAGATAACTGGCACCAATTAGGCAATACTGCAAGAGGGCATGGTCTAAGAAGTTGACTCTAATTAAAGCCTAATATCTAGTCAGCAGAAATCAGTGCAGACATGTAACTCACCAGGAATTGAATGGAGAAGGATTTTTTTACTTGATAGACTCATGGCAATAACTATCAGACCTAAGCAGAAATAGTGGCTAATATTCTCCAACTGGAGTTGGGTGACTAGTCACTGCCCATCTCAAACTCACTGAACTCTGGTGCCTCACCCCACAGACCAAGTGCCATGTGAGCACGTCAAGCTAAGGGCGTGTGTTCCTGTGTGCTTAAAGAACAAGCAAGACCTTGTGAGGAGTTCTTACTGTAGTTTCCTTCTTCCACAGCAGGCCCCATAACTGCTCACAGATGGCAGACTAGGTCCCTCTGACAAAACAGATCTTGTCTAACTTAACTACGTGATGTATCACTGGACACAACCCATTGAGAGTAGGAAGGTGGTAAAGAAGGGATGCCACAAGTCTGCTTTCTGGAGTAGAATCAAATGAATATCTACCAGTTCAATTGGGAGGAAATGACAAGTTCAGGGACAGACTCAGATCCCCTCTGCTCACAGGTTCCTTCTAGAGAGGCATCCACAGCTAGCCCTCTCTTATACCCTTATGTTTTATGAAATAACCAGTATGGCACATTAATCCCTTTCACATAAGCCCATCATTTACCAAAAATTTACCATCATTGCAAGAGTATAAGATTGGTCTTAAAAATAATGTTTCATCTTTAGTTTATCTTCATCTGCACCCACGAGGTCTCAGTTTCAAAGATGAACATTATGCACACTCAATTTAAAAAATGGAAAAAAATCTGGCCCTCACAAAATAATCAACTACCAAAAAAAAAAAAAAAAAAAAAAAAAAAAAATTTTTAANNNAATCAAGATCTTTAAATCTTCCAAAACTTGATTTAAAAAAATGTTTTCAGGAAATCAAGTTTTAGTTAGAACCAATAATTGCTTTCATATACAAATAAAATTTGAATTATAATTACCAAGCAGTACCTAGGGGTAACATGAATTGAATAGTACACCTTCTAATCAAGTTTGTCTTTGTAAGTTTTGCTGCATTTCATTTTAATCGTATTTTAATGAGATTTGCAACATAGCCCAATAAGACTGAAATAGGTTACTGTGCTGAGAAGAATTGCCTCGGGGAAAGTGGGAAAAGACGTGGGACAGATTCATCTTCAGCAGCTCATCATGCTGCCTTGATCTGCCAAGTCTATTCTCTGTCATCACGTCTATGATCACAGAGATGGTGCTACAACAGCCTGTTACACATTTAATGAATCTGTCCCAGGAAAAGAGGACGGGAGGATTTTCCTTTATGATTTAATTGCTCATCCCTGATAAGAAAGAGGAGAAGGAAAAAACCTCACACACATTAGGCTACTGCCCTAGAAACAATTGGAATCTTTAAATTTCTTTTCAAAGTATATAAATGTGAACCTGAGGGTGCAAGTGCAAAGAGTGAAAAACGCCAAAGGGGCCAGGCAATACCAGACCATTTCTAACTATGTTAATATAAAGAAAAAATTAAACAGTAACTCATCCACAGTAACTTATACTTTCCTCACAGCTTAGTTGTAAGACTGTGTCATAGAAGCAGCCTGTTGATCTTAACTAGAGTAAGAATTAGCAACCACAGAAATAATAGACATGTTTTCTGTGCGCTCATCTCACGTGTAACAGAATGATTTATTAATGTAAAAAGCTGCCCCGCCATTAACTAATGCAATGAAAAGGCATTACTGGAGCCAGTCTCACTAAAAATGGAAACAGCTGGAAAAATGGGCCTGATACAAATAGAAGGGATGAGCTCACAAGAAACAGTAGAAAAGCAATTAGCATTGGTAATTTGCAGGGGGAAAAAAAAAAGTGTGTATATATATATACACACATAGCTTTCTCCTCTTCATTCACAAAGGCAATTTTTATCTTAATTAACTTTAGTAAAGCAAAGACATGGCTTTCATACAAACTATGCACAAACAAATTGACCCCAACCTCTGTCCAACTACAGATACCCAGGAGGACGATGCCAGAACCAGGAGATTCAAGCACAGGCAGAAGCCTTTGACTGAGCAGGGATAATTAACATTTCACAAGTGGCTGATGCTGCCAGCAAACACTGTTCCAGTCAAAGCCTTAAGGTAGTTTTGCCCACTGGCTGCTTTTTAAAAAATCTTCCCATCACCTGGCTGGAGAACTGAACCATGCACACACCCAGCTCCATGAGAAAACTGGGGTTATGGTGCTGGTGGTGGGGCAACTGAGATGTCTGGCTTGATCACCAAGGCCACTATTTCCTTTGTAGCTGTCCACGGGTGCTCAGACCTTAAGTGTGCCTACAGTGCTAATACCATCAGTAAAGAGTATTGGCTGCCCTGGTTAATAAGGAAATTCTGGTAACAGTAAGTTAAGTATTCTTAGCTTTAGTATTCTAGCAGCGCATCTGTTGAAAAGACAGATTAACTGAGATGAGGTGTTAAATAAAGCCTCAGAGAAAACAAGTGAGGAAAAAAAAGGAAAGCTGCAGTTACAAAAGAGTATTTTCAGATAGTATGTGTCCAAAAGCAATATCCAATCTCTTAGCCTTACCCTGCATCTCCAACACAATTTCCCAGCAGGAAGAACTCTCTGCTAACTGTATAAACCACATAAGCACACGTCCCCAGCCTTTTTCCAGAGATGCTGACAAGGTCATTTTAATTCAAGCTTTGGGCAGAATTTAAGCATCTTTTCATGCAGTTGAGATGTCTAAATGCACTAAACCAACTGCTTCCTATTCTACTGGCAAGCTCTTCTTAAATATAAGCTACCTTTAGCCTTTCTAATCTTAACTCCAGATACAGCAAAACTGAAAATCCCTCCACGTACTCCACTTTGATTAGGCTACCGCTTTCTCTCTGTGTCTATTCAGATCTATGTCAGTCTATAAAAACAAAGGAAGGAATTGAAGCTGCCATTTCATCTTAGCTTCCTGTAAGGAAAGAATTGGCACATTCAAAAGTCAACTCAAATGAAAAGGAATATAGCACGATGTTGAGAACAACGTATTTTGTTTTAAAGGCTGATATCCCATCCCATGACCTCTCGCATTCATATCTATATTAGCATATAAGTTTATTAAGAAGTTACACTACATAGGTATTTTCTTGTTCTCATTTTAAATTTTTCTTAACACAATCCAGATCCCTCCCTGTGGTTTATCCCCCTCTTTTTTTCCCCCGAATGATTTTCTAGTCTGCATTCTCTCAAGACAGCTGAAAACACTTCTCATTCTCTGCTTCTTCCACACAATTCTTTGAAAGAAATCTTTTGTTATCTTGCCTCTACCAGTTACTTATCATCCCCTGAGAGCTCTACGGTTTCATTTTCTGTGCCTCCAACTGTCTGTTCTCTTACTGTCCTGTCCAGCGAAACCCTTACCCTCACAGTGACTAAGGGAAAGAGGGGGAAATCAAGAACAAAGATGCCTATTTGCAACTTACTGGAAACTTGAATCATAAGAGAAAAAAAAAAAAGTACAAAACCAGAAGACTACACTATACCAAGAATTCCTGCCAGTGCAACCGCTGACACGCTGCAAAAACAGAAGAGCCCCTACACATGCAGCTATTCAAACAGAAGCCTGAATCAGTCGGCTTTCTCAGCATGAATACACAGAGGCACAATGTAGTCACGCTGTCCTGATGTTACAGCTATTTTGATAAAAGAAAAGGTCGGAGATATATTTAAAAGTCAAGAGTGCTTATTGGGATCACTGAGTCAAACCGTCCTCCCTTTCTCTTTTGGGAGGCCCTCCTCACAGCCCATGCCAATGCTTGCCCCATCATCTCCAGGTTTCTGGGTTCTGGGCGCTGCTCGCACACCCAGGATGATAAGCCATCACCCTGCAGGCACCTGGGCCCTGCAGTTTTGCAAGTTTGACACAGTCTAGTTTTTTTGCTCTTATGATGCAAAGGCAAGTAACATTTAATAAAAGAATAAGAATGATTTCATTGTCAACTGTAAACATACATCAAACAACTGAAGCAGAAGAAGTATCTGTATAAAAAATTTATTTAATGACAGCCACTTTTTTTGTCTAAGTACATCTGAAGGAAAGAAGATGCTTGCTTTCAAATTTTGCATTTATGCCATCGGTAGTTAAAGTAATTGATATTAATAATTGTAAATGCCAGTCTGGGTGTGCATTTCCATGGTATAAAAACGTTGTTTTAAACTATGAATTAAGCATTAGAGATGTTCTTTGCCAGTACAACATTGGAAAAAATCAGCTGTCAGACTTCGAATTACTTAAAAAAAAAAAAAAAAAAAGGCGTTAAAAAAAGTCCTAGCGCATAATATTAGTTCTTGAAAACAACAAACACTGATTTATATGCTGCTACATAAAGATTTCATCTATGTAATTTCCTGTACATTCCCCTCCTCATTCCCTATTCCAAGTTTCAGTAGCCTAGAGCTACCGGTGCATAAGTGCTCTGGTCTGCATTTTAGGACACCAAAGCAAGTTAAAACTGCAGCAACCAGAACACAGAGAGCAAGTATCCACTAACATTTACTATTGCTAGCAAATTCTAGTTACTAAGTGCAGACTAGGCATTAGGTAATGGAGAGGAAAAGTACAAGGCAGGAGTTTTCATTATTGATTTTGCTTATTATGAGAGGGGTAACCTTAAAATTCTACCCATGTACGTATGTCATACAAGGAATGGAGCCTGTCCAGAGTCCAGTGGGGATCTGTGCTCAGGCTTACGCGGCTCAATCTATTCAAAAATGATCTGGAAAAAGACCAAACTCTGAGGCTGCTCATATTCCTAATTCATTGCAACTGTAAAGACAAGGACTGACTGCAAGTAATCACAGGAGGAACTGCAGTATGAAGCCAGTGGAAACAAAATAGCATAAGCAATTCAGACAAAGATTTGGAATTCATTGCTGAAGATTCAAGAATGATAATAACAGGTTTATAATTAGCATTTTTAAGAAAGAAAAAACCCTCATCACTGAGTGAAAAAAGCAAATCAAGCATTAGGAAAAAAAGAGAAATATAAATGCTTATACAGTAAAAATCCATTACACATCTGCAGTCTCCAGGTAGTTTTTGCCATCCCTCAAACACTTCTCTCCCTCAAAGAAGAGATTAACCAAAGATGCTCAAAACCACACGACAACTCACCTGCAAGGCTCCTGAGTCCTCGATGGCACAGAGAGCACGGTAAGTGGAGACATGGGTACAGCTGGCAGGTAACAGGTATGGAAAACAAGCAAGAGAAGGTTTTTTCCCCTCATCTAGCATGCAGTTAAAGTGAGATCTCCCTTATATCTGATACAGCAGATTTCACCACTTTTAAAGGGCAGGTACTCCCAGTTAATCCTTTAACTATGTGTAAGACGGGTGTAAGCATTGAAGTGGCTGACAGGGGCACTGGCAGAAAAAAACTTGAAGATAGCCCTGCAAATTAACATCTTAAGATTGTTCTTTTGAAACAAAGTGAGAAAGACTTTCTAATATTTAAGCTAACTTCATCTAACAGGAATTATTAAGACACAGAAACAGGATCCTTTTGCTAAACACGCCTGAGCCATAACTCAATCTCCTGGACCACTGCAGTGTAAAATTTGTACAGGACATAGATTAGAAGTTTTATATCAAAATAAGTATCTACAAATTTGAAGGTTAAAGGCCAAACAATAGTCAGAAACCTGCAAAACAATTCTGTCATATGAGAAATTCTAGGAGAACATCCCAGTCTTTTCATCTTGCAGGGCAATTAAAGCACATGCTTGTTGCAATCAGAGCTCTCCAAAAGGGATGGCACCAGCTGTGAGCCAGATGAGGCAGCAGCCTTTCTCTAACCTTGCCCTCTGTTCTTATCCTCCCTTGTTAATCAACAAGCAGAATTGCCTAAAATTGAGGCTTGGGAGAAAGATGGCTAAAATAATCACAGTTTATATTTTTCTGAAGTATATTTGGCTTTATTTGGCATATTTATGAGTGTAGCCTTACTCATCCAACAGCTTGTTTATTTACTAAAATTGAATGTAATAATAGTTTATGCTCAAGTCTAGAAACCATCTTCCTACTCATTTTAAAATACATTTTTACATCAGAATTTAGAAATAATTCAGTAGGCAACACTAATATTCAACAGAAATGCTTTGTTTAGAAATAAATATTTTTGGAAACATTCTTTCACTCTTGTCTTTTTCCTCATACATAGAATTTGTTATTTCTCCTATCAGAAGTAACAGTATAATCTTAATAGATGACTTCTTAGATAGACAAAGGGAGGTCTGTTTAAGATACAGTTGCTTTCTCAGTAACCTTCACAAAAACCAGGAGGAACTAGTGAAAAGCAAACTCTGCTTTCCCAAAGTGATTATGGAATATTAGATCATGCTACAGACATGAATTGTCTCGGGGGGGAAGAAAAAAGATTTTCTACTAAATATTCCCTCTCTCACAATACGTTTAGCACTTCTATTATACTGAGATACTACTTCTCACATTTCTGATAGCGGGAGTGGAGTAAGCAGTGGTCTGCAGACCAGCTTAGAGTGGCTTCCTGCTGACCACTAACCAGCTTGGACAAAAGACAGATAAACCTGCTTGTGCAGAAACCTCCCACGTGCAGGGGCGACTGACACCGCCTCGACGTGCACCTCGCATTTCAGTCTGACTGCAGCAGGCTCTGCAAGGATGGGCAGGCTGTCAGGAGTGGGAACAAAGAGCCCTGGCTACAGGAGAAGAGCTCCGGGCTCACTGTGAGGATGCAGCGTTTGCATTATTCAAAGCAAAACAGCTCTTGTCAGGAGGTTTTTCACCACCCATTCTCTTTCATTTCATGGTGGAATTAGGTGATATTATATTGAGCTAATTGTTCGAGTTCTTAGAACAGGCTGAGCAAGCAGTAGTTTGGGTCACAGTGGTTTAATGCAGCTTTAGGAAACAAGGCCAGAGCATTGACATGCTCATATCCACAGCATAAAGCAAACCCATGACCTTCTGGTCAGAGAACCGTATCGGCCTCTTCAAAAGAAGATGAAATCCATCCAAGAAGATAAAATTCAGCTCGAGGAGTCAATCTTTCTAGAGCTGCCAGAACACTGGTTCCTCCTGCAAAGGAGGCATTCAACCTCCTTGCATTCAAGCGAGCTGATGGGGTAAGGACATGGTGGAAAGAAACAGGTGTCACCCCACAGTTATATATCTATTATGTTTACCCCTCTCTGTGTCAGTCCGAAGAAAGGGAAAGAATTTCTGACTTGAGGAAGTCAAGCCTCCTCCTTGCATCTGTGCTTCATACTAGGCATGCCTGTGGCACAGGCACTCTGCAGATCACTCAGAGACCAAGAGACAGCACACAGGGTCATGAGAAGTCGTACAAAGTAATGGGACAGAAGCCAGCGTGAGTAGCTCAGTGAATCCATGGGCGACAGAGGACAGGACCGTTCGGTTCAGCAGCACTATCCCCTGGGAAGCACTCACCACTTTTGTTCTGCTGTTCCATCTTGATGACGTTTCACACATATTCCCCTAGCACCCATTTCTGGGTACACACTGGGAAGGCCAAGAACCAACAGCAAGAGCCAAGGCCTGCATCGTCTCCAACTCTTGGATTCATCATGGTGATCTGCACTTGCAGCAAGGCAAGAAGAGGAGACAAGCTTGTGGTGGAGAAAGCAGCACCCATGAGCAGTTCTGGCTGCATTATGCCCTTAGACCTTTTATTCTGAGATCTAGACAGTCACATTCATTCATCAGGATTAGCCAGTCAGCAAAATCAACACGACTCCTTAAAAAATATACAAGAAACAAGTTGTATTTAAAAGGGGAGGGGGGGGGAATAAATCCCAAATCTAAATTATTTTGCTAATAAACACCAAGTCAGACAATGGATGAAAGCACTCAAAACCAAGAAACATCAAGCCATATGTGCAGATATTAAATATATCTGCCATCTATTGTGATCTTCACTGTTACAGCTAGGGAAAACCTCATAATCCAAGAGACTCTTCATTTGTACTCCATGTGTCACAGGAAAAATGTCTGCATACAAAATTGATGGAAAAAATACAGAATTATAATTAGTTCATTAAGAAAGAGGTTGCAATCCCATGAGAGTATCAGTTTCTTGTATCACATTACAAAATGGATTAATTCAGAATCAACGTAAATGGTAGTTTCAGCTACCCTTCTAGCAAGGCCTGGAGTAATACTGGACATGACAAAGTACATTTTCTGATTTAAAAGACTAATGTTGAACTCAGGTTTTACTTCAGCTGCAGTAAAAATGCTGTTTCTGGAAGGATGCATGTACAAGGGCAAGATTCATAGACCTCACCCTGAGAATGAGGAATTCAAAGGAAATACTACAGAAGATTTTAATTTAGTGTTCTAGACGTGAGTCACTTCTAGACATAATTTTTGTAGAAAATGAGAAATCAGCTTTCACAAGATGAAAGTAGCATTTTTTAACTCTCTCTTACCTTATTAAAAACAGAATCTCTCCATTCCAGGGATTCTGCAAGATAAATCTTCTTCTAGAGGAACAGAAACAAGCCAACAAAAAACTCCCATTATTTCTATATGTATATATAAAAATAAATGTAGATTTTAAATAATTTTCTGCAACTCAAGGCTAGGGTAGGCACCCAAGTTCTGTGTGTGAAGTGATATAACCATTTCAATGTCCACAAGCATTCCGCACCTATCATTTCACCTTTTACAAACTCAGTAGGCTCAGCACAGAAAACATTACCTCACTTCATAGAGTGAATTTTTTTCTACCCTTCTCCATTCAGAACTGAGGATGCAGCAGAAAGAGGGCAGCATTACAGAGAAGAAATTGCATTATACGCATTTCCTCCCACCTCACCTTCTCCATGGATTCTTTTCCACAGAAGGCAGTTTATTGGTGAAGTTTAACAAGTGCACTGATGATAATCCATCAAAGAGATTGAGATGTTAGTGTCCATTTCACAGAGCTCTGTTTCTACTCTCTCCCACTTCCAGTTTATTTTATAATATTTTATAAAGCTTGCTTAAGCACCTTAGCCCTAAATTATGCAGGTTAAGAAGAAATGAGCAGCTCAATCTTGTCAGGAACTCCTGCTGTGTCCTAGGTGTTGTACAGCAAACAAGAACAGACACAGAGCCTGGTTAGTCTGTCTCATGTGTATGTTTGAGACATTTCAAAGCTGTCACTTTGAAATACGACTTTAAGCACTTACATCAATAGCATTTGTCACGTAACCTACTAAGAGGGTTTTGTTTGCTCAAATACCATCAAAATAGCACACAGAAAAGGTCGGGCTAGAATGGGAGCATAGGAGGGACAAGAACAAGAAAAAAGAGTTTCTTTTCATTTGAGAGGACTGAGTTACTGAAATACACTCATCCACCACTGTGAATAATCTTGTTTCAAGGGAAATACCCACACTTCATTTTAACCTCAAGGAAATGACTGCATCATTACTGCCTGGAGCAGGCTGACAAACGGCTTGACAGAGATTTCTTTCTCCCCTTCCAAACACTACCCTTCTTCTCTGCTTTAGTGCTTGAGGACCACAAGGAGACCATAAGCACAACAAGAAAATATCACTCCCACTAGTCTCATACATTCAAAGAGAGAGATGTGAAAGCCATTCTAATCACAGCTGCGTCCTTGATCAGATTGTCATTTAAGAACTCAGTGCACAATGTCTCCAGGACTAATTCCTTTCTACTTAAAACTGAGGGGTAGAGGGAGAGCTGAGCTTAGCAGGAAGCCATGGGCTTTCTCAGCTGCTTCCTTGGTATTTAAAGAACATCGACCTTCAAACTCCATTGTATTTTTATCTCTTTGAGGTATAAGTTGTATGTGATCACTTAAAAAGGAACTTTTCTTAAGATGCCCTCCAGCCAATTTTTACCAGAAATTATCACCACTGTGATAATTCTGAAAGTCAGCATCCCACTTCTCAGATCTCTCAGAAATAATGATCATCCCCTCTGGAGCACATCAGGATCCACTTGAATGCCAACTAGAAAAGGCAGATTGAGAATCCTACAAGAATTCATCCTCCAAAAAGGTAGACTGATTGCCTCCGTAACAGTCAAACTCTGCATGACCTGTAGCATTTGGAAGGCATATTTTAGCACTCCCAGAACAGAGCTCTGCAGAAATGAAAACTAAGCCAATGGGAAAAGTACCTAATTGTAATAAGAGATACGAACAGAAGTCAAACTACAAGAAAACTTCTACTATTTAAAACACAGGGAATTCAGAAGGAGCTTGTTAAATGCAAGCTTTAACTATTTTTTGTTTGTATGTGAATATGTAATACTAACTTTTCACCACTGCTTAAATCTTTTTTTTCCTCTTTGGTTTCTGCTTTTCCTTCCACATACACTAAATGCACCTTGCCATTCAGGAAATACAGCCAAATGTTTCCTCACTGGGAAAACACCAGCATAAGAAAAGGTTTGGAAGAAACCTCGGTGCTCAGACTAGAAGCTGTCAATATATCTGAATAAACCTGAGTACAAGCCATGGAGAAATGCAAAAATTGAAAACAGGGTTTTTTTGGGGGGTTGTTTTTCGGTTTTTAGTTAAATCTGTTAGTAGGGAACAGAGGCTGCTGAGTACTTCAAAGATTTTAGCTTTCCAAAAGGAAACCTTACCTTTGGAAAAGGCTTTCTCTGTCCTGCCCATCTAATGGGGAGTGGCACATTTCAAGCATTCAGAGAATAAAGCAATGACAACAATGCAGAGTCACATGAAGCTATTCTGTGCCAGCTGTGTAAGCTTCCTGAAATTTCATTCACTGAAAGGTCAGGAACTTGCAGTACTGTGTGTATAAGGCCTTTTACAAATTATTTGGAGTCCAACTGGTAGTAGGAGGTTCCTTGCAGTTCAGCGCAAAACCAACATTTCACTAATCTGATGTGCAATGTGACATTTTGTCCACATATGACCTGCTGTACAGAAAATGCATGAGGTCGTAGTGTTGGTTTGGGAATGAAGTGGCTCTCTGCCTTAGGAAAACTGTTATGGCCCTACAATGAAGAAAAGCAATTTCCGATCTTATCTACACAAATTGGGTTGTGTTTAGTGGTCCTGACCAAAGAAGCTATCCATCTTGAAAGCTATTGAACAAAAATAACCACTATTCAGATTTCAAGTTCATAATTTTAAACTAAAAGATGAAGTGATCTAACCTGGAAATAGTACAGATTGGGAAAATGGTATTCTGCTAAACCTAATCCTAATGTGCTTGGTTATAAACAAATACACATAACCCAGCAAAATGGAGCCTCTGGCTCACAAACAACACTGTATTAAAGCCATAGGTAATCTGTCTTACATAATGCTATTTGCATTTTGTAATCCTGTTAAAAATACTTGTGACATCAAATCAATGTCTTCTACTCACAAATGCAACATCAGAAACAGGAGCGGCACTCAAGCACTAAAATTGCTTTTGGCTTTTACTTTAAGAGTAGTCCTTCTGTAGCATTAGAGATTTATATAACTGTACAGCGGTATGATGCAAAGTTTAATCTTTTAGTACAAATATAGAGAGCTATCACTTGTCCTATGAAATGAAAATAGTGCCTGATTTTCCATTGTGAAGAATTATTCGCATCTGTGGGGGATGGTATGATAACACAAAGTTTGGTCATCAATAAAGCAAACTATAACTTCAAGTTGGAACAGTTAATATTAAACCTTATGCTAACCTACCTTATCTCTCTTGAATTCTGAGCAGTGATTCATTTTGTAGCAACCAATACCTTTGAAGCATCTACCCACAGGAGACTATAGACTTGCTCCAAAACCAAGTAAGTGGTATCACTCCAAGGTGATAACATATCCCTTCTGGAAGTCACCTAGCTTAAACTGTTGCCCTCCACGCTGCTCAGCACCAGATCAAATTCCAAGTGAGATACAATATCCTAATAATTCCTTAATGCTCTTAATTAAAAACAAATGCTACATTGCATTGGTCTTCTGAGAGTTCTTACTCTCATCATGAGGCAAACTGCTAGAAATAAAGCCGTATTTGGCAGTCTGGCTCACTACCCTACAGGAATTCACCCTCAGTGTACACACATGAGCACATGCACAAGCTGTGCTATGTCTACAGATACGTTTGATCTGGACAGGCTGGATAGATGGGCTGAGGCTAACTGCATGAGGTTCAACAAGACCAAGTGTCAGCTCCTGCACTTCAGTCACAATAACCCCATGCAACACTACAGGCTTAGGGCAGAGTGACTGGAAAGCTGTGGGGAATAAAAGGACCTGGGGGTGCTAGTTGACAGTCGGCTGAACATGGGTCAGCAGTGTGCCCAGGTGGCCAAGAAGGCCAACGGCATCCTGGCTTGCATTAGGAATAGTGCAGCCAGCAGGACTAGGGAGGTGATCGTCTCCCTGTGCTCGGCACTGGTGAGGCCGCACCTCGAGTGCTGTGTTCAGTTTTGGGCCCCTCACTGCAAGAAGGACATCGAGGCCCTGGAGCATGTCCAAAGAAGGGCAGCGAAGGTGGTGAAGGGCCTGGAGCATAAGCCTTATGGGGAGAGCTGGGGGAACTGGGGCTGTTCAGTCTGGAGAAGAGAAGGCTCAGGGCAGACCTTATGGCTCTCTACAACTGCCTGAAAGGAGGCTGCAGTGAGGTGGGGTTCGGCCTCTTCTCCCAGGTGACTAGTGATAGGACGAAAGGTAACAGTCTCATGCTGTGCCAGGAAAGGTTCAGGTTGGATGTTAGGAAAAACTAAACTTCTCTGAGAGAGTGGTCAGGCATTGGAACAGGCTGCCCAGGGAGGTGGTGAAGCCTCCTTCCCTGGAGCTGTTCAAGAAACATGTGGATGTGGCATTAGGGACATGGTTTAGTGGGCGTAGTGGTGTTAGGTGGTTGATGGTTGGACTAGATGATTTTAGAGGTCTTTTCCAACCTTTATGATTCTATGTTCTATTAATACACTAATTTTTCCCAGATAATATCCCAAAGAGTTCAGTAGGATTGCAAATCCCCAGCTGGTTTAATTTTAAGACTAAAATGGTCTTGAAATTTGCAAGTACAAGCGCCATGTGTCCTATCAAGCCTGGCATTCACTTCATGTAACCACAAAGGTCTGTCTAGTCCCAGGTCTCATCTCTGACAGCAGCTAAAAGCAGATGCCTAAGGCAGAAGGATAGTTGAAGGCTGGGAGAGAACTGCTCTAAACCTGAAAGATTAGAGGCTTGCTGCATTTTCTGTTGCTTAACTCTATTGTTATACAACGACTATTATGCCACTGCTGTCACCAGAACAAGGACCTCTGACTTCAGAGGCTGTATTAATGCCCTATTTGTAACATTACATGCTGTAAGAGGCAAAGGCTGTAAAGGTAGTAATAAACATCATCTTAAGACATACTGTTAAAATAAATCAATGAATAAAAGTGGAAATTTTTTGAGAACACATCAGATCCTTTATCTGATTTTTATGCTGAAGTTTCAGGTATCAGAACTGCATCAATGTACAGACCCAGTGCACTCATGCTCAGCACTATGGTGCAGGAACCATTTGAGAGATTAGACTTGCCAGATGAGTGTTTCTCTGTGCAAAAGAACCAAGACACTTACTGTTCCCCCAGTTTTAAACAAACAGCTGCAACAACATTAGGAAAGTTTTTTTGGAGACAAAAGATTACACTGTCTTTTTCAAGGAAAATATTGCTGTCACTTCCCAACATTCAGGGTCACATTAAGCCTACTTCATCTGCAACATTAGTTGCTTCCCTGATGATTTCCAGATTAAACCTTTTGGCATAATACCTAAAAATATTTTAGGTTTTATCAAAGCTGCATGGAACTAAATGACAGCAGCCCAATTCAAGCTTCTGATTAATCCTGGAGGCACTACTCCCAGTTTACGCAAGGGTTTTTTCTGGTCTGCCATCAGAGATTACATGAAACTATGTCTAAGTAATGACACCAGGTGGAGGGAGGAAAAGAAAAACCAACATACATTTCTCTTCACTTTATTTTTTTTTCCAAATACATTGCATCAACATTGCTCCTGCGTGTACTTTAGAATACTACCCAGACAGGATTTCCCAGGCAAAGGCTGCATCCACCACTTACAAGTTCTTAGATCAGTCCATCTAACCAGTTTCACCACTCCTGCATCTCAAAAAACAAAACAACATCAAACCCAACAGCCAAGTCTGCTTTTTATTTCTATTGCTTTAAACACATGGTAAAGCAATTCCAACAGCGTTCCTTAGATATCACCTTTATACTGCTGCCTTGAATTGACAATGATGGATGGCAGCGTGTCTTGTGCAGAACTTGCACCTCAGGAGCCGCTGGGAACCAGCGCTGATGTGCAATAGTCATTGCACATTACTTGAGAGTGGCATCCCCACCTTCATTCCCCCCACCTTAAGCAGCACAGTTTATGGCAATCCAGGGGTCAAAAAATCAAGACAAAAAAAAAAAAAAAAAAAAAAAAAAAAAATACATGTGTGCATATTACAGAAAAATACTCAATGAGATGACAAACAGGTTAGTTATATTGTTGACTACAAGCAGACAGAAGTACATTGAGTAATACTGACCTAAAAACAAAAACAACAACAACAACAAAAAACATAATACTGCATACAAGAAGCCATTCTGCTCTCTGGACTAACCTTGCTTACAGGAAAGCCAATTCGGGCATTTCCACATTCACAGGTTTCAGGTTAACACATAACCAGAACAAATGGATATGCTCCCAAATCCTACTAAATTAATGTTCACAGAAGCCATACCTCAGAGAATAAACATAAATATGTATAATGGAAAGCTTTTTACTTAAGGCTATTATGTGATGTTACACTGGCAATTTGTAATGTTAGAAGTAGCATCAAAACCACTAGCAATTCTCAGGACAGTTGACTGGATGTATAAGCAGCTTTCTGCTTCCCCTTCAAAATGTAGTGAAAGTCAAAACCCATCACTTTTCTACCATCAGATATTGTATGTATTACTAATTGACTGTAATTTGATTATAGGCAGCAGAATATCATTCACTCATGATGAGGATCAAGTCAGCGAGGATGATGTGGCCACTCCGGTTCTCCGGGCCCTATAATGGTGCCACCTCCCTAAGCCATCTATGCAGGATGTTTTCTTTACAACGTAGCTGTTTGCTTTCCAGTACTGAAGTGCTATTTAGAATTAAACTAGCTGAGTATAAAGACAAGTCTTCCATTTCATACTCCTAATAAGATTAAGAACCTAAAATCTAGCTTCCTTAATGCAAAGAGAACTTTTGATGAGTTAGGTATGCTACATGAAATGCTTCTGAAAGTGGGATACAACTGTACTGTACAGAACTCACCAATTGTGTCTAGGAGCTGCAATCATCAATTACCACATCATCATGCCTGATAGCATACTAGACATGTATAGGTAGCCACAGCCCCAATGAACATGCAGAAACTTGAAGAATCATTTCATATAAAAAACTCCAAAGTCATTATACAAAGTTTTTAAAATATTTACTTCAAAGTCTGGTTGTCTAATTGCATTTAAGACTGTAAATCTTCTTAAAAGGAACCTTAAAGTTCGGTTTTGTGGTTCTGTGCTTACTGTTACACAATTGCACTCAAAGGAAAATTTACATATTAAATTCTTGTCTGTGCCTGAACAGCAGGTAATAGAAATAAACAAACAAAAATCACAATCTTACAATAGGATGAACAGGGATAAAGAAGACACAGGAACTCAAAATGATGCTGTTGGAGTGCTACTTAGAGGATTGCAAGCGTTTCCTTCTGGACATTGCCGGAGTCTTTGTCTGAGGTTCAGCCTTCAGAAACTGAACTACATTACAAAGGTTGAGTTACATTTTGTGTTCTCTCATCAAAGTGATAGCATATTTTTTCTGGTTATTTTTAGTGCTATATTTAGTGTTGAAAAATCATCAATGGATGTATTTTGGTAATACTTAATAATGAATAGCAACATATTTTTAAATATGTAACTTTTAAATTCCAAGTCATGTTTCAAGGCAAGACCAACACAATCAAATTAGGTCCTTTTTGTTAATCAAACAAAACGAACATTAAAGCTGGGAATAATTAAACAAATATTGAAACTGGGGAAAAAGTAAATGGATATGATCAGATAATGCATTATGAAATGCCAACTCCTAATTACACTAATCTGAATTCTACTTCTTAAAAATATCAAGTACCAGTTCAAAGTAGTGCATTAACACACCACAGTGAATTATAAATTATTCCCCACAACCACAGAAAAAAAACCCTCTCTCTAATCAAAGTAAACATTCCACCATTTTTATAGACATGCTTTCAGAAACAGATGTCTCACTCCATCCTTTACCATCCAGGGTAAGCCAGACACACAGCCTCAGGGAGTAGCACCTTTAGAGAAACAGGTGTTTCGTTCAGTTGCAGTTCACTTCAGCTTTGCCACGTAAGATCTTAAATATACGTTACACTGAGTTTACAAGACACACCCCTTCTCAGACTATAGCCTTGAGACAGCAAACACCCACCATCCAAAACACGTGTTCTTTCTGTCCCTTCTCAAGTACTACTTCTTTTCCCCTACAATCATGGCTTTACTGAACAAAGCCAACCCAACGATACTGATATAATTCATCCTTGTGCATTTCATGCAGCTGCCTGCATAACTACATGAAACCAGAACAATACAACTGGCATAAGAGACCAAAGCATGAGTTACAGCCCCGATCACCCAGCCTACTGCTGGCACTCATCCACGCGTTCTTGGTTTTCACAGCCTCTTTGTAAGGCCGCTTCACGACCTCTTGGGCCTCTGCAGCCAATGAGCTTCACAAAAGATGTGTCACCGGCACGCCCCGTAACCACCCACCCTAGCAGGCCTTATCCTAGTGACTCTGCCACTCCTACCATACAAAATGCCAACAGCTAAAGTGGTCCAGCCACAGAAGACACAAACCCAGGCTGCAAGCTGAAGAGCTCAGACAGTCTCATTGCCTTCTGGTGGCTTCCAGTAGGGTTTGGAGACACCCATCAACATGGGGTCCTTGTACAACACAACCTCCACTAAGGAAAAGCACAATCTCCTCTGCACTCCCAGCCATGGTCTGAAAATGCACAATTCATACACAACTTCTAGTGATCTGAAAGTGCATAGAAGAGCGTAACTGCATACGTTCACAGCTCCTTTTGCTTTGACAAACTGAGCAATAACAACCCTAGCTTCAGTCATGGGAAGGTGAAAGTCTACTTTTAGCTTATAAATACGTAAAGGGTGAGTGTCAGGAGGATGGAGCCAGGCTCTTCGCTGTGACATCCAGTGACAGGACAAGGGGCAATGGGTGCTGTGCGATCTGCTCTAGGTGCTCCTGCTTCGGGAGGGGGATTGGACTAGATGACCTTTCAAGGTCCCTTCCAATCTCTAACATTCTGTGATTCTGTGTGATTCTGTGACTGGATAAGATGCTGTTTGTTCGTACCTGTACCTTGTTCTATCTACCTGCATGTGACTAAAGAATTCCATGATTTTACATTTGAGAGAAAAAAAAAAATCTCTCTGGAAAATAACACTGAAATATTAGGAATTGTTCTGAAACACCTGCCATTTTCTTACATTTAATTTCACCCCACTTTTCCTATCTATGCCAGAAATCCTTTCCTTCTGTAAGTTACAACCCAACCACAGTACTGATACATTCACATCTGATTATGGGAATCTACCTGGGGGAGGGGAAAAAGTTTCTGGATTAAGTAAGAGACATTCAGTAACTCTTCAATACCGAATTTTATTTTGTTTGTATATTAAATGGCAGAATATACCTGCCCCTCTACTTCCAGTCTTCATTTAGTCTGTTTCTTTTCATACACGATTTTTCATATTAAGAACAATTTACCCTGAGTGTGTAGAATAATCACAGGACTTTACATCATGATACCATCAGTAAAAAAAATCATTTTTTTCCCACTAGTGAGCAGCAAGACAAGGACTGAGTGTGCAATCTTTTTGAGAACAACCTTCCAACTTCTTATTCCTTGTAGTATTTAATTTTCTAGCTTAATTCTTTGCCAGTTCACATAACACTTCAGAGTTACAAGCATCACTTGTTAAAACAGTAACCTGAGGGTCTGGTTTAGTAAAGGAGCAACCCTAGCTCTGTCCTATTAACAGCTATCTGCAAGTAATTGAACAGACCTATAGTCTGTTTTGTTTCCCCTCACTTTGCTATTTTCCAAGCTTCCTTCTGGTTTCAGGACATTCTTACCCTTATCTCTTCCAGTTCACATCTTTTTATCAGCAGTAGAACCAGGAAGCTGCATATTAGCTTTTAATTTGAAACTTTCTCATCTAAAATAATAAAAGGACAAATATTGTTTACTTCAGCTTGCTATGTAAAACTTTTGTCCCAGAAATGGTTAATAACTGTTGGGGTGTCTTTCAAAACAGAGGGGGAGAGAAACAGAAATCCTTGACTCTCAGGACAGTATCTCAGCTTCGCAGAAGAGACAAGGAACAAATATAAGCATCTATATTATGCAGTGAACATAAAGACTAATCTTCCTACTAATACTAATGCCTGGATTAATCCTGGTAACCATTTGCACCTACTGGGCATGTTTTCAGCAACAGTGTTTCTGTCACTGAATTTAATGGATAGGATTCAGCCCCCGTAAGGTTAAAGTTTCGTAACTCCAACACTTTATTGAAAACCCAAATGCAAGAGTTTGATGCTGCCAATTCTGCCAGGACATTTCCCTGGATACTATGAGAAACCCACTCCCATAGTTCACCGCCAACTGGAGGAGAAGGTTGTGAAAAAGATGCATAGAATCTTAGAGCTAATTTGGGAAAATTCCTCCAGTTGAAGTTTTGAGGATGATATCTGCAAACCATCTTAGCAAGGACCTTTCCAGAAATCCTGCTCTTAAGAGAAATGTGTCTGCTGGAAACAACACTGGGGAAGTGAGAAATCTGGGGCAGCATTTAAGGCTTTCTCAATGATGCTTCACTCCAGAAACAAGTAGAATCAAGACCCCAGAGAACAAGGAAAGCTCTTAAGATTTGTCTCTAAAGGAAACCTTTAGAGTTTGAAACCTTGGGATAATGGGTATTGCTGCTTTCCTTGCAAAAACTGTCTAGATTTTAGAAGAAAATAACTCTAAGGAAAGAGACTATTGCTGAAACGTGAGAAGGTACAAGGAGCAGTAAAGGCCACCACATGACATGCTTTAATGAAGTGCCTGCAATCCCAGCAGGAAAGCTATATAAAAACGACTGACCAGCACCTTCCACTACAAACCACAGCTCAACAGTCCTGAAAAAGGCTACTTCTACTAAAGTTCTGAGTCTTAGACCCGTAACATCAGATGTTTTCAGTGATACTCTAAGAAGTAAAATGATGTGTTTTAAAGGATATAAGTGTTATAGAGTCATAAACAGTGTTACTAATCACAAGCACAAGTAGAAGAACATGCAAACGCTGGGGGGGAGGGCTTTGCAATAGCATGAACATTAAAACAGAATCAAATTATTCTTTAACTGCAGGAGAAAAACTATTGAGAAATGGGTATACTTGTCATTTTTCCAAATGAAGATGGACATGGTCCTGGAAAATGCACTTGAATTCAAGTTACTGGATTCAATGATCTGATGAAATGCTCTTCTGGCTTCCATTGCATGAATACACAATGCAGGCCAGTTCTAAGTAGATGTATTTACTTTCATCTTCTACTGACAAAACATGATACTATTTAATGTTTAGGAAATTTTATGCATCTATGCTGTTACTTATTCAGGCATTATTTGCCTGTATTTTCACACGCACAGTCAGTCTCCTTTCTAAGGATTTGTTTTGCACTCGTTAAACAATGTGTCTGCCCTCTGGTGGTCGAGCTCACCTTCATATCTTCCCAGATTATTCATCTCTTATTTTTTTCCTCTAAGTTACAAATGCATTTTATACAATTGCCACATACAAGATCCGACATCGTTTAGTTTTTAGGCACCTCAGNTTGCAGAACAGTCCACATCTAATTTGTTTCTAGATTCATGATCATCTAAAACCAAGTTTAGGTACCAACTTTTAAAACACTCAAGCTAGAGGAAAACAGAAGAGTTACAGAATTTCCCTATAATAACATCTGAAGTTGCAATTTATGTTTGGTATTGTCTTGGAGAAGATGTTATGCCCTGTAATACAATGAAGAACTGGTCCATAAATATGTGGAACACTCAGACAGAAAAAATGGGTATTTAGAAGAGGATTTGCACATCAAGGTGTCAGAATTGCATTATACAGAAATTTCTGTGACATTGTATATCATGCCACATCAATATGGACAAAAACATTCAGTTAGGAAGGATAATTCATTGTCTGTCATCCAGTTATTAACACCGCTCTTCTAACAGATACGTGTGGATGTGGCCCTCAGGGACATGGTTTAATGGGCACTGTAGTGTCAGGCTGATGGTTGGGCTAGATGATCTTAGAGGTCTTTTCCAACCCTTATGATTCTATGATTCACGTGACAGAGAAGCAGTCATGCAAATGCCTCATTTTCATGGTATTACAGATCCAGGAAGAAGTTGGAGAAAACTGTTTCCCAAATCTAAACCTTCACCTTCAGAGAAGCAGTAGGTGGTAATCCCTCTGCCTCATTATTTGGTGCTTTTGAAGGCACTAGGTAAGCCAAAAACCACACAGACAGACTTCCAGAAGATTTAAAATACTTTTGGCATGTGAACACAAACCACTGCAATTAGTTCTGTTTGTTGTATTGAGCATCTAACCAGAAACCTATTCATGAGCAGACAAAAGCAAGTCAAACAACATACAGTACAACCAGCTCTGATAGGAAGAGTGAGTTCTTTCACACACCACCAGACGCACTCGTAGAGTTACTTGGACTGGGTCATTGTAAGAGTGGTAGTTGTCCTCATCAGCCCCTACTATCTTAACCAAACCTATGCCCTGGCAAGAATAATATGGTGTTTGCACCAGAAAGAGCTCAGATAACGATAGATTCTCTGTGACAACCCCAATGAACATGATCCTCCCCCTTGACCTCCATTGCCAAGATATTCCCTGTCTTCTGGGGTCTCTGAATCTCAGTCTAGTTCCAATAAATAATAGACAATAGATAATAAATAGACAGTAGCAGGAATCTTTTACATCTGGTGAAAACACCACGTCCAGTCCAACTTGCCAGGTGACAAGGCTCTGGTCTTCATGACTTACAAACCTGATCCCTGCAATGCTGGAACGATTCCCTCACAGCCCAGAGGAAGCCACAACTTAGTCAAAGAGCAATAGCCCCAAGACCGAGCAACACATGGTGATGAAGGCTCTGGCATTAATTTCCTGCCCTGGCTTTTCCTTCTGCACAGAAAATAACTCACAGCCTGTAACTAGGTTGCCATTATGTCCTGCAGTGATTTAGCAAAACTCCACTCAAGTCCTACAGAGTTTTGAAAGGAAAGGAAAAGGAATACATTCCCCTTTACTAAGCTTCAGTAAAATGTACCATCAGAACAGATTAAAAAACAGTAAAATGGCTAGCCAAGTCTATTATCACCTTGTCTCAACCAAGACAAGAACCAGACTTTGATAGTATGTGGCCATGCAACAATCGCAACAATGTTACCAGTTCAGCTGAGCTGAGGAAGAAGAAGAAACATCTTCTATTTCCAAAGAAGAGCAGGACCTCAAGGGGGTTAAACTTCCTGCTGTTTACTTGTCCAAAGACCACAGCATTGGCCTACAAGTGGGGAAGCTGAGGGGAGGAACCTACAGATTCCAGTTCCCTCAGAGTGGCAGTAACCGAGTCACTAAAACTTGTTGTGCCACTCAAAGAACGGCCCACACCAAGGTTACCTTCCCTTACATCCCTCAGAGAGTGTAATGAGGAAGGCACATCAGACACCTCCTGAATTTGGATTAACCTANCTCCTGAATTTGGATTAGCCCAGAAATGTGAACAGCAGCAGGGTAGGCATCCCCCCTCTCTAGTCCTACTAAACATTATGTCTCCACACAGTGAGGAGGATTGCCTGTCCTGCTGTGAAGTGTAACTTCTGGTGCCTGAGCCTTCTGATGAAATGAATTTGAAACATCTGGCATTTTTAAATACTCTTGAAAAGCCCTTCCAATGGGTGATAAGGAATATGGTGTGAAGTTAACAGGGTTACGTGATGTTTTCCTTCAAATTGCTTGATTTGATAAATTCTAGTAAAAAAAAAAAAAAAAAAAAAAAAAAAAAAAAGAAAATTCACCAATACTAAGAAAGTTTCTTGGTTTTCTTCTCCTGTTCTCCTTCAAGTAATTGATTTCTGACATGCTCTTCAAAATGTTTCCCTCCCTCAGGACTGTTTGCACTTCCCACCTCCGCATAGGAGCTATCCCCTGCTCCACCCCACTCACTTTGTGCACAAGCTGTACGTATGTTCTCTGTCTGTTCTACTGTTGCCTTTCCTCTAAGGCTTCCAGTGAATTTTATTCCCAGCTCCTTCATTTCTACCACTTCTTTCTGTTGCAAAGGCCTGTAACACATTTTGTTCTTCATTCTTCTACTCATGCAGTAATCCTCCTTGTGGATTTTGTTCCTAACCCAACTCCTCCTCAGCCTCTTGGTTTGCATTTTGTCCACTTCTACCACCCTCCCTATGCTACAGTACACCATTCAGCTAGAAGTTTTCCCTTGGCCAGCGCCTATGCACAGGTCAGTTAACCCCATGGTATTGCTCTCCATCTGCAGAACTGTTCCCCAACTCCAAATCTTGCACAGCAGTTGGCTTTTGCACTGACTGACTGTATACAGTGCCTTTGCACACCCACATACAGAGTCCCACAGCTTTGTGACACTGAAGAGGCAACTCCTTTACAAGAGCTCCCAGAACCAAGCTGGACAAACACAACACTGCAAACAGAAGAAGGGATATTAGAAGTGAGATCTACAGTTCAGAAAGTAAAAAAAAAAAAAAAATCCAACTCACGTACAAACACTGTCAGCTCCACACTTCAGTAACAGCCTGTAAAGGACACGGTATGTTAACACTCCGGGAGGCTGTCCAGGGAAGCCTATTGAGTAGCCAAACACTGATCCATAACTTCCTGGCTATGTGAGGTGAGTTTTTGTTTTCCTCAAGCAAGTTGTTAAACAGTAACAATTGCACACTTCAAACCAGAGGAAATTAAAAGGTCACATATACCTAATGGTGCACACCAAGTGCTAGGACACCTGCTTTCCCACTAGACCTCATCCAAATTCAGCCGCCTTACACAAGGATTTACAGAGAGACCACATCAGTACTAATTCTGTCTGCTCTCACTGACCATTTAGACAGATAGTTCCTTTCTAAGGCGTCTGTTTTTTAAAGTTATCACGTCCATATAAGTTGAACTGGCCTTTTTTCCTGGCTTGGCTATTTTTGTGCATCTGAGATGCTCTGCATGAAATGCTGCTTTTTATATGAAGTTTGGTTGCTTAAAGTAGAATGGGGGTACTGTGAGCTCTTACAGAAACATTTTAATATTCAAGCTGTTATGCTTCCATACTAAAAAGTTAACAAGGGGAAAGCTGTAATCACATTATGAATTGAGCCATTTCAAAACTGAAACAGTGTAGGGAAACAGTGTATTCACAAAATGAATAGTGAGATACATTTATCCTGATTCATACAGCAAAACAAAACAAAAAAAAAAAAATGAAAGCCTCTTACAACAGTTAATAGAGGATCCAGATGAACGTTTCTCTACTTATTCAACACTTACTAGAACGGAGAAGCCACAGAGCAATCCAGAGAAGTATTTGCAATGCAATTAGGCTAGACAAGCAAGTCTGAATGTATGCCAGCTGCAGGGGCCTGCCCTTAACTCACACAATCAAGAGTCTAGTGTTGCACACTGTCTAGCATCAGTATCTCTGGTATTAAGAGTCTTATCAGATATGTACTCATTTACTGAGCGTCTTAATCAGGGGCCGAGCGCACATCTAGCTGCACCTTGCAGCAGTCTATATGCCAGTCCATCACCATCTGTCAGCTACAGCTCCCACAGACAGAAAAACTTCAACTCAAACAAGCGCTTTCGGCTCTCATACTAAGCTATCGTTCACATTTCAATATGAGACTTGAATTCCTTTTCAGTGTTCTTCAACTCTGACCCAGCTCTACCCCCTCCTTCACTGAAAAGGGCAAAGACAACAGCCCAGCAAGTGGGACAGGCAAAACAGACCTCCTTTGTTCACTTTTTTCCTTCCAGTTTTCTATGGAGGTAAATAACCGAAAGCTCAGCCAGCCTTCAGTAGCTCAGAAGAAAGCAATATAGCCAGCTTGCAAATACATCTTCCTGCTTCGCAGACAGTAAGACAAAACTCACGGCGCATCGTGTAACCCTTATTATTGACAGCTAGCTCTTTCCAAAAACCCCTAGGATTTTCTTTAAAAGACAATATCCATAAATGCATGGGATTATAGTACCTCTAACACTAAACTGAATAGGCGATAAACATACTCATTTAAAATGCAACAAATTATCACTGTGGAGAAAGTATAACAGAATTTTTTGAATACTATCAGCCCACTCAGGAAGGCAAAATCAGATTCATTGCATATTGCCCAGCAGACAGCCTCCTACATTATTCCCTCAGCTTACATTACTGGGACGTACTGTCTCTGCATGGCTTCCCATTTCGCAAATTCTTTTCATAAAGCATAAAAAAAAATTAAACTGCTCTATTCAGCTTTCACTGGATATGTTTATTGTACTCATCAGATACAATGGAAGGTAAGTAATTACAGCTCAAGGTGATTTGGGACAACCAAACGAAACTACGGAGAGCAGGAACTCCACAGCTGCAAACAACAGATTTGTTTTTCAGGCTGACAGAGCCATCCGAGCCGCGCAATGCTCGATTAACAGATCCCAAGCTCTTACCACACTCAGTATGTTTTATATCCAGACACTTTGGAGATGCACTTCCCTATAGCAAAAAGAACAGGGAGACTTGCATTACCTTTTCCTGACTTGAAATTGGAATCCTCAAACCAATCAACTGTCAATTGGAGAGACGCCTCATTAACTTCCAGAAACTAATTCTGTTACTAACACTTCTGCCATCACCTTTTTGAGCACTGGAGAGAAAGACTTCAGCACAGAAGCTGTTAGGAGATACGAGCAAGCATCTACTGGATTTGTTACCTCATTTCATGCCTCACTATAAAGACCATTTTAGGAAGTCAGATTCCCACGCTAAAATCTCTGTTTTTGAACCAGCTCCATGGTACATGGTAAATATTACATTTTCTGCGAGAAGATAAGGAATGATAACTAAGGATCAGACTCCTGTGACCTCATCCACCTTAAGCATGATTAATTTTGAGTGTTTACTGTGACAAGACTAATTACAGAAGTATTAATACGAATATGATTAACTGTGGCTTTATTCTGCAAGTTGCGAAGAAGGCTTTAGCTCCATCACTAACACCAGCTGGTACACACAGCCACATCACCTGATGCTGACACACAGCTGTGCAGCTTTCCTTTAGCTGAATCTCCTTTGCACAATCCAAAACACAGAGTCATTCAATGGATCCTCAGTTCTCTCACCATCGGTTTGTTTTTTTCAATCCAGTATTCTCAGAACACTCTTTCCCAACTCTATATTGATACAGTCCAACAATTGACTTTAAACACCCAAGAGAACGTCAAAGTGCTTCTGAATTCAGATAAGTAACTCCCACAGATTTAGGTTCTTCAGCAACTCTGGCCTTTTGCCTTGCCATTTTTATTCAGAAGGACAGTCATGAGCTAAAGAAATGCATGAAGCTTACACATACAAATGTTACCAAACAGATCAGACAAACACTAAAAATATACTGCGGCTCCAGGTCAGCTTTCTGATTTGTAGGTGCTTAGAGTTCGTAACACTACAGTTTCTCTTTCCAGCTGACATCCTTTGCCAAAAAGATACCTGCAGGATGCATCCCTTAGCATATACACTGCTCTGAAACTCAAAATGAGGTCTAGATGCCTTCTGATGCTGCCCAGTGACCTGCTCCATGCACAGCCCCACACAATTACAACCCATAACATACCACACTGATCATGCTGAACAATGGGTGAAGCTGAAATGATTCATATTGCACCTGTTAGATTCAATGAAGTTCCTTATGGTTTCACCCATCTTTTCCACAGTATTCTTAATTCTTAAGAAACAAAATAACACTCAGAAGCAGAGGAAGGGGACCATTAAATACAAACAGAAACCCAAGCAGCTTCTTGACTCAGTAGGAGGTTGGTTTAAACAAAGAATGAAGAAGAGGATATTTACAGATAAAAGAACTTTGTATCCTGGTCTGCAGATCTCACCGTAGAGTGAGAGCGTATTCGCTTTGCTATTGTTTTATCTAACTACACAGCCAGCTAAGGAATAGCATTCCTGTCACAATGTATTTGTCTGCCTGGCACAGCCCTATTGACCGGGCTGAGGCACACAGTGAGCTGAAATGTTTAAACAGCTTGGCATTATTAATCACGTAGCATTTGAAACAAGGCGTCTAAGTGTAAACACATTTCAGGCATCAAAACTAACACATCCATTCCGAAAAGTTTAGCAGAAGCCTTGGTTAATTATTACTTCATAACTGAAGAGCAGGTGCACATTTGCTGCTCAGGCTCCCGTTGCCATTTTCTGCATCAGTCACCACCAGAAAACAGGACGCAGCACGCACCGACACCCAGGACCCGGCCACCTTTCGGCTACTTTAACCCTAAGCCCCTCTCCCGCTGCCGTCCCGGCGGAGCAGAAGAGGCGGCGAGGACCGCCGGCGCGGAGGAGCCCACCGGCTGCGGGCGGCCGAGGGCT
>VXAV01006254.1:1393-11946 GCA_013399715.1 Alectura lathami
AACATTGCCTAAGAGTCCAAAAATTTTCTCAATTGCAGTCTTCTGCACAGTTGCTGTATGGTTTACAATGTTGCCCTCGGTGTTAGTGGCAGGATGGTTAGGCATTGAAAGTACAAACCATTCAACTTAGAGGAAACTGTAATTATTCATAGAAATAAATTACACAGGAAACTCAAATGTAGGGAGAGACGTTGCTTAGTGAATCTCTGCTTCAAGAACACAAATATTTGTATAGAAATGTCATACAGGTTATACTGAATGATGAACGGACTTTTCAGATTTAGTAGAATTACAGAGTATCAAGGGACAATTTAAGGGGCTTATGAACTTTATTGTGGCTTTCTAGTGATCTACACTAAGATGAGATTAATCATATCCCGAGTATACTCATTTCTGTCTTGACGAGAACGATCTAGGTTGACTAGCTCAATTACGACCTGTTACATCTTACAGGTTTAGCCAGGTGAAGTGAATATTTTTCCAAGTGTTTTAAGGTGTTATCACTCACTGCCCCAGCAATGCTGACCTTTATGACCTCTCCAATTTCCTTTTAAGACACAAGAGTACTTTCCTTCAAGCAATAACTAGGGGGTAAACTCTACTCTGGAAAAATATGTTGAATGGATTCCATATTTCAGATTTTTTTCTTCACAGGTATTCTGTCTAAGGGATTTGCCAGGTAATAACTGTGAGGTAGTTGGGACAGTGGGACTCTAGTGCAAGTTAGTACTACAGCTGTTACACTGTTACCTAATTTCAGGCAGAAGTGCTAGAGAGAATAGCTAATGTATGGCATATATTTATCCCAAATAAATTCTATTGAAATAAAGTAAGATTTAGCCTAGCGGCTAAAGGCAGATTCTGTGTTTAGTTCTAAGATAAGGAATAGTCAAAACTCTGACCTTTGAAGGTGAGTGGAGTACAGGTGAATCAGCACAGGATCCAAAATCATTGTCTGTCCAGTACAGACCTGTAGCAACTGTTATTACAGTATGCTTTTGATGTGAGCTGTATATGCTGTGAAAATTGTCCACCTCCCTTGGCAAGCAGAAGTGTGTGATGGCAAATTTAAAAGGTGAGTAAGATAACCAAGTTTATGTTTCTGGCAGAGCAATAAATAAAAATAGGAAAAAACAAACAAACAAACAAAACAACAACAACCCAGGTGTGAAATTTCTAATGCCTAAGTTAGAACAGGGTAAACTTCAGTCACTTGAGTACAACAAACAACAACAAAATGTTGTTTTAAAAAGAGATCTATTAGTATTAGTGTTTTGACATGCAGGCATACACTTCACCTAAACCTCATATCTGTGGAGGAGTCATGATGCCCAGTTAAAGGAACCATCTTAGATGTCATATGTATCAAATTCAGCTGAGGGAAATGTGGGAAGTCATGGCTCCTTGTCCCTCATTTGGATGCTTGACATTCATTTGCTTCCTGGTTCTTGTTATGCTATGCTCAGTGAGGAAGTACTTTCCCTACATGGTCTACTCTCTGAGTTTCATGAGTTGTCTGCATCAAATGGTTAACAAATCTTAAACCTCCACTCTGCATTTGCAATATTGGGCTTAGTTTTCCATATCTCAGCTAGATATACAGTAAGTAAAATAATTTTGTAGAGATTGGCAAGACAGTGGTAAAAGGATACTGAAATGAAAGCAAGGAATAATCCAGCCCAATATAAAGTTGCCCCCCTCAGGCTATTGCTTACTAATTCTGCAGTGCAAAAGAACACAATAATTCCCTTGTTCATCCTGGAAACTAGTTTTATTTTCTCATAACAAGCTACTTTTCCAACAATCCAAACACTCTCCTACTGGGAAACATTATCACCTGAAACAAATTTTATTCCATGCCTGTGAGTCACACCTTCAAAGCATTTCATAGGTGACCCTGTAATGGGGTGAAAAAAAAGCTGACAGAGTAAGCAAGAAAGTACTCTGCTTCCAAATGAACAAGTCACAAAAGGCATATGAAAGAGGCAGTAACTAAAGACAAAACTAACAAACACAAAACAACTAAATCCAGATAGCCAGGATCGTTTTCGTCCATTGTCTGCATAAGACGCAACGATTGATTATAATGTATTTCAACTGTTGGTAAATTATCTTGATTTTGATTTCTCTTGATTTTTTTGATGATAGCAAACAAATTCGCTATCATCAAATTTTCAGTGGCTATCAGTGGCAGTTCTCCAGAATTTGTGTGCCTGGGAGGGCTCACCACACATCCTAGTGGTTTATCATCTGCAGTGGCAGAACCAGCCCAACTCTCATCTATTCTATTCACTGAGCCCAAAGACAACTAATCACAGCTTATCATGTATTTTGCNGAAGTGCCTTTTTTCCTTTTCTGAAAGCATCTTGATCCTTCCAGCTGTCCCTTTCTTCAACTCCAAAAGGTGAGAACTTTTGCCAATTTTTTGAGTGTGTGGCATCTCAGATGTACTATGGGCTATTGAGATTTTTTTTTTTCCCTTCTGAATACTTAAAGAAGTTATAATAAAAACGTATAACATTAGAGTGAGAACATCTGTCCTCAATACTTCTTCCCTGAATACTCTTGGCTACTTGAAATTACAGCACCAGTTCATCATGCAGGTAGCTTGAAGGTCTCCAGGGATGGGGCATCCACCACCTTTCTGGGCAACCTGTGCCAGTTCTTCTGTGGCCACACTACCCTTAGCGTAAAAAACTTTTTCCTTATATCTAGCCTAAAACTCCCCTCTCTCAGTTTGAAACTATTTCCTCATGTTCTAACACACCAGACCCTGGTAAAGAGTCTGTTCCCTTCTTTCTTCTAGCCCCCCTTTAGATATTGAAAGGCTGCTCTCAGGTCTCCCTGGAGCCTTCTCTTCTCCAGGTTGAACAGCCCCAACTCTCTCAGCCTGTCCTCACAAGGAGGTGTTCCATCCCTTGGATCATTTTTGTAGCCCTCCTCTGGATGCACTTCAACAGCTCCATGTCTCTCCTGCGCTGAGGACTCCACATCTTGATGCAGTACTGTAAACTACACATATGTATATCATTACTGTAAACTACATGTATCTATACCATGGTTTGCTTAGATTATAAATTTGTACTTACTACTTTACTACAATTAGAAGATTCTCATTTATATGTGCTTTGCAGTAGTGCATTGCTTTGTGCATTTCTGTTGCACAAACACAGTTTCTAAAAACATTGTGAGAGGTGTAAGTGAAGGTGCAGTACTACTGGGTCCATGCAAAATGTGTCAGTCATGATATGGGAATCTTATACATCCAGCAGCACATGGAAAAGGGAGAGAAGTGAGCTACTTCCAAGGCAGTAACATGTGGCAGTAAGAAAACCTAAGCAAAACTGATATTGCTGCACGTAGATATAAAAAATTTATGGGTGATTTTTTCCCATTGAAATTATAAAGGAGTAAAACATAAGTTGTCCTGTGTTCTTCGTTATTCTGGAAAGTGTTGGCAGTAGATAAGAGTGACTGAAGGAAATGAACAGTTCTCCTCATTGCCAAAGGGTAAGTTCACTATTGGTGTTGATAGGCTTTGTAGGCAGAGAAACAAACTTAATGCCTATAGATTTAAAAGCTAACAGGTGAAATTCTAGCTCAACTGAAACTGAAGAGTATTTTGTTAACAACTGGAGCACAAGAATTTTTTACATCCTTCATATAGTTGACCACAGTTTTTCCTTGATTGGTTTGAAAAGTACTTCCATAGATGACTTGTAAAGGACCAGACATCCTGGAAACTAGTCAAATCCCAGCATTGTCAAGTTACCCATGTGAGAATTAGACAGTGTAAGATGGTGAGTAAGTTACCATACAGTTCATTCTTCATATAAAGTGCTCAGCTGAGAAGAGCTGTATGTCCCATTATTAAAGTCTTTTTCCTTCTTCCTGTACTAAATGTAAAACCTTAGTGTTCTCACACAGCTAATTAAAATGAAATTGTCTTTAAAATGAGCTGATGATCTCAGCCTAGATTAGAGTCCAGAGGTGTCTTTTGTCCATATCACAGATCTTCAGTTTCATCTTAATGGCTATTCTTATTAACAGCTCCCATACCTTGCAACAGAGTGATTCATAAAACTTCACAAAGGTTAACAGAGCAGGGAGTGGAGGGAAAAAGGGAATGAAGAAGTTTTGAGACAATGGGATTGCTCCTTCAAACAAGGTCTGCTTCTAGAAAAAATATTGCCATTGACAAACTCCTTCATCCTGAATGTAGTTCAATGTAAATAGGTACTAATTCATAACTCCAGTGGAGATGGATATTTTTGGCCACTAATGGTTTTTATCTTCAGACTTGTTCTTTGCTGATTTTAATTGGGCAGTATATATGTTTTTGGCCTACCAGACATGGTCCAGGTGGGACTCTGGGTCTCATAGTGCCTGGGACATTCAACCACGAGGATACAACTCCCATGAAAAACAGCAGTGCTTGGATGGATTAAAGCTAATATAAAAAATACCTGGAATGTAATATGTCACTTTTATTATGATTTCTAAGAAGCTATTGTCCCATGGAGTATTTTAGTATTTTAATTCTTATTCAATTCAGGATGAAAACACATGTGAAAATACGGCGATTCTAGTCTTCCTTTTGTTACGGTGTTTGTGAGCCAAGTACACCTCACAGACATTTCTCATGAAGTTGAAGGAATTTATATTGACTCCGGTGAACTTTCTCTGGATTTCTGACATATATGAAAGCAAGTTTGGGCTGGGAGTCTGACAAGTCTATCAGCAATTAAAAATACTTAACATGTGAAAAGGCAAAGATCTTTATCTGTCATGACTGACATTGTTTACTTCTGACATGAAAGATCTCTCACCAGAGACAGCCAAAGCCTGCAAAACAAATCCTGCATTATTTTGCCAACTCTTCATGCTGAAACAATCCTCTTCCTTCACTATCCAGGCAGTGACAAGTCCTCAGCAGCTCCTGTGACCTCCCACCACCTCTGTGATGTCACACTAACTCCCTCAGTGAGCCCAGGATTAAGCGTTTCTCAGAACTCACAAATTGTTTCATCTTTCTCAGAGGTTCTTGTGTCCTTTACTTCAACATTTTTCTTAGTGAGCAAAGCAAGGCCAGCCTTCAGGAGCCGTGTCTCTGCCCTCCTTCCTGTCCTGCCCTCACTTTGGCAGTGAGGTGAATCATCCCCTGCTCCAGTGGGTGTTGTACGACAATTGGATTAAGCTGTTTTTTTTTTCAGGCCCTGGAGTAAAAAGTGAAAGCAAATTCTTTAACTGTTTTCTAGGTGGTAGCTTTTACATTCCAGGACTACAAGACAGCTCTTAACTGGGTGATGGCCTTTCTGTATAAAGTTGTGAAAGAATCTCTTTGGGTCATAGAAACTAAAAGATTCAGAAATTCTTGGTAACAGGAGAACTTTTGAGGTTTAATGCTTTGAAGAAACAAGTGAAATACAATGCTAACATTCAGTTCTTCAGAAAAAAAAAAAAAAAGAATTCTTTTAGTTTACATTGCTAATGGCTGAATGGAACACATGATGTTACATGTGACAGAACATAGCAAGAGTGGGGTTGCTTCACAAGATGGTACAACTTGTGGACTAACTATCTAATCCAGGCAGTGCCCTCACTTGCAGGGAATTTCCACAGGGTCCTGTTGGCTCAGGCAGAACATGGAACAAGTGACAGAGCCTGTTGATAGCACTGGACGTGGTAAGGGGAAGCACTATATCAAGGGTTAAGCCAGGAGATCACATCAGGAGGAAAGGAGACAGGGCTGGACACAGGGCTGGGGACAAACCACAGCATATGTGTATGGGGTCCATACAGGAGATGAGTGACCTACAGTGCAGGTCTGAGCAGGAAGCAGGGCTGGAGGCCAGACAGAAGTCCCCAGGGAGCCTGGTCAGGACAACTAAGGTCTATCAGTTCCATCAAGTTCCTGACAACTTGTAGGAAGAAGTGGTAATAAAAATACAGTGTTGATTTTCCTGGTACTTAAGGAACATAGATTCACTGCTGATTTTGTGTAAGATCAACCAAGAATCACTCGATTTGTTGAGCAACCCACCATTCCTGCATTACAACACTCACAGCAATTCAGCTGCATTCACTAACACTGCCTATCATTAGAAAACCTGTATCTCATTTATGTTTTTTCAAACACATGAAGGGATCTGGTAAAGAATAAAGAGTGAAAAAATAAACCTCTTCAATAGATCTGAAGAGCAATGTTAGATATTAGAATTCGCTAAAAATCTTCCTGGAAGAGATTCTACTAGCATATATACCACATTGGGTGAGCAGGCTTGTCTCAGAGACAAGAGAAAAGGTATGAACAACCCAAGGAATTAGCAGCAAGCAGGGTTCTAAATGCCTCAGTGCAAGCTTGCTGACTTGAAATGTTCAGGTAGATATTCAGGCGAAGTAACGAAGCACAGTTGTACTGTAGTCAATACAGCAACTTAATTTAGACTAGCTGAGGGATTTGCACATGGACTACAATTACTCTGATCAATTTACAGCTGGGCATATGGTCTGTAAAGCGTAGGTGAATGAAATCTAAGCAGGTCCAAGTGAGTGAAAGATTTATCTCAGAAGATCCAAACAAAGAAACAAAGAAAAAAAAAGAGAAGGTAGATTTTCTGAAGAGTTGAGAACTCTTTGGTAAAGATGAGATGTTGAGTTGTTGAAAAGTAGAAATAGTAGAGTTATGCGAATCAAATAGGCCTGGCCAGCAGAAAACAGTCTGGTCAGAAGCATGGAAGAGTTCACTGTAAAATGTCTACGTATTTTCACTCTTAAACCACTTTCTTGTTGACTTCTATGCAGGATTGTATTCATTTGTTATATTCATTAACTTTAGAAAGTTAATAGAAACATGACATTTGGTGCTAATAGTCCTCTGCTCATTGCAGCTGTGACATGCCATCTTAATTTGAGAACTTCAAGTTATGTTTTGAATGGTAGTGCCTCAGCAGGGATCTCTACTGTGCTATACTTTGATTCTGTGCTTTCTGAAGAGCAGCAGGACAGTTCCTGCCTTATCTTCTTTAAATCAACTGAACGTGATTTAAGGAGAGAAGGAAATTAAGCTTGCTCTAGTACAATTAAAACTAGATTTTGGATTACAAATTTGGAGAATATGTTAGAAAAAGGGAAAATGATAATTTATTTCCTTACAAGACACCTATCTGTCCCTTGTTACAATGTTGTTGTTCAAAACACATCACTATGATACTCTCATAAATTCCAAAATTCACCCTTCTTCATGATATATGTTATGAACTACAACTTCATAACATTGACTTGTGAGCTTTTCTGAGAGATTAGTATTAAGAATCATACAATCATAGAATCATAGAATGGCTTGGGTTGGAAGGGACCTCAGAGATCATCTAGTTCCAACCCCCCTGCCATGGACAGGGCTGCCAGCCACTAGCTCACTGGATCAAACTGCCCAGGAACCCATCCAGCCTGGCCTTGGACACAGCCAGGGATGGGGCAGCCACAGCTTCTCTGGGCAGCCTGTGCCAGCGCCTCAACACTCTCTCAGGGAAGAATTTCTTCCTCATGTCCAACCCAAACCTCCCCTCTTTCAGCTTCAGCCCATTCCCCGTTGTCCTGCCATCATCCACCCGTGTAAAAAGTCGGTTCCCCTCATGCCTGTAAGCTCCTTTCAAGTATTGGAAGGCCGCAACGAGGTCTCCCCAGAGCCTTCTCTTTTCCAAGCTGAACAATCCCAACTCACTCAACCTTCCCTCACAGGAGAGGTGCTCCAGCCCTCTGATCATTTTGGTGGCCCTCCTCTGGACCCACACCAACAGCTCCACATCCCCTCTGTACTGGGGGCCCCAGGCCTGGACACAGCACTCCAGGTGAGGCCTTGCAAGGGCAGAGCAGAGGGGGACAATCCCCTCCCTCTCCCTGCTGGCCACCCCTCTCTTGGTGCAGCCCAGGATGCCATTGGCCTTCCTGGATGCTAGAGCGCACTGCCGGCTCATGGCCAGCTTTTTGTTGATCACAACGCCCAAGTCCTTCTCTGCAGGGCTGCTCTCAAGGAGTTCTTCTCCCACTCTGTACACACACCTGGGATTGCCCTGACCCAAGTGCAACACCTTGCCCTTGACCTTGTTGAACCTCATCAGGTTCTCGTGGGCCCACTTTTCCAGCCTGTCCACTTCAGCTGGGCTTTTGAACACATTACCTTTGTAGAGGAGCTCTCCCACAAACCTTCAGGACCAACCTGAGCTTTTCCCCTGCAGTTTCCTAAAGTGACAGAGTTCCCTGGCCCTTCTCTGTCACCCAGAAGCACACCCCATTCCCCCACCACCTCTATTTTAAAGCCCTGGTGATAAACCCAGCAGCCAGTTTGTTGCCTAGTATATTTTTGCCTCTCCTGGTCAGTTGTGTCCTATGCCATGTCAGCATTCCTGGTTTATCAAATGTATATCCTAGATCATAGAACACATAGCCTTTGGTGTGACACCACCCACACAGCCAGTCATTCAACTCTTTACAAATTTTCATATCTTTTTTTATTTTTTTTCTTAAATAAATACATAAATTGAAAGGAAAATTGATAAAGCTCCAACCATTTTCAAGTCTAAGAAAAAGACTTCAGAAGGCAACAACTTTTGACTATATTTGCTTGGCACTTATTATAACTATTAACAGCTTCTCTTCCAGTTTCTTAAGATGGACCTGAAATAAGTTGTCCTGATAGATTTGATTTAGATCTTGTTCTGTCAGCTTTGATCAGTCTGGTTCTGCACTGAAGTATGAAAGCAAGTTACCAAAGACATTAGAAGAAAAATGAAGTTTCTATTAGATTATGTAATTTCTGTGTGAACTTTCTGATTTAAAATTCTATTTGTATAAAAATAGAGCCTGAGAATGTAGATGGCTTTGAACACAGAGATCTACTTCAAGACATGGAGTTTGAAGCCAAATAAATTAAATATTGTGGAACTTGGTTTCCACTTCAAAAAACAAGTGCTCATGAAAGAATGTGTGTCAACATCACACAGAAATCACATCTACCAGTGGCTCCTAAAAAAAAAAAAAAAAAAAAGGTGAAAATGGAGGTAAATACAACTTTGAAACTGGCTAGCAGTGATGATAGTATTTGCAAAATTTCACTTTTGATTTTTTTTTTTCTGTTTACATTTGAATGATGCTCGTTAGTTTCATAGAACAGAATAGAATCATAGAATCATCTGAGTTGGAAGGGACCTTTAAAGGCTATATAGCCCAGCTCCCCTGCAGTGCACAGGGACACCTACAGCTGGGTCAGGTTGCTCAGAGCCCTGTCCAGCCTGACCCTGAAGGTCTCCAGGGATGGGGCATCCACCACCTCTATGGACAACCTGTGCCAGTGCTTCACCATCCTTAGTGTAAAAAAAACTTTTTCTTTATATCTAGTCTATATCTCCCCTTTCTCAATTTGAAACCATTTCCCAATGTCCTATCACAACAGGCCCTGCTGAAGAGTCTGTGCCTTTCTTTCTTATAACCCCCTTAAGATATTGAAAGAACATGTTTCATGTAAAGAACATTACATATGGCAGAAAATGATATATCGATGTTGTAATTATTACCATCTGGGATTTCCATATCCTGTGTATAATGTACAAGAAATATACAGACTGAAGAGAAAACAAAACAAAACAAAACAAACAAAACTAATTAGTCCATTTGAATCATGTGATGAAAATGATTGTGAAGCTTTCCTGTTGTGTACATCCAAACGGTGACAGTACTCATACAACATTAGAAAATATGCTGCAGTTGCTATTGTCTTTGCATTGGGTGAGCCTGATAGTACTTTCTCAAAGATGACTAAGTGGTAGGGAAGTTACTCTAGAACATTAGAGATGTCATTGGCATTTATATTTCCTCTCCTTCCTCTCCTTTTTTTTTTTTTTTTTTCCCTTCTTGTCTTTATTCCTTTCTGCCTTCCTGCCTGTTTCAAATTTCTATTGCCCTTTTCCCCTTTTCATATAAGACCATTAAAGCAGGATTGGAAAGAAATGGTTTTGAAGGACTGGGAAGGATTATATTTCAACAAGAAATGTTATTACAAATCTGATAAGCTAAAACACAATTTTAACATGTATTTGATAAGAGAAGGCAAGGGTGGAAATAGAAGCTGTGTACAGGTATGGACATAAACACTTGCATGATCAAACATGAAGTCAGACAACAAATTTATGTGGTTTGTTCGAGTTGGTGAGAGCTTATGAATGGCAAAAGAAATGGACTCTAAACAGTGAATGGTGCTAAGGAATTGAATGTTCATACCTGCATCAGTCTACCTAATTCTCATATTCCTGTTTAAATCTATTATACTTGAATCAATTTCTCATTGATTCAAACTGATCTCAAAATCAAAGGGATGAAGAATACATGAATTGATTATTGTGACTTGAAGCTACCTGAGCTTTTTCAAAAGTTGTTTTTTTATTTTTTAAAGAAAAATATTCCTTATTTTCCCTCTGTTTCTTGCTCCATTTTACTTGCTGTTATTGTTGTTTTTCTTTCTATTTTCTTTTTTTTTTTTTTTTTTTTTTTTTTTTTT
>VXAV01006254.1:24101-63111 GCA_013399715.1 Alectura lathami
ATTATTATTATTATTATTATTATTAAAGTACTATATATTTCAGTGAACATTTGGAAATTTAAGCTCAGAATATTTCACCACTAAGTAAACAGTTGCAGCCTTGTCTTCTATTTCTCATTTTATATTTGAACCCATTAACCACAACAAAAATTTCCAATACTCAGAAAACAGTAAAATGATTGTTCAAAATCTCTGTCTGGAAACATGTCATGCCATTCAGAAAGTGTCCTATTTCAGTGGAGTTGCATCAGTGTACTTCCAGAAATACTAATGTAAGCAGCACAATTTACATTAGATTATTGTATTTATTATTTGGAGGGCTTTTACATAAACGGCAAAAATCTAAAAATACATTCACAGTTGATCCTTAAGAATGAATTCAAAATTCATGTTCATGTGACGCTGGCACAGGTATGAGTCAACAAATGCTTAGTTTTATTACCTACTCAAGTAAGGACATTCCCTGAAAGAAACCTAAGGTAAAACTCTTTAGGTGCACCTAATAACTGGGGCAGATAAGGTAATACAGCAACAGTCAGTGCAGTTCTGTCTGGGACCTCTCTGGAAGACTTTAGTGTTATCTAAATTATCTTAAATTTTGCATTGAAGTGGTGAAGAAAGATGCTCCCTCCAACACTTTGTTGTATTTTTGGGGTAGACATATATCCCAAATAAAGAAAAAAAAAAAAAAGGAGTTAAAATATTAAGTAGAATCACATCAGTGTGATCCCTCATGGGTGTGAAATTAAATGAAATTAATTCAAAGCAATGTGTTCAATGACAGAATAACACCCCGATTGCTTTAAATGGTGTACAATGATGAGAATTACTACACAAAACATTGGGACATTTTGGAGAAAGCGAGAAAGGTGGGAGGCGAGGGGANGGAGAGGAGAGGAGAGGAGAGGAGAGGAAACATGGAAAAATAAATGAAAGAGCAATAGAGAAAGACATAGAAAAAAAGGTATAGAGGGAAAGAAAGAAAATGTCAGCCTTTGCTATTACAGCTTCAGCTTACATGACAGAAACAAAATGCTGGCCCCAAGATCTATACGGAGTCATTCAAACAGCTTAATGGCACAGGGAATAAATCACTATTATTATTATGAAACAGGAGACAGAGATCTTGGGACCTGGAACTGTGCAGCTCAGCTTCAACTGCTGTTCAACATTCAGAACTACCAACTTCATTTCCTCCTAGCACATAATAAATAACACATCTACCCAACATAAAAGCATTTTTATAATAGCAGTAAAGGAACTGCAGAGAGTGTGATTATCATGAACTAATAACACCCTGCAGAAGATATGCATTACAGATCGGAGATGACCTGAAAATGAGTCTGTCGTTCACGTGGCTGGTACTGTAACCTGATTAGACAGTGTCCCATTTCAACCATGCTTTCCAAACAGCTACCAGGTTTTAATACTCTCTTCTCTTGCCACAGTAATTTTCACAGAGGGAGACCATTTATTATTGCAGGTTTCCTCTTTATGCGATGACTTCTAGCACAAGAGCTAAAACGAATGCCACATTTTAATTCATGGTGCTGTTAGCTCTGTTCAAGCACCAGCTCACACTGCCTGTAGTTTTTTCACAGCATCACACTTCTCAAGGAAACAGAAGGGAAGCTCAGCTGGTCTCCTTTTAGTGTCTCTAGTGACACTATAGCTTTGCAGAGGTGATGACTAAACCCTCTAATGGGAAAGAAGGGGTTGTTTTGTTACAATATACAGATGGTTATTAGCCAAACAGGATTTGTTTCATATATTTGCATAGTCTTGTGTGACCAGGGACTCCATGCATTACTTGTGTTGTCTGTGCAACATTTCTTACGTTATTCTTGCACATGCATTTTCTCTTGTACACTCTCTACTCTGTGCTGGTGAGACTCCACCTGGAGCCCTGCGTCCAGATGTAGAGTCCTCGGTACAGGAGGGACATGGAAAAAGTTTTTTCCTTATGAAGGAAAGAGTGGTGAAGGACCAGCACAGGTTTCCCAGAGGGGTGGTGGCTGCCCTGTCCCTGGAGACCATCAAGGTCAGGCTGGACAGGGCTCTGAGCACCCTGACCCAGCTGTAGATGCCCCTGTTCACTGCAGGGGAGTTGGACTGGATGGCCTTTAAAGGTCTCTTCCAACTCTGATGATTCTATGATTCTATATTTTACAAGAGACCCCAGCACATGTCTCAGTACTGGTGCTTGAGTATCTACGTAGAGGAAACTGCTCTGGGTACTTACTTATGTGATGCTTATTTGTGGAAGAATGTCTCACTAAAGACATTTGTAAGTGTTCTGAAACAATGAAAAATCCATGTACCATCTAGTACCATTGGGACGGAATGAATGGGAACACAGAAACTATCATTTAATAAAAGCCCATCCCTCAATTACAGCCTCACGTAATATCCTCCAGACAAATTTAAAGCAGCAAGTGAAAGTCACACGAAAAGCATAATCCTCTCAGATTAAGGGGAAAAAAAAAATGTCGTATTACTTTGGTTGAATTGTCCTTTAATAGTACTCACCTGCAATGTATCAGTTGAAGTAACATCACTACATGATTAAGATGAAGCATCATCACTGCAAATGACTTTATCTCTTCCATGATGGGTGTTTGGTGACCACAAAATATCTGCAGCGATCCAGTGTGACAGGAGTTTTTAATCTTTACTTGAGTCCTTGTACCCCTATTCCTAGCATTTCTTGATAATGTTATGCTCCAAGAATACATGGGTAGCTTTGTCTAATCTTAGAGTTTTCAGTATGAAAATTCAGCATTTTATGGGACTTCATCATATTTTTTCAACAGTTTCTATAATCTTGGGATTACAGAACCAAAATCATGCTAAGCACAAGAACAGCAGTCACAGAGGAAAGACTTGTCATGTTTTGACAGAGAGAAGATAGATCTGTGCTCTAGTCCTCTACACCCCTGTTGTCTAGGAGCAGTAAACAATGTGGGAATAATGGTCTCTTTGTTTGTAATAATCCTGGTAGGACTCCATGAAAAAAATCTTCTTGTTTTACTTGGCAGTTGAAATAAAAACTGAAAAAACAGAGTGTGTTGACCAGTTTTCCAACTAAAATAAAATAAAAACACAAAATTTGTTTTAAAATTCTGCTGTAATTGAATTAGGAAATTTCATTTTTTTGCACAGAGAAGTAGCTTAAATGACCCAAAGTGCCTGCCTGTCTCATCTTTCTAAAGGTTACGATTTAGGTAATTTTGATGTCATCATAAAATGGAGGGGTAGATTAATAAAGAGGAAATTTGCCTTGTGCCCAATGGCTTTTCACTTTGTCTATAAGTATTTTACATTTTTTTTGGACAGGAAATCTTTGGTATATGTCAGAAGGATAAGGGGTTATGAATTCTTTTTGTTGATGCTATTACATATTTTAGGGTTTATTCAAATATCTACTGAACAAGAAAAGTTAATTTTCTTGGAAATACAGGAAATAAGTCATACAAGGTAGAACTATGGTAAAGAAGAGACTCACATCAGCCTCAAAAGAAAAAAGTAAGCTATAAGATAAGAAATATGTAAGAGTGAAGGAAAATGAAATTATTTTTATTTAGGGAATAAGGTGCAAACCAATCTCAAACTTGCTACAGTGGGAACAGATTGTCTGTCCTTGAGGGAATTAAGCAAGGCAAGAATCTGTATGGAAATGAGTATAATCATTTATGCAAATTATATTTACAATTGGTCATAGGATTTTTTGCAGGCCCTGATGATTTGCATGAGAAGTAACAGAGCGTGATCTGGGCTACAATTACTATAGTTACCTCGTGGATTTTTTTCTTCCCATAACTGCGATGGGATACTGTGCTTAATAGCTGATGGATTTGTGGACTTTCAGGGATGTCTAATCTCTTTTTTGAACTCATATATAGTTTTTGACTGTTGAAAATGAGATTCACACCTCAATGTGAGGAGTTAAAACAAAAAATCCAGAACTACCACCAAAAAAATACAACTTTTAAATTTCTTGTCTATTTATTGTGCAACTTGCAGTTGTACAGTGAAAATTTGAATTATTTCCCCTCCTCACTCTCTTTGAACCATTCCTGATTGCATAGAACTTATATATAACCCATAACCATTTATTTTTATTCTCTGGATGGAGTTTTATGCCTTTAATAATCTTCTTCACCTCTCCATGTCTTCCACATCCACTGCAGCCTTTTTGAGACCGTGTTCAGAACTGAACATATTTGAAATATGTGAATGAAGTACAATTATATGGTTTATTTGGAGCTATCTCTGTATATGCATAGTTAGAACTATTTTTCCATAACATTGCAAGTAGAATTACATGTTATTAAATTAAATGTAATTAAATTAGATTTTGTCAGTCATTTCATTACCCAGTCATGTAGTACTGCAATGGAATCCTGTGGCACATTCCAGTCAGTATTAGATTTAGAATCATAGAATTGTCTGAGTTGGAAGGGACCCTTAAAGGCCATCCAGTCCAACTCGCCTGCAGTGCACAGGGACACCTACAGCTGGGTCAGGTTGCTCAGAGCCCTGTCCAGCCTCACGCTGAAGGTCTCCAGGGACAGGGCAGGCATCACCTTGTTGGGCAACCAGTGCCAGTGCTTCACCACCCTTAGCGTAAAAAACTTTTTCCTTATATCTAGTTTATATCTCCACTCTCTCAATTTGAAATCATTTCCCCTTGTTCTATCACAACAAGGGGCTGGTAAAGAATCTGTCCTCTTCTTTCTTGTAGCCCCCCCTTCAGATATTGAAAGGCTGCTCTTAGGTCTCCCTGGAGCCTTCTCTTCTCCAGGCTGAACAGCCCCAACTCTCTCAGTCTGTCCTCACAAGGAGGTGTTCCATCCCTTGGATCATTTTTGTGGCCCTCCTCTGGACGCACTCCAACAGCCCCATGTTCCTCCTGTGCTGAACACTCCCCATCCGGACGCAGGGCTCCAGGTGCGTTCTCACCAGCGCAGAGCAGAGTGTCAAATGTACCACACAGCTTAGTGTCATCAGCAAACTTGCTGAGCAGACTTCTCTAAGAAAAGGGTCTGCCCGGCATATTGGGCCTCCAGTTTCCTGCAGGGGGGAGTCACCTACAACTAATACCTGCCTCTTCTTTCTTGTGGGTGCAGTTCTGATCCTGGGGGAAGGCTTCTCTGTTTTTTGTCTTGATGGTTCCTCTAATGTGGATCAGCTGTAGTCATCCACAGAAAGGCATTCCACATCCAGAGCCTTGTACTTGTTGCACTGAGGTACCTGATGGGGTGGAGTGGACAAGAAGGCGTTTCACTTGTATCATCGAGTGTGGACTTGCTACCGTCCACTCCTTTCCTTTGAACTGTTCCCCTCAGCCTGGCAGTGGAACCAGGATGCAGGCTGCCCTAACTCTTTTGTCTTCTCTTGTAGTTGATCCAGTCTCAGAGAGGGCAGGACATGGTCCCTTTCCTCTTTTTCTTTTTTGTGCTCCTTGACACTTCTTAACCTATCTATTTCATCAAGCAGTTTTTTCAGTAGGCTGAGCATGTTGTCCACTTGCTCGCACCTCATGCCGCTGTTCTCACTGCTGCCATATGATGCCAACGAAAGGCATTGGCACTGTTTGCAGCCAGAGGCCTAGACAGCTGCACGTTCTGCCAAACATAACATGACTCAACTACCATGAATTGTTTTTAGCACCTACAAACGTTCATATTGCGTGTGGATACTGTGAAGAAGAGAGACCACAGTGGTGCTCCCAGTGATATTGCTAGTTTCCCCTACTGCAAGAATAAATGACATGCTCCCATTGTTTCTTTACCACCTAACCACCCTCAAAGTGAGAACTTCTCTATAGCAGTCTGATCAAGACAATGATCTTCTTTCAGGAGCAGCCTGTAAACCTCTCAGGATATGATTGTATCTGTTCCACGGGGTGGTGCATTTCTTCACTGTATGATCATGAACTGGGAGAGACACAAGTCTTCCTGACAGAGGAAAAGATGAGGTCTTCAACAGCCACTGAAGCCTACCATTGCCCCCAACTGCCCACTACCGCCCATAGCTGCCCATTTTGCCTCAGTGCCTGATGCCTGGGGCAGCGCTGCCCTCTTGTGTTTCCTCTGCACAGCAAGTTTCCTCTGGCACCAAACTCCTGCATAATGGAGACAACAGGGAAACGGTGCACACCTTCTGTAAAAGGGTTAGGGAAGAGACAGGATGAAGCACATAATATCTGTGACAGAGAAGGAGAATGTTTGCATTGTCCACAGCTAGATCTCCTGGTGTATGCCTAGACTTCAATTGACCCTGCATTATGAGGGATGGTGGAATGGTTAGCTAAGGAAGACAATATTCCTCTTTTCATTCCATGAATGTTATTATTTGCACATGTATGTATGCTAGATAATGCATGGAAGGTGAGATGACATCTTTTATATAGCTGTAAATGAGTGTTGAAATTGGACAGAAATTGATTTTCCTTGAAAAGTTTCTGAAACTGTGGTATTTCCATAGTAGCATAAAACATCCCAACCTGGAAGGGACCCACAAGGATCATGAAGTCCAACTTCTGGCTCCCCACAGGACTACCTAAAAAAAGATTGGTCTGGACTCAATACTCTGATATGGAAACAGCCAAGTGAAGGTGAGCTTCAGGTTTTCCAAGTCTTCCAACACAAAGACACGTTTTCATGTGTTATGGCAGTAAGTATACATGCTTAATATGATAGTTATTTTATATAGAACTGTAAGCATCTCACAGTTTTGTGAAGGAGCTTTATTTGGGCTAGAATGTGTGCATTTGAGTTGGCTATGAGCAGATCCTGCTAATTAGCCCATTAGCAGTAAAGCACAGAGTCAGCTTGACTCAAGAAAGGTAGTCAGCAAAGTTTATTCCTCAGTCCTGGTGTAAGCTAACTAGCATAGCTGCAATTATTATCAATATTCTCAATGATACCCGAGCAGTGTCTGAATTCCCGAAACCATGTCTGCTCACACTACTTCTCATTTTACATTCATATTGCTGTAATTACAAAACAGATACACCATACAGGGCTTATTCTTCCTTATTTTCATATAAATGATAATTTCTATTCAGAAAAAGAATAATTCTTTGATGTTAATAGTCACATGGTGGTGCAAGACCTTATTGCTGTCTCAAACTACCTGAAAGGAGGCTGGAGTGGGGTGGGGGTTGGCTTCTTCTCCCAGCTGATAATTGATAGGACAAGAGGTAACAGGCTCAAGTAGTGCCACGGGAGGTTCAGGTTGGATGTTAGGAAAAATTCTCTGGGAGAGTGGTCAGGCACTGGAACAGGCTGCCCAGGGAGCTGGTGGAGTCTCCTTCTCTGGAGGTGTTCAAAAAGCGTGTAGATGTGGCACTTAGGGACATGACTTAGTTAGAGTTGTGGTGTTAGGTTGACAGTTGGACTAGATGATCTTAGAGGTCTTTTCCAACGTTTATGAATTATGATTCTATGATTCTAAGAGCAAGAAAAACAAGACCAACAAATATCCTCAGCTACTTCTTTTTCTCCAAGGAGCAAGAATGTATTAGATCTTTACCGCATGATGGACAGAGAAATGTCACTGTGTTGGCTGAAGCTACTTCTGATTTACACCAGGGAAAGAAGCAAGGAGGTGCTTGCAGAGCTGGAGAAGAGAAAAGAAAAATACAGAGCAGTTGGAACTGACAACAACAATGCTTTGTTTCTGGTCAGCATAATCAGTCAGTGACTGCTTCAGGGCTTTGTTTCTGTGTTTCTCCCTTGAAGAAAACACATAACATTAATGAGCTGCAACAGATCCCAGCAGGCTAGACAGAGAAGCAGCAGATCCTCTGATTCCTCTCCTTTATATTTCTTGATCCATGAGTGTCGATCTTACTCTGCCTTGAGTACCAGAATATCTACCAGAAGTTTCTAATATCTAACATTCTCTAAATCTGCTTGCCACTTTTTTGTTTGTTTTTTTTTTTGTTAGTTTAGTTTTGTTTATTATAGTTGCCTTTGGGTAGAAGACTACAGATTTGTCTTTTCTGTATGCATTAGCTCATGGACCAGTATCTTATAAAACTTTTGTCAAGTACATAAAATATATATCAAGCTTATGGTGGGGATATACACACCTACAGCTAAGCTTAAAATAATCAGTAAATATTTGCTGAAAACTCTTACCAGTGAAAAGTGGTTTTGACTAAAATGTGTGAAATGTACACTAGATGGAAAGTGCTTATTTTGGTTGAATGTTTCCTGTGCTTAGATAATTTTTTTTTTTTTTTGAAACCTTCAAAAAGATCATTTTTTAAAAAGTCTTTATTTCCTCAATTAAAAACAAACAGACAATCAAACAAAACTTATTTCTTAATCTCCTGCAGGACAAATAATCAAATCATGGCGGAAGAAATAGGGGATGGGACAAGATTTCTTAGGCTTGTAGGGCACACCATGTGACGGTGACTTTAGCTGACCACTGAGCAGTGGTAGAGTGAGGAGGAAACTGTTGTCTATTCACCTCTCCTTTCCTCAAATCCTGGCAGATGCCTGTCTACTTTTTTCCTTTGTGGTGTGAAGAAAGGGATGGCCATTGTCTTCTCCATCTAGCTGGAAAATGATGTAGATGCATCACTTAAAACATAGTAGGCCATGAGATGTACAAAGAGGAGATTAAAACAGTGCTACAGGAAATTGTATTTGAAGATATGATTACATATAATAAGCACGTTGTTATCTTTTGGTAGTTCTATGTAAACTCTCTGTGACAGTCTTGAAAAGCATATAGCAGGCTCTCAGCTGTGTCTCCCTTTCACTCTCCAAAATGATCTAGATAGAAAGTTTTATGGGTAATGAAACAAAACTCAACACTGTGGTCTGTGGGTAGCACACACTTTTGACATCATTATGCTTGGCTTTGGGGAACCATATTTAGATATATAAAATGGTAATGATTATGATCATCAAGCCTGGGTTGGCCTGTGGAAGGACTGGTGTGACTTGTAGATAAATCATAAGCATGGCTTCATCAAGAGTCCTCCATAGAGCGGAAGTTTCTGGTGAGAAAATTTCACCCAAAAGGAGCTCTGGCAGTGATTCTAACAAATCTAAAGAAAATCATCAAACTACAACACACTGCTAGCCATTGCATAAGGGAGGGGAAAGGAGTTGAAAAAGCGTTTTACATTTCATTGGTTACCATCAGAAATGGGAACTGGCTGAGACAGAGAAAGGATTTACTTATTTCTTAATTTACTTGTTAATAATTCATTAACTGTGACAGTAGTAATTAAGTCTCAGACTAGCTTTTTCTGTCCTTTTAACTTTCAGCCTGGAAAGATGGACTTTGGCTAATCCATATCTAGAGATATTCCATCACATTTTCATTTATCTTTCCCCATTTCATTGACTGTACATCTATTTCTACTTGCATTTACATTCAATTCTTCACAGCTTCTTTTCCTATACTATTATTGGTGTTCTATTTTCCAGTGTGATCCTCTAAGTGCTTTCTTGAAATCATCACCCACTTTGTTGCAGGAAACCTATTCCTTACTCCTTGATACTCTAATTGACTTTTGACCTTCCCGTATCTCTCTGGCTTGCCTATGCATAAGCTTCTTCTTCTCCATGACACTCTACACACCAACTTTTCACATTCTTTATTTCTCCTTCTTCACTTTACTTGTCTTTCTTAACATATTGCTTCCTGGAATCTCTTCTTATCAGTTCAAGCAAGTGCTATTTCATTAACCCATCTTCTGAAGGAGAGACAGTTTATCAGAATCTACATATAGAGACAGCATTCATTTCACCTCTTTTAAAAGATAAAAGAGGGCATCACACAATAATACAGAGATGCATGACAAATGCAATGTGTTTGCTGAACACTACGAGATGGGTTCTGTGGACTTTATGAGATAATCAATCCTTAGCTGTTAGCCCATAAGCACTTCATAAAAGAAAGATTTGGGGGATGCAGAGAAGGACCTGAGGGTGAATAAAAAAATGAATATGAGCAGACAATTTGCATTTACAGCCCAGATACCTAATTGTATAATGGGCTGCATGAAAGGAAGCATGGCCCACTGGTTGAGGGTGGTGATTATCCCCACTCATTCCTTTCTGAGACCCCACTTGCAATAAACACTTGCAGTGTTCAACTCTGAGACCCCCAGCACAAGGACATGGAGCTGTTGGAGTGGTTCCAGAGGAGGGCCACGAAGATGATCAGAGGGCTGGAGCACCTCCCCTATGAAGTGAGGCTGAGGGAGTTGGGCTTTTTGAGCCTGGGGAATAAAAGACTTTGGGGAGCCCTCTCTGAGGCCTTCCAGTATCTTAAGGAGGCCTACAGGAAGGATGTAGGGACTCTTTCTTAGGATATGTAATGATAGAACAAGGAGCAATGGATTCAGACTAAAAGAAGAGAGATTTAGATTAGATATCAGGAATAAATTCTTTGCTGTGGGGGTGCTGAGGCCCTGGCACAGGCTGCCCAGAGAAGCTGTGGATGCTCCATCCCTGGATGTGTCCAATATTAGGCTGGATGGGGCCCTGGGCAGCCTGAGCTAGATCATAGAATTGCAGAATCATAGAATAGTTTGGGGTGGAAGGGACCTTAAGATCATCTAGTTCCAACCCCCTGCCATGGGCAGGGACACCTCCCACTACACCAGGTTGCTCAGAGCCCCATCCAGCCTGGCCTTGAACACTGCCAGGGAGGGGACACCCACAGCCTCTCTGGGCAACCTGTGCCAGTGTCTCACAACCCTCACAGGAAAGGATTTCTTCCTAATATCTAGCCTAAATCTCCCTTCTTCCAGTTTTGGCCATTACCCCTTGTCCTGCCGCTCCATGCCCGTCTAAAGAGTCCCTCCCCAGCTCTCCTGTAGACCCCCTGCAGGTACTGGAATCCCTTCCAACCCAAACATTCTGTGATTCTATGGTTCTAGGACTTATGATTCTATGATTCTCTTAGAGGAGAATAGTGAAGAAAACCAATTTAAAATATTAATAGCACCATTAAAAATAATGAAAATATATCTGAGTGTTTCTGTGAAACTCAGAAATAATGCATAGCTTTCTTTTGCACCATTTGTTTATTTTTCTGTTTTCTTATGGGCAGATATGAAATATAATTTAAACTCTATTGTACTGTTTCTATGTTTGCTTATAATCAGAAATACAAGCAACATGTGGTTATTCTCTCGGTTGGAGAAACAGGCAAGCATCTTTGTTGGAATAGATCATGCTAGCACCAGTGACATGGGATTGTTTATAGCAGTTAAGAATTAGACACAAGGCTTTCCTCTGCCAGTGGAGAAAAAATAATACTGACTTTCTCCTACTTCAAGTGAAACTGGACAATAACATGTTCAGGAATTGCCTATTCTAATTTTTCAGGACAGGATCTTCCTGTCTGGGTATTTATACTGCAGCTACCGCTATAATATCTAAACCCCCTATTGATTTATTAAAGTGCACTCATAAAACTCTCTGTATTTTTTTTCTTGCTCTGTTATTTTATGTGGTGTTATTGTGGGAAAGCAAGGTCAATGGGAGAATGTTTTACATTTTGTTCTGAAAGTGCTGAGGCTTACAGTCATTTTGATGTGTTCCAGAAGAAGTTGTCACAACGTAGACCAGTAGCCAAGAAACATTTGTCTCCTGCTTTCACGGGCTTTGTTGTAGCTGTTGTTTGTGAGGAATTAAGTTCCCCTGTGCGATATTTCCAATAAAACAGATAAATCAAACAGAGATTCTTGGAAATCAAGGAGCAAATTCTTGAATTCATCTAAGAAGTCATCAGAGCTGGCTCAAATATAGGTTTACTTTCAGCAGCTAGTTGTTCAGCAGAAGGACCATTGTGCTCTCCATCAGCTGGGTGTGTTTTGTTTTGTTTTTTAAGCTTGGCAGTTGCTTGCCTATCTAGAGCTTGATATGGTCACCAAAGCCAGGAGATGTGGGGGTGGATAAGCAGATGTGTCATTCTTTGAAGATACAGCCAGAGCTCACAAGATGAAGTGTGATATTACCCTGGTTGAGTCTCAGACACGCACACTACTTTGGGTGCTCACAGTGCACATGTGGAGTCTTAAGAAACACCTTTTCGTTAGACATATGAATAATGGAAATAATTTTCATTGGACTGGGAATATCACTGAAAGGGAAGCATTGCCTTCACTTTTCTTAGCTCTGGCCAGAATAAATTGTTCTTCATTTAGCTGTGAAGCCAAAAGACTGAAAAGGTTGGGTATATTCCGGGAATGGTAATATTTGAGTGAGGTGATCCAGAGGGAGAACTTGCGTATGTATTTCTGGCATTGTAGTCCACAATATCTCACAGTCTTCGTCTCGCTGAGAGTTTGGACAAGATGGAACTGAAAGCAAGGTCTCAGTGGAAGTTTAAGTGGATGCAGACTGGAAAGACAGGACCAAACGGTGGTTATGATTTGAGAGCTTGTTATAAGAAGGTGTGAGGCGTGGCCAAGATGTTCCCTTCAACCACGTAAGGGAAGACAATAGGTACCAGGTCACTTGATCCATCTGGTGGAACAGGCAATGTTTCTATACATATCAATTCCTTGGAAGAATGGATGTCAATTTCCAAGCTTCTTTCTGCTACCGTTCCTGCAATCATTAGCGAACTAGAGCATCTCTCCAAAATTTTGCAGTAAGTCCCAGATCCGACATAACTGTGAAACAACTGGTTTGTGATCATGAGTTTCTATGGAAGGGAAAAAACTTATCATGACACAATTAATTTCTTTAGACCTTCGTGTCTGTCCTCCAGACGTGCCAGGAACAGACTGATTCATTTTCTGCTGTGGTAGTTTGGGATCTCTGCAGGGAAAGATCTTCGCTACTAGTACAGCATTGCAGGAGATTTTGAACTACACACATGAACAAGATTTAACAGTACAACATTCTCTTTGACATGTGTGGCTGTTTCATATGGACAGGAGCAGCAGAACTAGGTCATCCACAGTATTTCCCTGAAACCTACGTACTTAACAACAAAATAAACCACTGATACTAAAAATCCATAAATATTTTTGGATGTTATATATATATATTTTTAAAAAGTTCCTTTTTAAAAGGAACTGGTATCTGTAAAAAATAATATGTTGTAAATGAAAGCATTCACGAGAAAAAAATTGCCAATTTTATTTTTTTTTTGGAATTAATATGTATTAAGTGCAGCCAGAACTTGTTAATCACTGTGCTGTGCTGATACTGGAGCAGACACAAACATAATCAAATCCAGGTCTCTATCTTTCTCTCTCTTTCTTTTCCATTCTGACTAATGCATTTTCGTTCAGCCCATATGAACAAAGTCCAACCATTAATTTTATATAACCTGATCTATGCCACAGAATAAATAATACAGTATCAGCTGCCAAATTAGAACAGTCTAACTGAAATAGATATGTTCATTTAGTGAAGCCAAGGCATAATTTGCTTGAACCAATATTAGTACTGCAGCCAACATAAGGGATTTTAAACCCAAAGTACATTTGTATATGGGATTTTATAATGTAAATGGATATAGTTTTTTCCAAACCATTGTATACTCAATAAAACCCACCAGCTTCCTGAGTGTCAGTGACATAGTAGTGCATAACATGTTATCTTTCCTCTTTTTAGTTTTGTGTTTAATGAATTTCTTTCAAAACTCATATGGATTGATTTATTTTGTTTCTGGCAGAAACATCTTCAAAAGCAGAATTTTTCACTGTGATTCCAAGATCATTATTCCATTCCTCGGTAGCAGTCCAATGTTGTAACTTAATCTGGAAGGAAAGGCAAATTTCCAGTACAAACTTATAATCATTTTTCAGTCCTCTCCAAATCTAGAATATATGCATTCTGAAATAAACGTGGAAACAAACCACTCTAAGGAAGAGTCTTCAGTAAGGAATCACTGAGCCAAACCTACGTGAGCTGGACAAAACAGGATATCTTATTTTAAGCAGTGATCTGCATAAACAAATGTGTTATTATCTCCCTTCAATACACTAATTCAGGAAAGTATTTTTATCATTCTTATTTTCAAACTCTGAAAATAGAGCTCTATTAGAGCATCCTTTGCAGATTCTGTTACTAGAAGAAAAAAAATTCAGGTAGAACTGTTTTGATGTGTTTGAGCAAACCAAAAAAATTGTATCAGATAGTAATTTTGAAGGAGGTGAGGGCTGATTTCGCTAGCAGTAAGGTGTGCTATTGTATGGCTGCACAGAGAAATTTCTTCCTAGATCCAGATGTTGGTGTTTGGCTTATGTTTCTGGTCAGAGTAAACAGGAAACCCTTTGTGTAGAAGTGTTACAAAGTTTATACAGTATAGTCAGTCACTTTGTGCTTGAAGAGAATATTTTAGTTTTTGCTTCTTGGAAGTATCACACTGGGGTAAAATAAATAAAAAAAAGATTGATCACCGAAATCTTGGACTGCTTGTGCAGCAGGACTTTCTCCAAAAGTTCAATGAATTTAAATATAGAGCCTCCCATGACTCCAGTCAGCCTTGGCTTATTCCCCAAATTTTGGTATTTGGCTTACACTACAGCACAGGTGGCTTATGGCTAGAAGAGACTCATGCTCAGCTGAGCATAAAAGTACATTTTTCAGGTGCTAAACAATACTACACTTTTCACTTTGTTTTGAATGTTGTGGAGATTTTGGCTCTGGAGTATAAAACCTGCTGATAATTCATATAAATCATGTTTTGCTGAAATGTTAAAATGGATATTTAACTTTATTTCTAACATCACAAATGAAATTTTGTTGCGGATTCTAAAATGTTGCAGCTGAAGATGAGCAGCTCACTTTGCTGAGCTTGAAGGTAACTGCTACTTGACATCAAATAATTAATCTATACAACTGCAGAAACTGTATCATTAATTTCTTCATTTGTTCTCTAAGACTGTTATATATGTGGTTCCATCATATCAACTTGTTCCCTCTTAATTGTTGTTTTACCTAAAATAACCATCTACTTTGTACACCGGAAATTTCAATTTTAGTTATTGCAAGCTTAAATGGGAACAGAAAAAAAACATAGGATAATAATAGGATTATTATTGTTTTATCCTTCATCTGTTGTACATGCAAAGAAAAATAGTCTTCAGTCTTCAGAATGAACGTAGAAATGATGTTTATCTTACATATATTCCTATTTTTCCTGTTATCCTGTGTCTACATCTAAAACAAGTGTCCTCTTTTTCATTGCAATCAGTGGAGATTTAGTCAGTATGGTAATTGAACTTAGAGCTTTGCATTCACTGGATTTTCATAAATAAAAAGGATTTTGTCCTATTTTTTGTTGACATGTGTCATATTGTTTTTACAAAACTGATTAAGTATTTGGTTCAACTACCGTAACATAAGTCTATAATGACCATTGTTAAAGTGCCTGGCTGGCAGATAATAAGCCTATAGGAGTCATTGCTCAGGAGAGCCAAGTGTGCACCTAAAATAGCACTAGAGGTCTAAGCTGGTACTAGGTACCTACATTTAGGAAGTTGAATTAAGCCATTAAATAACATACCGAAAGGGATCAAAATAAATTAGTGTTATGCTATGTCACATTGTTGAGAATGGAGCCTATTTCTTTAATGGAGATTTAGGCTAACTAGTATACTTTGGAAAGATTTGAGTGAAATCCTGACTTCATGGTAGCCTGAAGTGAAATTCCTACAGACCTTATTTCTCCTTATTTCACAATTTCTCAGGAAACAACAGTTTCCTAACTGCTTACACTCAGTAGTGCTTCATTGACGCTATAGAGACTATGTTAGTACCCATCAGATGAGAATCTGGCCTCAAATTAGCCATTTATAACAGGAGGGCGAGCAGTAATACTACAGACCTACATTAAAGAAAGGCATTTGTTTCCTATGAAGTCGGCTAACAGTCATGAATACCACTTGAAATTAATAGAAACTAATTGAAAGTAATGGAGAATTACCTGAAAATGTAGCACAAGTAGATGAAATTAATTGAAGGTAATTGATAGTGACTGGAATTAATAAAAAATGGAAACAAATTAGGCTTAATTGAAATTTATTGAAATTGAATTAAACTCAATAACTCAAAACCTATTAAATTTAATATAATCTAATTGATATAAACGTTATGTAATATTTAATAGTAATATAACATTCTTAGAAGGGATTTTAATTAGATGTTTTATTTGTATAACTCTATTTTCTTGTAATAGTAAGAATAAATTTTAATAAAAATATGATTCAAAGCACAGAAACTGCATGCTCCTTTGGAATTGTAAAGTAAGTGGCATGTGATACTTCTAACAAAAGTTAATAACAGAATTTAGTAAAAAAAAAAATGGCTTGTAGATTTTATGTCATGATTGAGACTTTTATTAGAGTTTAATGAGAATATTTTACTTGTTAAGATGTTGACTTTGATTTGGTAAATAAATGCCTGACCACATATTGAATCCAGAATCTGTCTTTTTATCTTCAGCTATGAATTAAGTAATGAAATTCTTGCAGATTTCCTTCTCTTGTATTACTACTGCTTGTATTAACTGTTTGCACCTCCCTCAACTTCGGTCAGTTGAAGGTACTAAATACTTTCTCACATAAGCTCATTAATGGATGTATTGAACTCAGTACTGGAGGTGTGATCCTCTTATTTCGAGAGTATGAAAGGTAAAGATTTTAAATTAGAAAAATCCAGAAGAAATGTACTTTAACAGTACTTTTCAAACTCAGAAGTAACAATTTATGGTACATCTATAGGCTGTAGTTCTAATTAAGACCAAATGTGTAAATGTATGTGAAAGATCAAAACCTTCCAGGAAAGCTGAAAAAGGGGACGCTACTTTTAAGGAATGAACTCAAATCCCTGTAATGGCAAAACAGTGCATGGCTTTAGCTAAATGCAGGATTTAACTTTCCATTTTGTTTTACTTTTTAAGTATTGTTCAGAAAATTCTTCAGTGTTTCACAGTTTTGATCCAAACGAAGATAGAGGAGAGTAAAAATCTTGCTTTATTCGAACAAAGGAAGTCCACAGAACATTTCCTCTGGGGTCTCTCAAAATGCAGGAGACGCTGCTCCCTTATATCCCTACTATTTGATCCACAGGTGACTGTCCTCCTTTCCCACTGGCTAAGGTACTTGAAGTTTACACACTTCCTGGCACCCACTTATATAAAACATTTACAGTTTTGTTACAAAAAAGTGATGAGAAACTTTATCTTGTTTACCGGTGCTTTATAGAAATAGCCTAACCTGCGCAAGTTAAAAGAGACAGTTTGCAAGAGCAGCCAACAGTTGTTAGGAGGGATAGTGTGCAAAAACAAGTACTAAAATGAACACATTACTTGGACTGTCCTTGGTGGTCTCTGAGAATGGAATGCTTGGAATGTTTTTGCCCTCTTGTTTATGAAGCCACAGGCACCTTTCTTTTATTCGCTCAGTTTGTAAAAACTCTTTTTTTAAAGATACCTTTCTCTTTTCCACTCAGTATGGACCTCCTATGTGTTGAAAGCATCAGAGGAGGTTAGACTTTGGAAAATGATGAGTAAATAGCTATGAATGCTTGCTATGAATAGTTGTGAATGTTTAATTTCATGCCTACAAATATAAGTAGTGTAAAACAAGTTTGGTTTTCCTACTTACACATATGCAAACCCCTATTGCTTGTACATATCTAATATTTTGCAGAAAAAAGTAGGCATAGGCAAAGGTAACATTACTAAACTGTTTTACTTTATGTCACATTCTTGGTGGGAGTTACACAACTGGTGAGGTTCAAATCTAGCTTCAGGACACAATAAAGCTGGGATTCAGTTTGCAAACTAGGATATCAAAATGTTGGAGACTTACTATAAATTTACCTAAAGTGCTTTATAAATGTTCTTCCTGTATCATTTCCCACTGTAGTCATTGGAAATCTAGTCAGTGTAGTCAGTGGAGCCCAGAATCATTCACCTGAATGAATACAGTTTTTCAGTTTAGATTAGATTGATTAGACCTCTAGATTCCATTGAATACTTTGGGGCTTGATTCTGTTTTCCACACATAGCACCTATGACCATTCAAAATACCTTGGGGATCCAACTGACAGACATTACACAGCGTCTACAGGAGACTGTGATCAACTGGAGATCACACGTTATGCCCCAGGATATCTCAAAGGGTACCTGATGCTTTAGTTGGATCTACTACATCATGACCTTGTCAACAACAGGAATTTAAACACTGAAGTCACTTTTAGATATCTGTGTGCTGATACCTGAATTTATATACCTTAACCAACAAGTTGAATCCTACCTTTGGTTAGATGTGGAAATTAAAATCAAAATAGTGGAGAATCTATGCATTTCATAATACACATATTTCATACAGTTTACTCTTTGCAGTCATCAAATGGATTTTTGCTGGTTACTTCTAAAAGTAACGTTGTTTTCATCTTCCAGCTAATTGTTTAAGACAAAGAGTAGGGATGCCTTCTGAGAAGCAAGACAAGTTAAAAAAAAAAAAATGAAGAATTTGGAGAAATGAGAGGAAAGAAGAGTAAAAAATTAAAAATAGGAGACAAAAGAGAGAGAAAAGAATGAACTAGAAGGAAGGGGATGATACAGGGAGTAGAATACTAGGAGCTGAATCAAAAATAAGATGTTGTCTGCTTGGCCTGCCAAGGTTAAAGAGGCCCCAGTATCTCCTTGTTATCTACACAAGCTGCGTGTTTGGCATAGTTTGAAGCTCTGCAAGGCCGTCTAGCACTTCTGTTTGGTTAAGACTGGCTCTGCTGTTTGGGGAACAGCCAACTCAGCTTTTTCTGTGCCAGGGGTCAAGAGGCACGGCGAGGAAGACTCCTGACTTCATCCAAGAGACCCCAGCCCACGACCACCAGATAGCAGTGCGCCTGCGTCAAAGGGAGGAGACATATGATAATGATTTCTTGGAAATAATTATAATAATCCCACCTATTCCTAGAACTGATTGTAATAACCCAGCCTACAGCTGTGAATATGTATGATTTTGTGTAATAAATAAGCGCCTGTCATGTGATCTGGTGTGCAAGCTTGGAGGAGCGATCCCCCTTGCACCCGGCGCTGTAATAAACATACCTGCTTTGTAACTTTCTGAGTTATAGAGTTTGTTTCCGCGCATCAGGGAAATGGATGAATAAATACTGCCTACTGCCCACTTCGGCATGCAAAAATGGGTTTCACATGTTCTCACACAAATACATCAGAACCTGCTGTGGTACCTGCAACTGGTAGTGTATTACTTTAAATCTCTGATTCCATTCACAAACTAGATGAAAATGCCTTAGTTAAGTTTTCTGAAGTACAAATAGCTGTAGTGGTATTTTTCAGAGAAGTTCTGATGGAAAACAAAGTACATTGTGAGGCTCTGAAGAGAGCCATGAAATGCACCTCAGGAGTGAAACTTGAAACTGAAATCCATCTATCTCCATTTGTCATTGTGAGTGAGTTAATGGCCTACTCTGCCTGATGCACAGCAGCAGACAAGGTTCTTTGATTTACTGATTATCTGGGTGATTTCATACCACATACACTGCCAGGTAACACTATGGATTCTCCCTTCCCCCTCCAGCCTATTTATCCACATCTGACTTCCTGCTGAGGCATGATTTCGTTTGATTAACTGCTCAAGTTTAATTGTAAAGTGGAAACAGAATCTTAAGTCACAGAATCCATTTGAGCTGAGAGAAAACACCAAGGAACTCCTGGGTGGGAGGGGAAAAAATAATTTCCATGTCCTCTGTTTTTGAGTTCAGTGATAAGCATATAAGCTGGTGGAAGAAAAGGACAATAAAGAGAATACCCAGAGGATTTAATTCAGTCTGAAAAACCATTTCCAGTGTGTCACTGCCTTCCCACATCACAACCTATAACTATATTTCCTTGTCTTTTGCCTCTGGAAAAAACATAGCAACTCTGATCAGGAAGGCTGCTCTCAGGCCCCGTCTCTGCTTCCTCTTCTCCAAAATAAGCAAGGGAAGCTACTAAGCTTAGAATCATAGTATCATAGAAATGTACGAATTTGAAGGGACCTTTAAAGTCCATCTAGTCCAACTCCCCTGCAGTGAACAGGGACATCTACAAATGAGTCAGGATGCTCAGAGCCCTGTCCAGCCTCACGTTGAAGGTCTCCAGGAATGGGGCAGCCGCCAACTCGCTGGGAAACATGTGCCAGTGCTTCACCACCCTTAGTGTAAAAAACTTTTTCCTTATATCCAGTTTATATCTCCACTTTCTCAATTTGAAATCATTTCCCCTTGTTCTATCACAGCAGACCCTGCTAAAGAGTCTGTCCTCTTCTTTCTTTTAGCCCCCCCTTCAGATATTGAAAGGCCGCTATCAGGTCTCCCTGGAGCCTTCTCTTCTCCAGACTGAACAGCCCCAGCTCTCTCAGTCTGTCCTCACAGGGGAGGAGTTCCATCCCTTGGATCGTTTTTGTGGCCCTCCTCTGGACGCACTCCAACAGCCCCATGTCCCTCCTGTACTGAACACTCCCCATCCGGATGCAGGGCTCCAGGTGCGTTCTCACCAGCACAGAGCAGAGGGGCAGAGTCACCTCCCTTGCCCTGCTGGCCACGCTACTTTGAGTGCAGCCCAGGATGCGGTTGGCTTTGTGGGCTGCAAGGGCACACTGCTGGCTCATGTGCAGCTTGTTGTCCACCAGAACTCCCAAGTCCTTTTCAATAGGGTTCTGCTCAATTATTTTGTACCTGAGCTTCTACTGAAAGTGGAGGTTGCTACAACCCCGGTGCAAGACTTTTCACTTGGCCGCATTGAACCTCATGAGTTTCTGCTGGGCAGACATCTCATGCCTGTCTAGGTCTCTCTGGATGGCATCCTGTACCTCAGGTGTGTTCAGATGTTCAGAAATCCAGTAACAAACCTTTTAAAAATCATTTGCAAGGAGGCAGAAACCTCAAAATTAGGATTTTACATGTGACATATTACCTAGAAACATATCCTGAGACGGTTTTCTGTCTTACAAAAGCGCGTAAGAATTTTTCTCAGTCCAGTCTGATTTTGTATGAAATGGCTTTGATTAGCCAAGGAGATTTCCGAGGGTGTGGGTTGACTTCAGCAAATAGCTATGCTCATTTGAAATTGTTCTTCAGGTATTCTAAACTGTCACATCACCTCCTAGAATGAAAGTACACTTTTGCTCTTTCTTATAAATCTTGAATTAATTTTTAACACAGATCAACATTATTCAATATCAGTTTTTCCTTCTTCTCTTCATTGTATTTATTTATTTATGTCCTGATAATAATGTCCTTGGCAATATTGTATAGGCAAAGAATGTATCTTGGCCTACCACAGGAGTGCAATTGCCTTGTGGTAATTGTAAGATGTCATATGTTGTTATGAAGGTGCCTTATTGCTCAAGCACATTGGGGATATCTAATAATGTAATTGCTTCATCTTATAAAGCTATTATAAATCATACAAGGGGAATATTTTTTTCCATTGCAAAACTGCTTGAAGAATTATCACTTTGCTTGGAATGGAAATATCATGTTATGGCTAGCAACATGTTCCCTAAGCCTATGGTAGGCAATAGGAGTATTAAAATAAAATATTTAACATAAATGATTAAACCAAATGCATTCAGAAAGCATCGCTCATTTCTAAAGGTCTAGGAGAACAAATCATCATGTACTTGTCCCTTCTGAGGCATGAATAACGGCTTCAGATTCGCTGCTTCTCCTTTTTTATTTTTTTTTTGTCTTCTTCTCCTCTTCAGCTTTCCCAAGTGCAGTATAATTGTTATAAAAGCAAATCAATAAGCACTTGAAACATTGGCAATTGTACAAAGAATTGTGCTTCTATTGGTCATCACTTTAATAGCATCTAATGATTATTTCTCCCTTTTTCAGCCTCTAACGTTTCCCAGCACTTTATTGATTAGAGCTTGTTACAGAGTTCTGATTATAATTAAAAATCATCAATGGGCAAATAGAAAGCAGTTCTACTTAGCAATAGACTGAATGGATATTCACTAGGTGAGGTGATGCGACCACAAAGTATTTCCAATACTAACAGGTAAAGAATAATTGCAAGTCGCTTGAAGGGGCACAATTCACTAGGACTTTACTGAATTTTAGGTAATGGCTTTTGTGTCCTAAGAAAATAAATAATGTTATTGGTCTAAATCAAGCCCCTTCACACTCAGGTCTCCCAATCACCACAGTGAACAAATTTCTGAGATTTTTGACCTGAAGGTGGCGATATACCCTTCCAGGATTAGTTTAAAAAAAGCCAAGATTAGATCTAATAATATGAAGGATGAGCATACAGAATAGAAAATATTGCCTTTGTGGTTAATGTACATGTTTCTTGTGGCATACCAAGGATTACTTTTCTTGATGTCAGTCCAGCATTTACATAGTAGCTGCATACAGTGAGTTGTGCACATACAGAAAGAGAGTTTTATTTCCTGGAGAAGCAATGTGACATGACTGCTATGAAACTCTCCAACAGAGCTAAGATCAAATTAGGCAGAAGTAAGAAGAAAGATTACAAAGTCACTGCTGGATAAGGAGGACAATCTAACATCTTGGAATACGTACATCTCCAGGAGGTCACTGATAGAATTCAGCTGCAAATGTAATTGATGAAAATAACCAAATCCACTCCACTAAAGATAATGGAAGCAACCTAGTTTAATGAGGACTTCTGATGAATGGTCTAGAGACTTGAACTATTTTTTTTGTATGTTCTACTTTATGATCCTAGAGCATCTTTCTCTCCATTAATTATTTGTTGCGTTAAAAGGGTTAACACTAGAGCACTATAAGCCCAGTTGCATTCAAACTGGACTCTAAAAAACAACCTTAGTAAATTGGATGTGCCCATACCGAACTCTTACAACTAGCTTATAAGAAGAGTGGTCTTTACTGGAGTAAGAGAAAACAGATTATTTTGAATTGCCAGTGATAAAACACTGTCTGCAAAGCATGTGTAAATAGCAATAATATCAACAATAAAGCCAACTACAAAACACATGAAATAACTCTATAGAGATATCCCGGGAAAACACTAAGCATAATTGAGTGTGCGAATGTCACCCAATAGGCATCCCTATGCGAGGAGGAGAGAGGCTCAGCCCATCGACTGGTCCCGGAAGCCAGAGGTCTCCTGACTTGTCTGTGATGGTATCATCCCAAAATTTCCTTCCTTCTTGATCCATTCTATATTATTTTCAGGTGGAGCAAGAGAGACTCTAATCCAACCTATCTTTGCTGTGACTGGTGTGACAGAAATTTGAAAAGCTGCAAACCCAGTTGCTTAATCCCATAGTACCAGAAAGTTCCCTTGTCTGAAATATTACGAGACAGACTGGCGATGAAGTTTCTCTCTTTGCTCCACCCTCCGTGTAGTATCTCTGGAGCCAGTCACACCACACTTCCCTGGTGAGACTGATAGCCAGGTATGAACATGGCGTTCCTTAGAGAACTATGATGGAACAGGATCCTTGCACATTCGCTGTGCTCCAACCTGGAGGCTTCTTCAACGTTTTTCTTTTAAGAGGGGAATATCCCAATAAGTTTTTTACAATAATTATTCCCCATAATCCACCTTGAGAATACAGTCACACAGGTTCTCAATATTTAGAAGGAACTAAGAGAAGAGCCACCAAGATGATGAAGGGAGTGGAGCATCTCCCTGATGAGGAAAGGCTGAGGGAGCTGGGTCTCTTCAGCTTGGAGAAGAGGAGACTGAGGGGTGACCTCATTAATATTTATAAATACGTAAAGGGTGGGTGTCAGGAGGATGGAGCCAGGCTCTTCACTGTAACACCCAGTGACAGGACAAGGGGCAATGGGTGCAAGCTGGAACATAGGAGGTTCCGCTTAAACATGCGGAGAAATTTCTTCACAGTGAGGGTGACAGAGCACTGGAACAGGCTGCCCAGAGAGGTTGTGGAGTCTCCTTCTCTGGAGACATTCAAAACCCGCCTGGACGCGTTCCTGTGCAATCTGCTCTAGGTGTTCCTACTTCGGCAGGGGGATTGGACTAGATGATCTTTCGAGGTCCCTTCCAACCTCTAACATTCTGTGATCCTGTGATTCCGTGAACTGGGGAGATGACATGCAACCTTGTCCTGAGAATTAGAGTTCAAAGGGCTCTTGAGCTCCTCACTATTTGTGGGGTAAGATGATTGGTTCATAGCTGTAATATTTATTAGGATGGTGTTTTCAGTGTTAAGCAAGGGTTTAGCCATAATGGCCAGGCTGAAGGAGGAGGCTGGAGGCAGGGGGGAGGACACCGTCATACTGTGTCCATATTAAATACCTGCATTTAAGAAGATAATACCTGGGTACTCCAATGTAGACTAGATCTTATATACAAACAGTTATTTGTCTTCCACTTATTTCAGACACTAGCTTTGCAGAACTGAAAGATCTAAATAGTTTCTGTATTTCCATCCAGAGCTTCACACTAACTGATTTGTAAGATGCACTGTGGAATGTTAAAGGTTTTCAGTTTTGTCATAAGATGCTGAAAAACAATATATTCCTCCTAGTTACATTATTGTCAATCCTTAATCATGAAAGAAGATGGTGCTCTTGTGTCCTGTTTATGGTACTGAATGTCCTCTCTAGTTTGGAGGATGCTCTAGGTAACTGGGAAACCATGGTAAGGGTATACTATTTTGCACACAATACATGCAGCCACTCGGGGAAATCACATTGAGTGTTTTCATCTGAATCACCCTTCAAACCACTTACTTTGTCATAGCTATACTTCGTACTTCAGTTTAAAATGCAATCATTTTCTTTTTTCTCAAGTTTCACATAATCAGCTGATTGCAATGTTTCTCTTCTAAACTGTTTAACACACAATTAGGTATGAAGACCACTGCATTTCTTTGCTATTGCAGCATATTGGAAGTGAATACTGAATCCCTTCAGTAAGGGATTTTTGGTCTGGTAACTGGCGTATGTGTGCATATGTGTGCATCTGAGCTTGAAATCTGCCTTCAGGGGCCTCCTTTGTCCAGGAAAGGGGTAGAAGGAACAACATAGAAATGCTTCTTAAATAGTTGCTGCACTCTGCTGGTCAGCCTTTACATGCCATAGAAACCTGCATTTACTCTGGAAGGCAAGGCTGTAAGGGTATGTGTACAAATGCACAGGTGGTATAGAACAAACAACAATGGTTCTTCCCCACATATATTACCAGGAATACATTTGGATTTCTGTACAGGGAATTTACTATTTTTTTATTCTATTTTATTTTATTTTTGAAGGTTGCAGATCCAACTAAGAAGGCAGGAGCTTCATGTCCCGTGAAAACAGAAAGGTTTCCCCAATAAGTAATGCTTCAGACAAAGAATTGTGCCTGCATCTATCCAAGATGAAGTCACCAAGTTCACAAATAAGTGAGTGGCAGGAGAGCCACATTGCCTTCGTATTTCTATAACTGGGAGATGGAAACTTTGCAAGGGAAAGTAAAAAGCACAACTAAACTAAACACGAAATCTCTCAGTTCATTTCCCAAAATAAACAGTTTGTGAAATCAACTAGCCTAAAGTCTTCCACAGTATAAAACTTATTTAAGTACAATTTAGATGTTTGGAAATTTGTACTTTCAGTTGATTCTACATCCTACTGCTTCTTTTACGTTACATTTCAAACTAGGAAATTCCCACTGAATACACTGGATTACCTTTCTGTTACTCATGACAAAGCTGTATATGACTAATACAGAGTTTAAATTATAGTTAACAGTGTTGTTAATTAATGTCTGTTGTGTTTATAGGCTCCTGCTCTGCTAAACATACCAGTTGCTATGTATGCTGTGGAGCTGCTTGCCACCAGTTAAAATGCATGTTTAGACAACTAAGCTTGAATACAGAAGGCCAGCACTGCCTATTTCTCAAGAGACTTCAAAGTACTGCGAGGATGTAAGACTACCTCTGAACTGCTACTTGTCAGTATTGTGTAGACTTACAGTGATTCAAAATATCTGTGGTCCAATATCTACACTGATGGTTCACTCAGATGCTTGTGCTCTGAGGAGGTGGTCAGGCATGACCTAGTCTAGTCCAAAATCTGGGAAGCTGCAATAGTCTTGTAGTATGCTTAGAGTGACAAGGACAGCTAGAGAGATAGACACAAAAGAGGGCTGTTATCTTAAACCATTATCCTGGGACTAACTTTGTGATGCTATTTTTATCTCCAGACTTCTGCTGCCCACATGTTGGAACAGTGTTGTTCATATTCCAGAGCAGACCAGAACATTTTTCATGTTAGTTCTGAAATGAATGAAGGACTCGTCTTACAAACCTTAAGATGGAGAGTAAAGTCACAGACATACAAAATAATTTTGAATTCCAGTGTCACGTACAGCCCTTTTGACTTAAAGACAGTATTGCAGTATGTCTTCCTGTGCTTATAGAGCATTGGCTTGCAAAGGAGGAACTACCTTTGTGTAAAACATTTTTATTTATGCCCTGACAAGCATATCACACTTTCTTTGCATATACATGCTCTTGCTGACTACACAGAATGCCTCTGGAGTTTGGTACTTGCTGTGTTATTCAGTTTCAGATACATTGGTTCTCATGTGTCATGGGCAGGCTCCTGTTGGATTGCTCATTCTTGAGTTGCTGCAGTCAACAATATGAAGTATCAGACCTCATTGCTCTGAAGTAATAAAAAGTTGCACCATTACTGTTGCATTGTTCAGCAAGTACCTGTAAGATTGACTGTGCTCTCCATCAAAAAGTCAGTGACAGCAAGTCAAGTGTAAAAACAGAGGAAGAGTATACAGGGAAAGGTTATGGTAAATAGTCTACAAGTTTTACATTGAATGAAAAGCTGACAGCCTGTTTAGCTTGAAGTCAACTGGGCTCTACATGAATTTGTCTACGTACAAATCAACACAGCATCAAAGACAAGATACAAGAGTGACAAGAGCTTCCTGAACTCACAGCTTAGTTAGGAAGGCTATTGTGCACCTCCTTTAGAGTCTTGTTTTCTGGAGTTTTCTGTCTTGTTTTCTGAATGATGGAAAGGATTGAAGATCTGTAAGCTAAGTGCACATCACTATAAATACTGAGCGACGAGTCTGACTCTGAGCTCCCATACCTGAAAGTGTCTGAAGGTGTCTGCTTTTTTGCTTTTTGTTTTTTTTTTCTTTCTCACTAACCCCAGCATATCTAAACCTTATTACAAATTGTGTGAAGAATATAAAATAAATGTGAAACCTAGGAATCATCCAATTGGAAACCAACACAGAGCTGCAACTCAGGTGAGATTTGGGAGAACCAATTTTCCAGCAAACAGAGAAGTATTCAGCAGAGTTAAGCATATTTTTGTTATTAAAGGGAGGTAGTTTATATGCCCTTGTGTGCTTGTGTTGTTTGAAATTAAAGGTGGGTCAAATTACACATAAATAATCTGGCTGGTCAGTGAACCACAGGGGCTGGCATTTCCCAGATATGGCAAGCACTTTTCCATTCGCTTCACTTTCATTTTATTTAAAGTAAACTGTTTGGCATCTAAACTGAGGTTATTGTAGCCAGGAAAAAAAAAGAAAAAAGAAAAAGAAAAGCATGCAGTGTAAAGTCCTTTCCCTATTCTTGTTTCTCATAACATCCTGTAAGATGACATGTTTTGATTGATATAAGCTACCATGACAGACAGAAAAAGAAACAGAATCTGAACAAGGTGAGTCATCGCTGATTGTTCACCCATTACTCTAATATGTCGAATAACTTGTTGTGAAAATGCTATGCAGCCTTATGCATTGGAGACTGATCTAATCCTTCTGAAGTTGATGTAAATCTTTTTATTTCTGAGGGTGTTGAATCAGACTGCAATGAAATTGTAAAAACTCCCTATGTGTTTAAAATACACTCAGAAATAAGTCAAAGCGAGAAGTTTCCCTAAACCCTTTACAAAAGGCCTTCTAAGCAGCATAGATGAAGTCAAAACTCTGTGCAGACACTTCCCTTTGTGGTCTCTAATAATAATATATTTGTGAATAATCCATAATTAAATGAGAAGAGCATAACATTAATTATTTCATGAGATTGTTAATCAGCAGGGTATTCTGTGCCCCCCTCTTCATGCTAGCTAACCTGTCAGGGTCTAATAATTGTTGCCATGAACGAGGTTGGGTTTAGGTCTCAGAGGAATGCCAATTCTCTTGTTCCATTAGTGAGAGCACATATAGATCATTTTCAGTACTAATCTAGGACTAAAATCAATTATGCCTCTTGTATTTAAAAATTAAATTGACTCACCATGGGAGTAGGATAAAGGGAAAAAATACATTCCTCCTATTATGTGTAATTACAATTGTAAAACATTTTCCTTCGAAATGTAATTGCTGCCTATAGAGACTAAAGCTGGAGAGCTTAAACTGTTTAGCTGACACATTTAGTTGTCTTTCAGGTTTTTCCTTTGGATTATTAAATGTACTGAAACACTCTTAAAGATTTCTCTAATTTGAAAGTTTCAGAAGCAGCTTAGAGAAGAAAAAATGAAAGGAAGATTGGGCAATGAATTGATTCTGTCAACTTATTAAAAACATCGTGAAAGTCATTTATTCTTATAGACATTTTATTATTTTAAGTTGAAGAATGATCAACCAAATATAATTATAAAATTTCCATTTTTCCATAAACTGCATAAGTTGCTGCTTATATCTGGCTTTTCTTTTTATTATTATGTCCTTCAAGACCTTCAACAGTAGTTATCCAATGGTGTATAATATATAAGACCTATTATTCAAGGCCGAGTCTTTGAAGGTCAGCAAAGAGCTTACTATTGGTCCTTTCCTCTGCTGGGCAGAAATAAATTGAAGATCATATTGTTCTACAGGAAGATAATGTAAGATGTTGCTTAGATACTCAACAACTCAGGTGCCATTCAAATCTGGAGTCATGCTGCAACCCTGCAAGACATTTTATTGGATGGCTTTGGTGCTCAGGAGTCTTTCATGTTGACCATCAGTGCGAACTCTATGCATAAACCAACTGCATATGCTAAAGGGCAAATTTCATACAAAATAAGAAATTGCTGACATGCAAACTGAGGTCCCTTATTTACAGATATATATAGGTCTCTGAAGAAATTCTGAATAATAGCAAAAAAATCACCCATATTGCCTGTCACACTAATTACATATTAAGAAATTGCTTATAAAGGATTTGCAAATTATTACTATCTTCCACAAAACAGTTGAAAAATAGGAATATCCATTTGTGTGGACCTACATCCCTATATGCATTGTCAGTTCTCAAGCTTTCATTGTTTCTGCCAGCTTTAGAGCTCATTGAAGAATAGGATGAATTGTTTGCAGAAGCATACACAATAAATGTCTCTGTTTTGCATTTTCTTTCTTATAGCATTATTCAAAAATGTTAGCTTTAGTGATATTATGGATATGAATGGTTATTTGTATATCTACAAGCACCTACCAGGATGATGGATTCTGGACAACTTATTATTCATGTGGTTTATTTGCCATGTTTAGAAATAACCTCTGACCTGTGGATTCTATAACAATTGATTAGCCATTTATTAAGACATCTAAGAATCCATTATTCATTCTCTATAAATTATTCATAAATGTACTTCTAATTTGATGCATGATTGCTATATTTAGAGTACATAAATAAGTCAAGAAAGACTAACTCCTGCAGTGTCCTGGCATTGATAAGGATTATATCCATAACCAAGTATGAATCCAATGGAAATTTTAGTCATGAGTTTAAATGAATAATTACTACAGAAACAATGACAAATTTGGCCTCAGTTCTTGAGAATCAATTAGCGAACTTATTTTAAATGGTTTTTAGATTATAAATGTCTACCATTCCTATCAACCTAAGCAGTATAAAACACTAAATTTTGTTTACACTAATTTTTTTTGTATACACTAATTTTTTGTTTATAAAACACTAAAATACACAGGTATTGCAAGGTACATGATTCATAGCAGTGTGAAAAGGCTAAACTTAATCACAAGCATGTTGAAAATCCTGTCTGCTTTAATTTTTTGATGTTCATGATGGATTAATTGATCTAAGACGGAAATGGCTGTACAACTGAGAATCATAGAATCATAGAATGGTTTGGGTTGGAAGGGACCTTCAAGATCATCTAGTTCCAACCCCCCTGCCATGGGCAGGGACACCTCCCACTACACCAGGTTGCTCAGAGCCCCATCCAGCCTGGCCTTGAACACCGCCAGGGAGGGGGCACCCACAGCCTCTCTGGGCAACCTGTGCCAGCGTCTCACTGCCCTCACAGGAAAGAATTTCTTCCTAATATCTAGCCTAAATCTTCCCTCTTCCAGTTTGTGGCCATTACCCCTCACTCTGTTGCTACATGCCCTTCTAAAGAGTCCCCCCCAAGCTCTCCTGTAGGTCCCCTTCAGGTCCTGGAAGGCTGCTATCAGGTCCCCCCAGGAGCCTTCTCTTCTCCAGGCTGAACAACCCCAACTCTCTCAGCCTGCCTTCGTAGGGAGGTGCTCCAGCCCTCTGATCATCTTCATGGCCCTCCTTTGGACCCCCTCCAACAGCTCAATGTCCTTTTTGTGTTGGGGGCCCCAGAACTGGACACTGCACTCCAGGTGGGGTCTCACGAGAGCAGAGCAGAGGGGCAGAATCCCCTCCCTCACCCTGCTGGTCACGCTTCTCTTAATGCAGCCCAGGATGCAGTTGGCCTTCTGTGCTGCAAGTGCACATTGTCGGCTCATGTTGAGTTTTTCATCAACCAACACCCCCAAATCCTTCTCCTCAGAGCTGCTCTCCAGCCATTCTCCGCCCAACCTCTATTTGTGCTTGGGATTGCCCCGACCCAGGTGCAGGACCTTGCATTTGCCCTTGAGCAATTTGCTTCAATTCAGGGCTAAGGAACACTACAAATAACAGAAGTAAAGTTGTACTCTGTGAAAACTGTGAATGCAAAGAAGAGGACATGATTGGTGCATCCAGCTTTCAAGCCATCATGATTTTCTTTGCATTTGTATATGTGATTGAATTGAACAATAACCATTGTGTGACTTATTTTCTTTTTTTTTTTTTTTTTTTTTTTTTAAGTATATACAGAAATACTCATTTGCTAGTTCTATAGATTTCTCCTTTAGGCAGTGTTTCTGGGGTTAAAATTTAGATATTATTGTAAACAAGCATAATGCTGAGTACTCAAAACTGTAAATTTACAGAGGTATTGTAAAGCAGAAATAAGAAAACATTATTGTTGCACAAAAAAAAATGAAAGGTATATTTTATACCAAAAGTATAAAAAGGAAACATTTGCTGTAAAGTATAGATGCTAGAAGGCACAACATACCTGTTCTTTGTGCTACACTCTTTCCCTGACTGTGCCCATTAATGAGGTATAAACTGTGAAAAATATGTAGGATCAGGAAAGAGGACAAATATAGACGGGCTGTGAAAAGTGGCATACCCTCTCCCCGATTCATCCAGCATTGACCAGTTTATTTCAAGTATTACCTACCTGGCTTGCAAGACAATGGGGAATATTGTACTGCCTCCACATTCTCTGCAGATAACTATCACTCTCCATTACTGTCAATATGCAGGTGCCAAAATAGATGTTGCACAAATACAAGCTTTAGAAATGCAGGTGGACAGACAGTAAGAATATGACACTATCTGTCAGCAGTAAGCCATTTTAAAACTCATAGGGTTTAAACAATTATTTTAAATCTGATTTTGGTATAACTGATGCAGAGAGTAATGAAAGGGAGGGAGGGAATGTATCTGAGTGTTTTTAATGTATTATTTCACTTTGCTCACCCTCACCATAGAAACAAGAAGCTTCATGTCCTAGTGACATCTGACTCCCTTGCTATCTTTAAATGCTTCCCTTGATAATACATTATTGTGTTTGTAGCATCTTCCTGAGGTTCCCACAGTGACTTCGAAACCACTCTGGTTTGTTGACAAAACAAATGAGACTGAGACACTGCAATGAAGGACACGCTTCCCCATAGTTTTCTTGTAGAAAGGGCCAATGTGGTATCTGTAAACAGACTGTTTAAAGGCAAGGCAGAAGAAAGATAAGAGCTGGTCAAGTTGATCATCTGTACAGAAAGACTCAGAATCGTATTTCACTGGAAAATATCTGATTGACCTTAAACCTGAAACAACTTGTCAGGGGATCTGGTGGTTCCATTGCTCTGTGTCAGCTCCTTGGCTAGCAACACATTCTCTTTCAGATTCCATCTTCTAAAAGAAAATAAAAACAACTAACATGAAGATATTTATGATTAGACAGCAATACCCAGAACCAGATATATGTTCAGTCCGTTAACTTTTGTACAGATTCTAGACCGTTATTCACAATATATAATGCATTACTGTGCAAATTATCTGGATACATATGAGATTATTTAAAGTTTAAAATGTTTACCAGTAACTTTATATGACTGTAAGGTACTTCAAGATGTCATTTAATCCCTTTTCCTGATCTGAAGTAAGATACAAGGGATGATTCATACTTCATCCCTGTGGTCTGAGTAAACCATTGAAAGATTTTTGGTATGGAAACTCCAAAATCTCCAAAAAAATTTCTTCCACTGTTTTGCTATATTAATTGATACAATTTTCCTTAATTAACATTTTAACTTATTCTTCTTGCTGAAGTTATCTGTTGCCCTACCTAACAGGAACATAAGAACAGATTACTCCCTCTTCCTCAGCAGCAGTCTGTCACAAACGTGTAGACTGCTATTAGCTGCACCCTTGGCTATCTTCACCAGACTGAACACTCTGAATTCATTCAGTCTTTCTGATTAGGTCATTTTGCCAGACATCTTTTGACCTTGCTTATTATTTGTATTTCCTTTATTCTCTCTACCCTGACCATAGCTTCCCTGAAGTTGTATGTTCAAAACTGCTCCCAGCACAAAATTGTAACAAGGTCATAGAAGTGTGGAGATAATAGAATACATTCTATTACTAAGCCCTATTAATATGTTTATTTTAATGATTACAAACTACTTTTGAACTAATTAATATAGAGCTAATTAATCTACCACAGAAGAAAGAAGTAATGTTATCTTGCCCAATGACCAAAAAAGCTACAAACTGCTAACCAGCTTCTTCAAAGGTATGAAGTAGTATAACTCTAGTAAATTGAAATAAAAATCAAATCCACCCTGAAGTAATTCCTTCAAGTCTGTTTCAGCATTTATAAACTAAGAATGAGATTCTTCTGACTAAATGTAGATGTCTATCACAGTTTCTTTTCTGGATGCTGTTTAAAATCAGAAAAGAAAGACAAGCATTTCTAAATCTCATTTCTTCTTGAGCTAAGATAGATGTCTCTGAATGGCATAAGTGCACATCCCCACTTGCCCCAGTGACAGTAAGGAAAATTTAGTGAGCTTAGATAACCACTTTTCAAGTGTTTGAAGTAAAGCAAGGTGAGACTTCCCTGCAGTCACAGCTTTGTTCTTCTCTCTACAGATTAGGAGAAAAGATCTTAGCACAAACTCTTGGCATTTCCACGCATTATAATAAATTTTCTTGACCAAAATTATTCACCTGGTTTTCTCTAGTATTTGTCTATGGCATTTTGGAAGCCAAAACAAGTCTGAAACATGAGACCATGGTTATGTTACTGTATGTTAATTGTTGCTGCATATCAGCTGAGCCACAATCCTTGTTAACATTATTACACTGTAGCAGATAGTTGGTAATTTGATTTACCCATAAGGGAAGAGATTAATTCCAGCTGAAGAATTTTAGATTTGCTGGTGTTAGAGTCTGCACATAGGATGATGTTACAGATCAGGTTACAGAGCAAGGTTCCCTTAAACTTAGGTGACTTCATCAAAAGTCTGAATCCCAAGGACAAGATTATCTTTCTTGGTTATTCTTCCTAAGACTTTTGATGATTCAGAGGAAATAGCTAAGACATAACAGCAGCCAAATTAGCAAATGATTTTTGATATTAAATGACTCAGTCTTAATGATGGTTGGTTACAACATCTCTCACTTATTAACATCATTACTGTTTCATGTCCCTGTCTTAACGTCAGTCATTGTTAAATAGAATGCTATTATTTAGCCTTTTCCTAACAGGGCAAATGAGGGAGTTAAGTTGAGCCAATATGAAAACAAATAACATTACTATCTTACCCTTCTCTATTTAAACAAATTGTGGGACCAGAAAGCACGTGCATTTGCAGAAATGTTTTCTATGAAAAATATTGATTAAGAACTTTAGATTACCAGGATGTTAACTTATTAAAGGGGCCAGTGTGACTGCTTTTCAACACAAAATGTGACATGAGAAATAAGAAACATGTGCGTTGCATTTATCAGCTTTCTAAAAAATCCCCATACAGCACAATCTTACTATGACACAGATGGCAGCAAACACATGGAATACAGGTCAGTGCTTAGCCACTGAGCAGAACACTGCAGTTGCAGTTACATGTGAGTTATATGAGGCAAGTCTTCTACTACAAGCCTGTGATTTGGCAATCCCAGCAGTGCGCTCTTACTGCCAGGAAGGCCAATGGCATCCTGGACTGCATCAAGAGAGGGGTGGCCAGCAGGGAGAGGGAGGTGATCATCCGCCTCTGCTCTGCCCTTGTAAGGCCTCACCTGGAGTGCTGTGTCCAGGCCTGGGGCCCCCAGTACAGAAAGGATGTGGAGCTGGAGGAGCGGGTCCGGAGGAGGGCTACCAAAATGATCAGAGGGCTGGAGCACCTCTCCTGGGAGGAAAGGTTGAGGGAGTTGGGACTGTTCAGCTTGGAAAAGAGAAGGCTGCAGGGAGACCATTTTGCGGCCTTCCAATACTTGAAAGGAGCTCACAGGCAGGAGGGGGACCGACTTTTTACACGGGTGGATAATGGTAGGACAAGGGGGAATGGGCTGAAACTGAAAGAGGGGAGGTTTAGGTTGGCCATCAGGAAGAAGTTCTTCACTGAGGGAGTGGTGAGGCGCTGGCACAGGCTGCCCAGAGAAGCTGTGGCTGCCCCATCCCTGGCTGTGTTCAAGGCCAGGCTGGATGGGTTCCTGGGCAGTTTGACCTAGTGAGCTCGTGGCTGACAGCCCTGTCTGGAGTTGGAAGCAGATGATCTTTAAGGTCTGTTCCAACGCAAGCCTTTTTATGATTCTATGATCTTTTGCAGACATACACTTTGCCTCTGGAAGCCTTAGAGGTTTTCAGGCAAGGTGTACAGAGATTTCACTGTGCAAATTACAGCAAAGATGGAGAAGTTATACAAAGAGACCCAGAGGCTTTAGAAATATGAGCAGGAAACAGTAAAACTGAACACTGGGAAAAAAAAAAAGAAAAACATCATCATATGCCTCTGTAGAGAGGTGCGCAAGGACATAATCTGAAACAGACATTCAGTAAATGGAAGACATGATATTTAGTTTGCAGTAACTGTGAAGAAAACCTGTGGTGTGACAATGAGACATTTCTTTGGTGTTAAAAGACACAGAAAGGGAACAACAGAGAATGTGAATGTACTTTTGGGGAGTCCTGAAAGGAAACATCACACCATGGTGCTGGGAGGAGGCGCAACTCTAGTGACACTCAGCCCTGCTGGAATGATAATGACCTATAGATGATGTTGCAATGAAAAGAATGAAGATAAATAGTTATTTTCAACAACAACAAGAGAAAAAGATTGAAAAATAGAAAATGAGTGAGGGAGAAGTGTTTAATGAGACTATCAAGAAGCAAAAGGGGGAATAATAATTACTTGTGGAAAGCTGTCAACACCATGAAGGAAAGAGAATTATTAAGGATGGTCTTTGGGGGTTAGCAGGAGAAATAGAAGAAATTGTGCAGAGAAAAAAAAAAAAAGGCTGAATTAAGTAATTAACTGTTCTTAATAGAGAAGTCTATTAGACTAAGAAATGTTCTCCTAAGAGACATGGCAGTAAGCTCTTTAGTGCAGGCACCGTGACTGCTTATATGTTTGCATTGCACCTAGCACAGTGGGAATCCTGATTCTTATTTGGTCCTGTGGGTTCTACTGCAATAGAAATAACAAACAGCAATAATTATGTGCTATGGTACAGCCATAAGGGATATGCACTGAAGTTGAATTCTCAGTTACACTCTGTTGAGGTCAATAGGATCATTTGGATACAGACTGGTGGTGTTGAGTACACAATTTGGTCTGGTTCATCTGCAAAAACAGGGTAGGTGAGATTTCTTCTCCCAAATCTCCCTCCTTATTGTTTGTTGCAGAATCATGAAAGCTATACACTTTCCAGCTGCACAAGGGTGAATGTTTTGTGCCTGAAGAACTCATGGTGTAGGGCAGTTGGTAAATGCACAGTGCCAGGAACTGGAACTCCAACAGGTGTTTCTTCATAGCTGGAAGTCATTAAGTGGAATGCTGTTCTATCCAGCTGGGGCTCAGGGAGTGGGAGTGCAGCCTTTCTATTTTCACAACTTGCATTTCATGTAAGTTTCTGTCCAATAGAAAATTCTTTCTTCAACTGCCAGAAGTGAATTTTGAAAGCTGATAAAAAAAAGTCATACCAATATTGCGGGAAAAATGACACTGAAGAACATGCAGACAAGAGCTGCTCGCAGTGCTGTAGTTTTGGTGCAGTGGGTTGGGGGCTTAAATATGGTAGCCACTGACAATAACAAGGCACTGTGCTGTCCAGAAAACAGGGAAGTTGCCTTGTTTTTCTCTGAGTACTTACTGGACTGCATTATTATTATTATTATTATTTTAATGGCTGAAAGCTAAGAAGAACTGAGGCTTGTCAGAAAATTGAGCCATTGATAAGAAAGCAATTGATGACAGCAGTCAAATTCTAATAATTTCCTGTCTTGCTTTGCTGGTACTAGGGTATACTTTAGCAAAATGACTGAAATAAGTGATGCATTTTCAGTCAGCTTTATCCCTGACTCTTGTGCATCTCAGAAAGACCCAGCAGTGGGTTTGGCAGATAAAGTGGAAAGCAAGACAGGAGCTACCATTATGAAATGCAAAAAGTCAATTTGAATGTCAACAGCAAAGGCAGGGGATTCAAGCTTAAAAGAGCTACATTTTGAGAAAATGAGGGCACCATATTGTGTTTTTCTGGCTAACTGTTCATCTTTCAAGCTTTAGAAGAATGCCACATTTAGATGCCTTTTCATTACACATTCATTTTCTTTATTTTAGACCACAAGATTCCCCAGGCTTCCTGCAGACACTGCATAGGTCAGAAGCAAGTGCTGTCCAAAACCATGAAGTTTGTGAACATCCAAAGTTAATTGCATAAAAAGTTTTCTCATGGATAGGACAAAACTGCACTTTTTAATTACTATTTAGGAAGTAAGACTAGCTGCAGTATACTATTAAATAGAACCATTCTCTTCTAAAACTTTTATTGGCATATCATTGTGGAAAAAAAAAAAAAAAACAGAAAGATGAATTTTTATCTTGGTTTTTGAGGTTGTAAAATCAGTGAATGTAAAGATAAAAAAATTTACCAAGGTCATAGGAGGTGTAGGACATTGGTACCAATTGGCTTCACTGTGTTTGATAAATTATCAAAAAGAAAAAAGAAATAAAATGAAAAAGAAATGAGGTTAAAGTTGATCACTGAAGTCTACATAGTGCATAAAGTCCTTTGTTTAAATACCGTGGTTTTATCATTAACTTTGAAAATAAAATGAAATTAACTGTCTTTATTCCTGACTCTGAGAGTTAATTCTCTGGTTTTTGGCCTTTAATTGTATTATAAATATGTCTTAATATGTGCCAAAAATATTACATGAACAGTGTATCACTTTGGCTGATATTTTTCTAAGGACTGGTTATTGAAAAGCCCAGATCTCCAAAGCTTATTTTTCTTCGATATTTACCAACTAAGCACTTTTGGAGATCTTTCGTCAACAAATACATGTCTTCCCTGCCTTTAATTTGTTAAGTTAGTGAGCCAAACAGAAGGCAAACTGTGTTTTCAATAAAAATAATATTTAAATAACATATTTTATTCCTGTGGAAAGGTCTATCTTAATGAAAAAAAAAAAAGAAAAACACTTTTTTTCACTGAAAGCAACATTTCAAATGAAAATATGCACAGAATAGTTGTGTTGTGCTGAGTCTGAGCACACAGGAAGATAAATAATTGTAGAGAGAAAGGAAGAATTGAAAGACCATCAAGAGAGACACAATAGTAATCAATGGAAATGATGACTAAGCCAGTTTTGTTTCTAGCAATAAAGGTAGAGAGAGAGAGAAAAAAAAAAAAAAAAAAAAATAAACATTTAGGAGATATTACACAGGCTAAGCTGACAGGATTTAAAGTCTAAATATGGAGTTCTTCCTGAAGAGCAAACCGGCTTTTGGATTAAACCATCCATCAGTGTGGTGTCTTCAAAAGGAAATGAAGCAAAATCTGCTTCATATGCATCTTTCCACTAACAAAATTATAGAACGTTACAATCCAGGAAACAGATCATTTGCTGACAGATCAGTTATGAGGAGAGTTTCCAATACCACTAACTATGGTCAAGGAAAGAATATAAACATATGCTTCATCCATTCATCAGAGAGAGAGGGCTAAATATGCCTCAGTGTGATGGCAACTTACGAGCTCCCAAGTTTTAATGCATTTGTTTTTTGCCATCATGAAGTTGAAAGTGCTATTTAGTACCCCTGATTTACAAGAGGAATATTAAATACATATAGAGTAAGTTTCTAATTTCCAATGAGTTCAGTTCTTTGGAGGATCTATTGCTACAGAGCTGCATGGTGCAGTGAAGCACAGTATAAAGAGATCTGAATCACTGCCAGCTGAGCCTGCTTGCAATCAGGGCTTATTAGTGTTGGCACAGCATCTTCCTAATGCCGCAGTGTTGTTTTCAGCCCTGCAACAGAGCTCCTGCATAGTGCAGCATTGTCTTTTTCGTGGGCACATCAGCTCAGAATAATGCTAGCTTGGAGAGCACTGTGCTCCGTTAAGTGGTGTGGATTTAAATATTGTTGCATCGGTCACCCCTCAGTTCCCCAGCACATGGCGGGTTTGAATCCAGCTTTATGACATCTGGCACTATTA